>JAUPMG010000001.1:981720-996304 GCA_031762675.1 Pachysandra terminalis | reverse complement strand
CCCAAAACGCGTACACGCGCTCGTAATCAAGCGCCGCGTGTAAAGTGGGGTTAAATTAGCCCGCCTGATCAACAATACCAACGGGTCAAACCTGACCCAACCCGCGTGACCAGTTTAATTCCGATTTTTTTTTATATGGAAGCTTATATACCCTAACTAAGACATAGTAACTATATTAATTGATTAATTAAAACTTATACGGTTGGCAGGTTTATGAGCGGGTTGGGTTCGGGTCGAGGTTTACACCCGTGGGTAAATAGGCCAAACCCGACTTGACCATTCAAGTGTCGACCCGCTCCCAACCCGACCCATTGCCACCTCTACTTATCCACAACAACAATAAAGTATTTATTTGAAGAAATAGCATTTGGTAAATACATTTATTTAAGTGCTTATGAAAATTTAGGGGTAAAATAGATATTATAAAGATATTATTAAAGTTTAAAAATAACATTTATTTAAGTGTTTATAAAAATTTAGGGATAAAATAGATATTTTAAAAATATTACTAAAGTTGTGAAATAACTTAAGCGCATAAGAGCTTTAGAGAAACTGCTCTCAGCAACTCCTCCTTATGGGTAGCCTTCCTCTAGTGCTTATGGGTAAGTACTACCAAACACATATTTAATTTTAAAAAGCGCTTATATAATTTATAAGCTGCAATAAGTATTTTTAGAAGCTAGGCCAAACCAAAAATTGATTTTACCCACTTCTAAATTATCTCTATTTTCTTAATTATTTTAAGCAAGACTCTCGCGCCTGTTGCATAGGCAAACTGTCGAAATTCCTTTTGATTAATTCACACAAGTTAGCTCAACTAGCATAGCATGCTCTCTAGCTCGGGAACTAAAGGGCCCAAATTGGAGCAAGATTTTATTCTCGAGATTCTAATCTGGATCGTCGATCGGGTATTGGATTGGCCGATTTTGATCCGATCTAACTTTTGGATCATTTTTTGAAAAAAAAATAATAAATTTGGATCAGACCGGATCGAACCAGATCGGCCAATTCGGATCGGTCCGATCCAAAGCCGAACATCAACTGGAGCACGTATTAAAATGCGCCACGCGTCCGTCGGTTGCCTAATGGCGCATATCTACCGGAGCGTGCGCCAATCTGATGGACGCGTGTCGTACATCGATCCATACATGATCAGCTGATCTTAAAGAGTTTCCCGGTTTCTTCTTTGTTAAGCTTCACTCGTCAAGTCTATCTCTCTTTCTCTCTCCTTCAACAGAGATGATGATGATCGACGACGACGACGACGACGACAACGATATCTCCGTCAGTGACCTCTACACCACAAAAACGAACTGCCCGATCTTCACCGTCAGTTTCTTCGGTAATCCGATCACCACCACCGTCATCTCAACGCCCTCCGTCGTCAGGAAATGGATTCGCAGCACTTGGTACTTCCGGCGCTTCTACTGGTATCAATTTAGGAAGCGCTTCCTGGACCGTCATCTTAGTATTAAAGGGCAAGATGCGGATGTAACTCGTTTCTCTTATCCGACGCACCCAGCTTTCAGTTTCTAGAACGTGTTGTACTTCAGTGCTTTCTCATGAACTCATCGTTGGACTCGGCGTTCAATGGTGCCCTAGCTTTTCGCTTTTCATCTGATGCCAACAATCAGGCCGAAAAAAATTGGGTTGGTTGGATCGGCCGATTCATATCGGTATCGGTTGGGTCGGTACGATCTAAAGTCACTTAATACAATAAGTTGGATTGTGGTTTTGGATTGGACCGGTCTTGACCAATCCCGATCTGAATTGACCGATCCAAACTAGACCGATCCTTGAAACCATGGATTAGAGTCCCCGAACTTTTGGATCAGAGTCCCCGAACTTTTCATATATATATATAGTCCTTCTAGGTGGGATCATGTATCCGTGGTTTACCCTGACCCTACTAAGTGACCGATCAGGTGTTCCACGTTAAAACAAGATAGTAATAAATTAAGAGAGAAGTTCCTTTTAATTAGCGGAGGCAGGATTTGAACCCAAGTCTTAGGTCCTCTGTGATGGGGACCCTTGTGGTGTAGAAACAACACCGGAGTTGGCAAAGTATTTTCGCACCCCGAAACCCACATCTGAGGGTGAAAGTACAATTTTGTCCCCCAATATTGTCTCTACACCTACACCACAGGAACACCACCGAGATTCCGATCACAGAGTCTTAAGAGCTATGCCTTAATATTTTAGCATTGTACAACATGCAATTGACAATTAAAGAATACTTTGATCAAAAGAAAGTACATTTCAATACAAGATATAAAATGTACCACAGAACAAAGGGATAACAATCTTGAGATTTACATCAGCTACTCATTTCAAACAACAAATTAAATTTATACTCTTTAATATATCTCTATGTGAGACCTGATAAGTAACAACTCAATTAATACAACAAAACCAACTAAGATTTGTAATCATCGGCGGCAAAAGTTTCTCTGGTCACGGACCGGCGATCACCCCTTAACGCAGGCGATAGGAGCTCACTACCGGGTGGTAAGTCGGAGAGAGCGGCGATGATATACTATAGGAACGACCAGTAGTCTTGAAACTCAATGATCTCATCTTAGTTTCAGAGAAGATATTGGATGAATTGGAAAGGATAAGGTACACTAAAGCTTGTACAAGCATGAACAGGCCAACCTTCACCAACATGTCTCCCAAGCTGCCGTCGAACACCATTTCTCCCAGAACTTGACCGGCCGGAATTTGAAGAATTCTGATGAGGTGAATAGAGAATTCTGATGAAGAGCTGTGGAGAGGTAAATCAATGAGATGTATTAACAACGCTTGGGCTACCTTTTATATATAGAGTGAAAAGAGTCATGTGGCCGCCAATTTGACTTAAACAGCCACAGCTTAGAAGCCTTTCTTTGAAGTTATTTAACACGAGGAAGTTATAGGGAGTTTTAACCAAAAAGCTGCATTGAATGAAGGACTTTTGGCAATGATTCTAGAAAAGCTAAAATCAAAAAGATAACAAATAAAGGAAACGTCTAGAAGCTATGATATGTGATAGATCTTAGCTGTAGCATTCTAATTGGTTCACCACTGACCTGTAGAGATTTGGTGGACTTCAGAGTTTAGTGGGCCACCTTGACGGATTTGCTAGAGGTGATGGACGGTTCTGATTATGAGAATCGGATAGTAGGATTAGAGTAATAGTCGATAATACAAGTTGGCAAGTTGATTAAGTTTTTATTTGGGGATTGCTTTAACCACTTTTTCTTTTTTTTCCTTTGTTTTTTTTTCTCAGTGGGGGTTGCTTTGCTTGCAAAACATGAGTATCCCACAAGTTCTTATATCTTTTCTGTTTGTCCCATGCCATGCCCTCATGACATGCATGTTACTTCCATTTCTTCAACTAATAAGTAATAACTCCTTTATACTGTTAAAATAAAAAAATAAAAAATAAAAATTGCCACGTCCTTTCATTGTCCTTTTCCTTCACGTGACAATTATAGCTAATGGGGAATTTGTTTTTTTTTTTTTTCTTTTTCGGTAGAAATCTGTTGGAGGATTGAGATGAAAACAGATGCAAGAAAAGGCTCTTCTATAAAGAATTCAACATAGCCTAAAACAAAAGGACCAATAATTCCACAAGGCTGTGTTTGGAACTTTGGATTTTTTTAAAAAAATAAAAAGAAAAAAAATTATAAAAGAAATAGAGAAGATATGATAAGGGTTTCTTTTTTTCAAGTGTCTAGTTAAAATGAGACATATAACAAAAAGAAAATCATATTACATCAACTTTTGATAACTTTTCATTGAGCTTTCAAATACCCCGGGATGGTTGATTAGCTGCCAAGGAAAGACTAGATATGTTCTAAGTTAGGTAAAGCGTTAGATAGTGCTATCCATCTTTTTTTTCTTTTATTTCAAAATCTATACTGTTTGGGGAGAGATTTTGATTCCAAAAGAGAAAATTTTAAATTATTTTCTTTTCCCATCTTGTTTCTCTAGCATTTCCTTTGCTTTACTCTCAAACTCCAAGGTTCCAAAGCCTTGGTGATGGGACAAAAAAAAAAAAAAACTTAATATTATCTTTTACATATATAGCAAATTTTGTGTCAAATGAATTTATTTTTTAAAAAAGAAAAATAATTTTAAAGGGGTCGTTTAATTGCTGTAGAACTCCTGCATAAATCAACAAGAAGTAAATGCAGTGAGAACAGAGTAAAGTACTCAGATTCACAGTTCAAACAAGATGAATTTTTAGCAAAAAAAAAAGGGTTTGTAAAGTCAACAGATACAGAGTCATGACCACGCAAGCAGATGTATTGAGTTGATAAACTACATGGATAACATACAGACACAACCTGCAAGGCTGCAACATCGTCCATCCAAAGGAAGGAAGACACACTTCCCCTTCTATTTGTTATTCAAAATTAGAAGATGTACACCAGTTTCTATCAAAAAGTAGATTCCATATGTGCCATTAAAAGAAAGTAGAGAGAGAATGATAAGTGTGTCTTGAGAGAGAGAGAGAGAGAGGGAGAACAAAATATACATGTACATCATCTAGGTAGCAGTAGTAGTAAGGCCTTCCGCTGCAGATTTGCATCGTCATTTACACAAATTACATAGAAATTCGCTCAAGACTCGCAGGCGACAACTGACTGTACATGAACTGCAAAGAAAACCTCCGAGGAAAAGGAAATAAGATTCGGGCTAGGGTGAATGTACATAAAAAAGAAAAATAATTAAGCATTTAAAAGTAACATATTTAGAGGTAAACCGCAAATAAAACCTCGGAGGAAAAGGAAATAAGATTCGGAAAGGGTGAGTATACATAAAAAAAAACAGAAAAATAATTAAGCATTTAGATACTGGTGGTGCATAATTTGTAATAACTAAAAATTCGAATTCTTTATTCAGTAAAGTTTGAATTCAATAATACAAATGCATCAACAGAGATAAAGTCCGAAACTCAGGATAGCCTAAACTATCGCGCAACCGTTCTATCTAGAGCGTTTCTTCCTGAATGTGATTTGTAAATAAGACAAAAGAGTCAAAAAGGAAGGAAGGTTGAGATGTCGGGTGTGTCAATAAGAACGCACACCACAGAACAAGGGAATCTCAGTATTCGAATGATACAAGTCTTTTTGTTCGTTTCTTTGATAAGTTATCACACTTGGTCTTTCAAGTATCTGTGAGTTTTACTTGAAGGTGATTGGTTCTTTTCAATGTTCCAACAATTATTTAGGTTATGAGTAATTCTACTAATTTCTGAATTGTGTTGATTTGTGGGCAGACTGCTATTTATAGAGAAATCATCCACTGGCATCCTCTCTTGACCAGGACATATGCCAATTAGATCAATGTCCATAGAGGAGCTTAAAAATATCTTCATGTAGCAATACATATCCAAGTGTAAGCGTTTTTAACGCAGCCAAGTTATTTCTATAAGGAAATTGCGGTGAGTCATTCGATCAAGTGAATTTGCTCTGTGATAGTTTGCTCTAAAATATATAAGATTAAGAACTGAATGATATGTGTTTCATGCATAATCCCATAAAACAACATTCCCTTCTTATCATCGCCATACCTGATAAGACAAAAATTCCCTTAGATAAGATATACAACAGATATATAAGTAGCTGAGATTTTGACACGTGGTGATATTGGGAATTCATTGCAATCTTCTTTACAGAGATGAGTTATTCGAGTTCCGCACATAATTCTTCTAACTTTTGTCCCTTTTCTGAAGGATTTCCTTTTGGTATATCAATCCATGTTCCTTTGAAAGAGATTAGAAGTAATTTTATACCTTTTACAAGGTGATTAATATATTTAACGAATTTGCCAATGTAGAGATCTTAATATGTAAGTCTCTCAGTGAGTGATTCGGTTTTCATGATCAATAATCCCTGTAGGGTAAAGTTATCATAGGATCTTCCAAGATTCTGGTTTAAGTAACCAATTTGAATGCCTTTGAATTAGACTCTAGTGAGAAAAGTGTGTGTCCTTCGAAGTACTCTTAAGTAAAGTGTACAAGTTAGTCCTGCAAATCCATAACTGTCATTCAAAGATGATGTATGGAGCAAGGTAATAACATGGCTTCGAAGTACTCCTTTTCGAGGGTACTTCAAAGTTAGTAAAGTCATCATTCAGAGGTGTTCCCTAGGAATGAGTAAAAAGTGTACTTCGGGAGTTCCTTTAATAAGGACTCATTTGAAGTCAACCGAATGCAAGAGTCTATTTATGGGTGACAAACCCTTCTTTATGTCATTCGAAGGAGACAAAATCCTTTAGTCATATGAAAAGGGTGACTAAACCTTAGTCTATTTGAGGGTGACTTAACCCTTGACGAATTGACCATCTCAGGGTGGTTAGCCTCTAATGAGATGTACAGTAACCGTCTTTTCCTATAAGGTTCTCTTCACTGTAGGGGTTAACCTCTGATCAACAGTTTAACCTTAGATTAAGATAGAGATAATCGTTCCTTCATATCAAGCCAAAAGACCACCAGTATAGCTGATGTGGCCCAATAGGGGTGCTAACGCCGCTCGGCGTTCACACACGGGAGGTAGTGAGGGGAGCAGGTAACTGCTTTATACATATGATGTGGCATATGCGGGTGTATCTTTTAAGCGTATATACACGTTCTAAGATCACGCCACGTACCTAGGGGGATTAATTTAGACAGCCGGATCATCAATACTAGTTTTGGTTTAAACTATTACACAAGAATTGATTACTGCAAATCAAACTGCAGGAAAAAAAAAAGGAAATAAGACTCAGGCCTGGGAGAGTATATAAAAAAGAAATATAATTAAGCATTCAAAAGTAAAATATTTAAAGGACAATCCCCATACTTAACAAGGTAAAATCAATGAAGAGATTGCTTATTTGAGTTACTAAATTCTTAACAATGGAAAAGCCTGATAGAATATTGCTTATTTGAGTTCTTTAAATTCTGGGCTATGTTGAGACAGCTAAACCAGAAATCAGTTACTTCATAGTTATTAAGTTTTGGTAAGGCGGCGGATGTCAGCTTGCTAGGCCAATAATCAAGAGTCGAACCACTAATCAGGGTTCAGAATCCATCCTAATCTTACCACTAATTAACTAAGAAATACGGCAAGATGGATAGAGAAAGCATATTTTTCTTCTTAGGTATTCCATCCTAGTCCATAGCTATTACCATTAGTAATAAGTCAAAGGTTACTTTATAGGCCCAGCCCATGAAGCTGCACCTCAAACAGGTAGTCGCACAACCACCCCCCAAATCAACCCACACACACACACAAACGACTATTGATCTTTTATCCAACTATATATCACTAACAATGTAACATCACCATATTGCTACATATTTCACAACCTAAACTTCCATTGTGACAAATGCACGCTTTGTGGCATTCATGAAGTTGTATGTGATATTCATGAATCAACCTAAAGTGCACACACACGTAAGACATTTTTTTTTCCTGCGAAATATCTTGCCACTTTGCCTTCAGCCACGGAGAGTCGGAGATGGTGGATCAGTTGGGGCTTAAGACGAAGCCTAATCCAGGGCCCTAACGAACCAGAACAAAAAGGGTATGAGCAGTGGGCCCTATGTTGAGTAAAGGGTGAGAAGGTGCCCATTGTGCAATCTAAGAAGACCCTGAATTTAATCTAATTCCAAATGGAAAGACAATACCCTTGCAGGAAACCATGCTTCCAGTATCAATCTTTGAAATGACCAGAAGAAGCATGCCAGCTACTGTGTACGCCCTCATTTATTAGTTTGAGATCAGTTGTAAAAATAACTAGGACATGCTGGCCAAGAATATCAAATATCCTTGAGCAAGATTCAACACACTTAGAAACCAAGGATGGAGTCTTGACTGAACAAAGAATAACAACATAAAAAATATAGGGGAACACCATGATTAGTGCTATGTCGAAATTATTTGCGGAGGCAAAACAAATATATAGATGTGCTCATAGAAAATTAACAATTATTATAAACTAAAATATATGGCGAATAATAAGCTTCACAACTTGTGGAATACAACAAATTTAAAAGTGTGGAATACAATGTCATGCAAAACTAAGAAATTAACGTTCGGATCAAGCAGATGATTAGGTCACCAAAAATGATGGAAACATTAATGAGTCAGGTTCATTCCTTGATGGGTGTAGGCAAGAGGTAAGAGCCTAAACAAACCATTTGGATTTCTGAAACAATGAAGTACATGGATGATAAGGTCGCATCCAAAAAAAAAAAAAAAACACGTTTCCTGACATTAGCTTTTTCTAATAAAGGAGCTAAGAGTATCATGAAAGGATGTGTCAGATCATGGAGAATATCGCTTTTGATGAGTGGCCATAAGATGAAGGAACAAGAAGAAAACACCATTAGTCTCTTGAAAACATTGAGTGGATGTTCTGTGGGACAATGAAACCCCATTAATGTAGCTAGAAGATGGTGTAGAAAAAACTTCGGTCACTGTCGAAACCTAAGTTTTCTTAAAGGGAAACCAAAGGAAAAACCTCCTGCAAGGTGCTAATCCAAGAAAACATAGAGTAAATGTTTATGTTATAACACAATACTTGTCCTGGGGATGATGAGATTCATTTTGAGTGCAAGAAGACAGGATTGAGATACCAAGAAGTGATTAGTTCGGACGAGGGAATTTTTCGGATCAGGTTGATAAGGAAAAATCTGATTCCACTAGGCATCAGCAGAAGAATAGGAATCGGAAGAAGAAGGGATCCCGGAGAGAAGAAGAAAAGCACCTTTCTCTGGAAAGCTTCTACCTACAGCCAATTCTTTTCCTTGTGTAGAAGTAAACTAAAGCAACTACAGATATGCCATCAGCAAAAACATAAAAAATACCTTATTTTTCCTTTTTGCATAAATCCAACAGAAAAACTCCTCACTTCTCCATTATCATATCAAGACCATGATGAGTTCACTAGGGAGCAAATCCAATATAGCACAGGAGACTATTCTCAGTGCTTCACCTTTCCTAATCTGAGCATTGTACAGATCCATTAAGGAATATTAGATTCTATTTGCTTGTTTCAGTTCTAGGGACCGTTATTAACAATATGTCCACAGAAATGAAAGTAGGAACGATTGTCTACTAAACGCTTATATGATACTAAAAATACGATAAACACTCATCAATCTACAAGAATATAGCTCCTAAATGTAGCTTGAACCTCATTAAAGAGAATTTTCCCACACCTCAAATCCCTCCTCTCAGCTCAACCTAACCATTGTTCTGCACTCAGTTGAGGAATAGTACTCTCCCTATATCAACACCTCGCAGTAATTCCCATTACCAGCTGTATATCTCTAATTGCTTTCAATATAATCAGATATATAAACAAAGTCTAACAAAAGCATAAGTCGAAAAGGTAATGAGATGAGAAAGATCAAGAAAACCCATTGATATCAACAAATGCTAATGTCTTTGAGTTCTTAACTTCTACTTTCAATGACAATCTCTTTTTTAGTTTCGTAATTTCCGATCGATGTGTACTAATTTTTTTTTTTTTTTGGGAATGTGTAATAAGCTTATTAAATAATTCAAGTGATGATTTTATCAACATATGAGACAGTTATGTATAAAAATCGACAATAGAATTATAATGAGACAGCAAATTCTACAAATCTCAATTTCGTTCAGTAAAGAAACCAAATTCGCAACAAAGGGAAACCAAGAACCAGATTGCAGGATTAACCAACATACCTTAGTTCTGCAAAAATTATAGAACCCCGAGTAACCGCTGCCATTCAATCGTACAAATTTCCCCTGACATCAGACATCACAGTATCACCATCTTCATCTACCAAGGTACTCTCACCACCAACTCCAACTCTGCCACTATCCACACGACTCCCTTCCCGGACCGGCAAGCTCGAAACAGTCTCGCCACTAGTAGCAGGTCCAGTGGAACTCGTCCCAGCTTGGGCCATCTGAGTCGCAGACGACACCGAAGCGATCCTGCGGCTCCTAGAAGCTTGCCTCCTAGCAGCATGTCTGTAACTCTCCCTAATTCCCGACAAATCGTCGACCTCCAACATGAAATCCCCAAATCTCAATGAAAACCTAGATCGACGATTCGATGATCTCTGCTCCTCAGTATCCTCAATAGGTAGCTTAAATCTACAAACAGGGCACGAATTGTGCTGCGAAAGCCATGGGAGTATACAATCTGGATGGTAGATATGCTTACAAGGCAATTGCTTGGCTTCAACATCGATCACGAACTCATCCTTGCAAACTGCACAGAGAATCGTATCAGAAGCCAAGAACGAACTGGTGATCTTGATGGTCGGGATGGATTCAATGGAAGACTTCGATGCCGGTGTGGATCCGTGGTTGGTGACGTGATCTTCGGGATCGGCGAGATGTTCGATCAGACGATCAAGGTAAGGTCTACAAAGGGGATAATCATCGGAAGTAGGTCCAGCGGTGGCGGCGCGTATGGACGGGAAGACCTGGAAGGCGCGGTCGTGATCGTAGTCGTCGTCGTCGTCGGACGTAGGATCAATGGTGGCGGACTGGAAGCGATTGGATTGGAAGAATTCGAAGGTCCGGTCGTCCTCGTAGTCGGAGGTAGGACCGACGGTATTGGATCGGAAGACATTAAGGTTGGGGTCATCGTCGTCGTAATCGGAGGAAGGATCGATGGTGGAGAATTGGACGGTGGTGGATGGGAAGACACCGAAGGTGCGGTTATCGTTGTCTTCGTCGGAGTCGAATTCATCAACGGTGGCAGGAACGGCGGCGGCGGCGGTGGGAGTTAGGGTTTGGGAAGGGGATAGAATGGTGAAGGGATCCAGATAGGCGGAAAGACGAGGAGGGACGGAAGAAAGAACGAAATTAGGGTCAGGGTTAGGGTTAGGAAAATTGGAGATAGGGGAGTCCATTTCTTCAAGGAAGTCGCCGTCGCAGTGGGGGCAGCGGAGAGGAGGAGAGGAGGAGTAGAGCCAGACGCTCATGTCGCACTCGTAACACCAGAAAGTCCGTCTTGAAATGTTGGTGGTAGCGGTGGCGGTGGTGTTGGTGGCGACGGTGGTGGTTGACGACATCTTCCCTCTCTCTCCTCTCTTCTCTCTCTCTCTCTTACTGGAGCTCTTTGCTTGGTGTAGTGAGGATTGCTTTCCTTCAGAGAAAAGCAAGCGACGAGTTGGCAAGACAACGGTGGAGGCCGAAATTACTGTAATCTCCTTAATAAGGATAGGTAATATCCAAAACTCTAGTCAAATCCTACGATCTGCCTCGTTGGCTGTCATTATGGAATGCATTTCAGGGAATGAGTTTTGAGTTTCTGTAATAGTAAACTTGTAAATAAAGTGAACAGTGAAAAGCTTATAAATACACTTTTTATCACAAATTATTTTGGACAGTTATTATCACATTTAAAAAAATAAAATTGTGCAAAGATTATGTGTGGATATGGGATTTTTAGAACTGACAAAGAGTTAGGCGGTGTTCTGGCAGAGTTATAAACAGGTTCGAGTTTAAATGGATTGGGTCCGATTCGACAAATGAGTAGGAAAATCATGGAATCAAACATAACCCATCACTAAACAGATTGAACCTACCTAAATCGTTTATTGTTTATTTGTTTTTTAAATATTTATTTTTAAATTAAGATAAGTTATAATTTTATTTCATATATTAAATTCTAATAAATATTATTAAAAATTTAATAAACATGATTTCCTTTCAAAAAAATAAAATATTTTTAACTTGTGAATAAGTTTTAAAATACCTATAAATAATAAAGTAATTATAAATATGATTATAAACTTTAAAAAATACCACTTAAACGGGTACACATGATGGGTTGGAAGGTTGGATTAAGGTTGACCCATTTTCAAACAAGTTGGTAAAACCTAAATCCAAACCCAACCTAACTAAGAAACGGGTCCATTTTATCCAATTGGTTCAGACTGAATATCGGGTTGCTAAAACTTAAATCCAAACTAACCTAATTAAGAAACGGGTCCATTTTATCCAATTAGGTTCAGACGGATTATCGAGTTGCTAAAACCTAAATCCAAACTAACCTAATTAATAAACAAATCAACCCAAACCCATTTAATCGGGTTAGTTTCAAACAAGTTGGCAAGTCGATTACTCTAAGAATTTTATGAAAATAATTATAATTAAAAATAAAAAGAAATAAAAATTTGTTCAGAACTCATTTTAGTGCATGTTAACCCAACATCTATATTAGGTCAAAACTTATTTTGTTGAATGCTAATCAAACACAATAAAGAAACCTTCAAAATTAATTCTTAAAATGAATTCTTGATTTAGAATGAAAGCCAAATGAAGACCTCCCCTCTTGTCTTTTATTGAGTTAAACCCCTTTATTTTAGTAACAATTTTTGCAATCCCTTATCATTTAAAATAATTTAAATGACTCTCTTCATATATACTCCAAAAGTTTGTAATTATTACCCAAATCCTGATATAATATTAAAAAAATATATATTTTATCTACATATTTTAATAAGAGAAGTAATACTTACCTTTAATGATGTGGATTTAGGTCTAACTTTTAGTTGTTGTTTCAAACAACCTTTTTTTATTTGGAATCTAAAATAAATATATATTTTTTGGGGGGGGGATAATTGTGTAATGATGTTTTTAAATCTTCTTATAAAAAGAAAAAAATTGTCCTTTTGAAGTGCTAAAATCATCTTTGTAACAAGGTTTTCAAAAGTGAAATATATAACACAAAAATCATTAACATAGAAGACATTCAACCTTTAATTTTTAACTTATTTTACAATAATAAATAATAATGTAATGAAGATTATTCTGTCTTAACCAAAGACTTTATATAGGTAATTAGTGAAATGAATATAAAACAGTAATGGTCACTATCCACTTTTCAAGGCTTTATGTCACATCGTCGCTTTGGCCGAGTGGTTAAGGCGTGTGCCTGCTAAGTACATGGGGTTTCCCCGCGAGAGTTCGAATCTCTCAGGCGACGTTCGGTACTTTTTAATCAACTTGGACCCAAAACAGAAAAAAAAAACCTCGTTATTGGAATGGTTCGATTTATATTTATATATAAATTTATGCATCTATATTCTTACATCTTACATTATATATTAATATTAAACATATTATACCAATCACTAACTATAATATCGATGTACTTAGATTAAACTAAGCTTCTTTGCGAGCCCAGATCCCAAAATAATTTAACGTAAAATTTTTTAAGCCAAGCTTGGATGGACTCAACTTGATTTATATTTATATATAAAATAATACATTTATATTTCTACATTTTATATTACTAGTAAGACTGCACGTGCCTTGCATGCGATAAATTTAATGTTAATTTATTATAATTAATTAAAATTTTAAATAGTTATTAAAAAGTATATTTTCAAAAAAAATTATTTTCTAATATTATTGAAATAGTAAAATTGAATAATTAGTTAAAAATTAATATAATATTATTATAATCTTTAATTGTTGACATGTCATTAATTTATTTTATTAGTAATATAAATCAATGAAATGCGAGAAAAAAATTTCTTACGAAAGAGTTATAGACATGCAAAAATACTCAAGTAGTTAAATTATGATCATAATGCTAAAAAAATGTTTAAATCACTTTAAAATTAAATTCTTGTTTGTTTTAGTGCTTTTCTTTGTCGACACATTTCCTCTTTATTAAGCAATAATTAACAAGATAATAAATCTAATTCGTAATTTTTTTAAGGAATCAACATATATCACGTAATCGAAAGTATGTAGCCATTTTTAATTGGTTCTTTTTACTAAATATGATAGAACTTCTTTACAAATATTAATGATCTATATAAGTATAATTACTGTAATATATGTGTTAATAAACATGCTCAGGAACTCTGTACTTTATTGGATTATATAACTATACTTTTGCAACAATACATGGATAATATTTATTTATACTTTACTGGGGTTTATTAAAGTGGGAGCTTTAATGATTATATATAATCGTTTTTATTAAGCACATAAAAAATGAAAATGTAGTTTATGGATCATGAAAAACTTCTATTTCTCCCTTTTATCAATAAAATTATTTGAGTACATATTAGTGAACTTTTGTTTTCATTGCACTACTAAAAGAATTAAGAGACATCTCTATAGCAAAGATATTGTAGAGAGAGAGAGAGAGAGAGACCTATAATAACTAAAACAAACCCCACATGCATTTCACAGTATAATAAAAGCAGCCAAGCTATATATAATTAAGAGAATAGTAACTTAAATTTTATTGCCATGTCATTTCTTTTATAAATAAAAGAGGTAGAAACGGTTATTTTTAAATTGTAGTCTCTATAAAAATAAAGGTAATATTATCTCTAATTATATTAAATACTATCATATTAAAGATTAATTTAAAACTTTTAAAATATATTTGGACGCTTTCCAATACATACTCTTTATAAAATTTTTTTTTTTAATTTTTTATAAGTGAAAGTGGTGGAAACGGTTATTTCTTAATTGTTGTCTTTTTGAATAATAAGAAGACTGTTAGAGTACACTTATGTGTACGTGTTGGCATATTTGGCAATAAGGAAATATTCTCATATGCGTATGGGTATTTTGGA
>JAUPMG010000001.1:956238-981620 GCA_031762675.1 Pachysandra terminalis | reverse complement strand
AATTGCTGTAATAATAATAATTTTCTTGTCAGAAAGTGACAACAAACACTACATCTCCTCTGTGTTCTAATGTTAAAAGCATATTCCATGTTAGTTTCTCTGTTCTATAAACTAATTTCTCCTTTGGCTTTGATCACAGGCATCATGGCTCAGCTCAAATTTAACAGAGTATACGAATACATTCTTGAATCTTTAAAAGTACAGATCATGTATTAGAAAGTTAAACAGAGTTTAGATATCCTTTGAACCAATGCCATGATAATGAATTTCAGGAAGAAAAAAAATTGACACCGAAAATGCTTATAAAACACATAGGAAGCAGTTCCAGATATTTCGAGAACTAGATTTTGAACAAGGTCTTTCTAACTAGGGAGAGGAAATGAAGCCCAAACACATCTGCATTATTTACATCAACCTCAATCAATCGTGCTTCTAATAATGTGGATAAATACAACAACATAATTTAATAACTCATTATAATTTTCCTAGAACAACAACCAAAAGAAGAAGAAAAAAACTCATAATCCGTTCAATGTTTTTTTCTGACTAAAATCCATATTTGGAGGATAGAAAGCCTCTGGATAACATAGAGTTTGCCCACAAGTCATCAGCAATGGAGCATGGAATATCTTCGGGTGATCATAGTTGACGTTATCCCTGGCAGAATAATTTATGTTGAAAGGTACAAGGCTGAATCACTGTCATAATAGATAGCTAGTTGGGAGCGAGCACCTCCAATCAACAGTTAGAAACCAACAAACAATCAAATCTTATCTGATGCTTGGCATGTTGAACTCAGTAAATAACACTTCTCAGGAAGCCTTGCAATAACAGGTGCTCAGGTCCGAGGTGCAAACGTTTCAGTTCATCTAGTTACAGATCCACCATGATTATGCTTTGTTATGAAACAACTGATCCCTTAAGATTGTGAGAAGCTTCTCCTTGACATCCTCATTTTCGGCCAGATACTGTTCAGCTTCCTGTTTATTATTGAAAACCTTCTCTTCTCTCTGGTAGTTATTTCCGTCTTTCAAGATGATTCCATGCATGTCTAATAGCTCCAATTCAAAGCTAATGCCCGTCAACGTAGGCTTTGCCGAACCACACATATATCTGTGTTCATTGTTCTGATCTTCGTTTTACTTTGTTTATTATCATTGCTTGATTCCGATCAACAGTAGGCTTTGCCGAACCATGTATATCTGTGTGCATTGTTTTGATCTTCCTTTTACTATGTTTATTATTATTGCTTGATCCCGATCAACACTAAATAAATGATCATCTCAGGAGAGGAGGATTGATCAAAGGCCAGCAGAATTGGAACAAAACAAAGTAAATGAAAGGTGGAGCTACTGGTTAGAACAATGGGTTGATGCTCATACATGTAAAAAGGAAATTAAGAACACAATATAAATTGAGAAGTTTTCAGAAACAGGATCAGTTAGATGAACCGAGTTCCCCAAATTTACTTCCAAGGAGTTCGTTCATCGTTCGAAACAAGGTTCGATTGGAGAAGACAGTTCTTTCTCATGCTCTCCTGTTGTTCCAGCTTACATGGCCGCGAATGAATCCGCAAAGGCGAAGGCAAGATCAATTAGCACACCAAAACAAAGGAAAGGACTTATAGATACTTGTTCTGATCACAACTCACCATCTAAGAACAGAATTTATCTTTTATCTTCTATTGATAGTGAGGGGACAAGTACTAGTAGTAAGATTGGGAAGCCTATTGCTTCTCAACAAAGATCTCCAAGCTTGAAAGGCATACCTGGTCCGATAAAATTGCACCGAATTTCAAAGGATCTAGGCCTTGATTCTGACTGCTCATTGCTGAATTGGGACAGACACAGTGGTCTTAGATGATTTTCTGTTATCGTAATCAACATTTGCTGGTTTCTTACTGATTATGAATTGTACAACAGAGATTTTGAGTTCATGTGTGATTACCTTCTTGAGTTTCCGTTGTGTGGAATCATTCAGAGTTCTGTAAAATGGACATATGGAATTGTGCATATATAGTTTTCTGGGTCTTGAATGAGCATGTCATTATTTTGTAACTAGAATTGATTTGTAAGTAACTATCAGTTAGATTGGACTGAAAAGCAAATTGAACAAAGTCAACTATTCCATCTACACATTCAAATCAAGCGGCTAACCCCACTTCTAATTCTAATATGCTCGTTGCTAATCAAAACAGAACTGTATTGAACATTCTGATATATGACTCAAGACAAGAATAGCATCGGCTCGCAATAGTTTGTGACCTCTTTTAGACCTAAATAATCTTTCTGATAATCAAGGGACTTATTTTACCATGCTTGCATGAATAAAATGAATTCCTCATGTGAAACAACTGACCCATGTTTACATTGCCTTGGAGTTATAATATAAGTCCAACAACAAAGAGAATTTAAAAAAGAAAAAAAGAAAAAAGAAAAGAAAAGATAGAGGTATAACAACAGCATGCAATTAAGGTACTGATTTTATTAGACGACTATACTCCATTAAGATAACTTGCCATTATGTAGGTATCTTTCTGACCGGAGCCACAACTGGCCGGGACCGGATTGGACCGCGCGGACTGTTGCCACTCTAAAGCGTTTGCAGTCCATTGTGAATATCTTTCTGTAGACCGGGACTTGACTTCCCGGTCTAGTAGCTCCTTACATTCCTCTGCATCTATGAATTTGCATTGGAAATTAAGGTTGGTTACAAGAGCTTGAAGGTCTTGAGAGCTTAGTTCCTTACTCTTTCAGAGCTTGCAGAAAGCTGCTTGGTTTGAATGGTACTAAAGTTGCATTTGTTGTAATGCTTATTTCAAATTAAATTTTATTTTATTTTAGAAACTACTTTTTGAATCTCGGCCGTTATTATGATTTCCCGCGTCTCGACTCCCGTAGTCAATGGGATTGTCAATTACATAACATTAAGAACACGTGGCAAAAAGAATTTAATAATAGAATTTTGAAACATATAAAAAGAGAATGGAAACCCAAAAATCTTGGAGAGAAAAGAGGGTTTATAAATACTAAGAAACAAAATCAGTTTTGTTTTCTCAGATCATCGGAAGAAACCCAAAGCACTCTCTTTACTCTGCCTTTGTTTCTGTAGTTCAAGAAATCCTTGAAAATCTGTTTTGTTTTCTCAGATCATCGGAAGAAACCCAAAGCAGTGTTCTTACTCTGTAGATAAGAAATCCTTGAACCGGTAAGTCAAAATGAAGAGAAGATCAAAAGTGATATTAGTAGTGGTTTTGAGAAAACTCTCACCGAATCTTTTCGATTACTGGTATCCGATTCTAAAAGAAAGATGTTCTTCGTCATATTTTTGGTTCTTTTTTGCCATCTTAATCGCTGTTTCGATACATTATCGTCAGAAGCTCGAGTTCTTGTTTTCTTGGGTTGGTTACTGACGATCATTAATCGGGATGGGAAAGTGTTTTCTGGGTTTTTTGATTGGATTCATAATCGAATTACCAATACCCATCAAGGCATTCCGATCAAATCGATTTTCCATCTCGTTTCTTTCTTTCTTGAGGATTGAAGGCCAACCCAGATGAAGTTCTCTACTTCTTTCGTGATTTTTCTGATGGATACTCCCGTAATTAATTATGTATTGCAGCCAGGAATCCTATCTGGGGTTACTGTTTTCCGTAATGTCAACGAAATCGGGCTCTATTGATTACTGGAGGAAGTTCTTCGGAAGTGCGAGGTCTTCGAATATGTTTGAGGTCATTGAGAAAGCTATTATGGTGGCAGCTTTGGATTATCCCAAGGAGTTCAAGTTGAGGATGGATCGAATTGCAGAGACTTTGTTCTCATGCAGGTTGGGGTGTGACCATGTGGAGCTAGCAGTACCTAAAGATGAAGGAGGTCTTAATAGAAGTGGAGGTGATTTTGAGGGACTCAGAGAAGTAAAAGCATTAACAGAGGAGACTCAGATTGTTGGGGAGGTTCTGAGGATCAAAGAGACTCTGACCAATAGTCAAGATCAGGTTTAATCTCAATCCACTACACTGTTGATTTGAAGTCTGTTCATTTGTTTTGATCTTCTATATGTTATTGTTAGTCTTGATTTGTTTTGATCTTCTATATGTTATTGTTAGTCCTGATTTGTTTTGATCTTCTAATCTGTTATTGTTAGTCCTGATTTAGGTTTGCATTTCGTGTAGAACTTCTATAGATTATTGGTAACCAGATCAAATCTATATAGTTTGATTGGGTATTTGAGACGAGTTTGATCTTCTATTGATTGTTTGATCACATTTTAATTGTGTTCGATTAATGCAGAATATTAGAGCAAGTTAATTCTTGTTGTCGTTTGTTGGAATATTCGGTGTTGATTGTGAGTTGTTTTGATTGTTTTTCTTCGATCTTCATCTGATTAGATGAATCTTCAACCTCCATCTGATCTTCGTTTCTTGATCTTTTAGAACTCAAAGCGTATGGAGGAGATCTCATTTGAAAAAATTGAACGTACAAAGAGGAAACTCCGTGAAGGCTATCAAAAAGCCGAGAATGGTTCGTTATCCATTTTCCATTCTTTAAATAGTTACTTTGTTTATTGATCAGCTCTTAGGTAACAACGTTGATGAATCATTCGCAAGCTTATGGGTTGTTTTACTTTCTTCTTGTTATGCAGTCAAGAAGCAGCGGAAGATTCAGGTTATTGATTTGCATGATATTCATAAGCAGGGGCTTGGACAGAGGAATATCCATTTGAAACCTGGCAACCACAATCTATATTGGAAAGGACGACGTTAGGTTCTCGCAGGTCGAGCATATATAGACACTTGTTCTTCAGGGTGATTTTTTGGAAGGTAAAAAAAAAAAAGAAAAAAAAAAAGTGGAAGAACGGTGAGAGTAAGAAAGTGGTGAGAGAGAGATTTGTAACCCTATTCCTGCTTTTCTTAGAGTATAGTGGATTTTCTATTGCTCCGTGGTTTTTTTCTCGAAAGGGTTTTCCACGTAAATCCGTGTGTTCTTGTCTATTTTTACTATTGTTGTAGTTTTCTTCCCTTTTAAAACAAAACTGTGGAAGAACACAGATAAAGCTCTGGCTTGCTGTGTTGAAACCTGATTGAAAATTGGATCATTCATAGGTTCCTTGACAATGTAGTTTGCATTCTAAGATGGGGTTGGAGATATAATGGTAAAGATTACGTAATTAGTAATTATGTTTGAAGGGATATCTGTACCCTCCCCAAATGCAAACTGTTGTGTCCGGGAAATTTTGAAATGAATGCTTCAATCTTCTAATAATTTGAAGGTAAAGATTACATAATTAGTAAATTAGTTAAGTGATACATAAGTAAATACATGACTATATAGATATAAAGGTGCACTTATTTTGAATTTTAGCTTATTAAAGCACGTTTTTTTGTACCAAATATAATGCAACATTATGTGCATATTGTCTATTTTCTATAAACAGCATAGCTGGGATTTTGGAGCACTTACTTAAATTTTTTTTTTCTATTTGTGGGACTTGGTGGTTCAGCAAAAGAAAATCGTCTGTGATATTTTAGTGTAGTTAAGTTGGAAGCCAATTTATGGTTGATTTATCTCCTAGGGTTTTAGATTGATCGTTAACAGGTTTCGTTGTGCTTCCGTGGTGTCATGCAATTATTCTCTTCCTGTCCTCCTCTCTTTCTTTGGGAGGAGGAGCAAATGAAGAACAGATAGATTACTATTCGGTGGTTGGTGATGGAGGGATGTGCAACGAGGTTGGTGAAGAAGAAGCTCCCGCAATGGGAAGCCCCAGACAAGATGATTGTTTTGATCTGGTCGACCATGATCTTGGACAAGGTCAGTAATAACCATTAGTTCTTTAATTATTTTATTTTCTGATCATCATCATCTTCAATGCCCTATATTTGTTGGAAAACTTGAAATGTTAAAACCCAGATTCCTTGATTTATTTATTTTATTGTTTCTTAGTTAGATTTAGAGTTAGATTTGATTTGTTATTTTGCTACTAGTAGAAAGTCTTTTTATTTTAAAGTTGGTATATTTTAGGAATAAAGTTGGAAATTAAATCTATTCCATAGAAAGTTTAGGAAACACTTGACCCATAAAGAGATTTGTTTAATGGAGAATCAGAATACAGGGGGAGGACCTAAACGACACAAACCTATATGCAGTTGAGAAAGAACATTATTTGGGATCCAAGTGTGAGAAGGATCCTACTGTGCCCCAGGAAACGGTGAGCACCTTGAGGAACCATACCACCTATGCTATCCTTTTAGAAATCCTCAGCCACAAGAAATACTACTGCTAATTCTACTTTGTGTGTAATTGTTATTTTTAGTTGATTGTAATCAAGCTAAATAATAATATTGCATATGTATGTATGTTTGCAGGATCCAATGACAACGCAGGCAAGACAAATATGGATCTCTTTCACGACCGGAGTAGAGATATATATGAGTCCATATCAGGTTGCAGAGTGGACTGTTAGTGACGTTAACATTATGGTTCCAGACATCACAATATCCTATTGATCAAAGAAAGAAAATTATAGGCAATTTCAGGTAGTGTTTCAAAAAAAGTGGTGTTGAACAACTATAAATCCGTTCGAAGGATGGGAATTTTATTATAATTAATGAAGAACCTGCAATTGTTTCTGTTAAAAGAGAACAGCTTGTATTTCTGATTCTACTATGATTTTTTTTTTTTATTTATACCAAAATACAATATAACATTATGTACGGAATGTCTTTTTTCTAATAACAGCATAGTTGCTTTGGATCAATTGCTAATAATAATAATAATTCCTCTTAGTGAATTGCTAGATACTTGTGTAGAGCCTCCCTCCAACAAAGATGGAATTGTGAATTAAAGGGGTATTTGTCGGTAGTAGTCTGCCATTTTTATAACATCTATAGTAGCCTTATGATTGTGAACTCAATTATTCCAACATTAAGGGACAGTAATTTCACCAACCAAGTTCAGATTTCCATCTACACTTTCAAATCAAGCAGCTAACCCCACTTCTAATTCTAATATGTTCTTCGCTTTGCTAGTCAAACATGGCATAGAAAAGGAATCTGACTGTTGTTATATGGAGACTGATGCTACTGAGGCATTCGGGAAGTACTGATGATCCAGCCATCAACTGGAGAAACTAGAAACTAGAAGAGCAAGCCCTGTCAGAAAATTTGATTTGGGTTTTATTTTAGGAGATAGTTTGAGATGGTAGGGAGGCTCAATCAATTTAGTTCATGTCTATTGAAATGTGCTAAAGTTATTAAATGGTATTTGAGAGTTGTAACATGATTGTTTGAAGTTGAATTTACAGGCCATTGAGGTTTCATCATCAAAAAAATTCTCTGAATCTCATCTCTAATGGGATGATTCTTAAATGGCAAAGAAGAGGAGCTGGTTTAATCTGATAAAGAGGATCTTTATTCGGAAGCCAAGTCGAAATCAGAGAAGGTTAGATATGTTACTGTTTTTGGTGATCATGGTAATGGTTCTATTAAGAACCAATAGCAATTCTCAGAAGGAGAAGAGGAGGATATGGGTGTTTGGAAGACTTAAGCTCAAGCGCTTGCCTACACTTGAAGCACCATTGCCTGTAAAGGAAATGACACTGAATGAAGCAGAGGAAGAACAGAAAAGGCATGCTTTGACTGTTGTTATTGCAACAACTGCTACTGCCGACGCTGCTGTTGCTGCTTCTCAGGCTGCAGCTCAGGTTGTCCGCCTCACTGGTACCCCTCAATCCGAAAACAGTAAAGTCTCAGAACTACTTACTTACAAGGAGGAAACATTGCTGGAGTGGATTCTGTCATTGGGTTATTCTTGGACTGGACTTTGAAAGATCCTGCTCTGCTTTGGCCTAAACTTGTGCAATGAACAAGGATTGGATTGCACAGCCCAGTCCCAGACACAATCCTAATCTATGTGTTGAAATTATACATCAAGCCAAAACTCTTTTCGACAAACCCCACTTGTCCCCACCTCAAACACAAAGTTTATCCGTCCGGGAAAGAGAAAAATAACAATCCAATCAATCAAATAACTAAACCTAATAAGAAAGATAAGAAAGTGGGTTTAGAAGTGAATATTATGCATAAGATAGGTCTGGATTTATGTCTATAATATGTATATTTATTAATTACTTGGTGTTCTGTTCTTAAGATGTATTATATTGGTGCAGTCTAAATAGCCATAGGTTATTCCTACTTATTTTCTAGTTTGTGTCATGCTATTTACATTAGAAACCTGCTTGCATCTCACTTACTTTCTATATTTCCACTTTAATTATACTTTCATGAGCTACTATTAATCGCATTATATCTAATACTCATGGTAGACGATATTGCGAGATGGGCAGTTTTCATTCAATCCTCCACTCCAACAATAACTGTACTTGTGACATGCTCATAGAATCCAGTGTTTAAAAGTTTAGTCTATATAAGGAGGTAAAATACCCTATAAATTTTTACATTTTGGAAGGTGATTAATGAGATAATCTGAGAGTTTGCTTTCAAGCCAGGTGACTCATTTTAGGATATCTCCTACTTGTTTTCTGTTATATACATACAAAGACATTGTGGATTAGCACCCTGTGACAATGTTTGGTTATCAGCTCCTGACAATTTTTCAATGTTTAAGGCTGTGTTTGGCCCGGCTTGTGCTTTGGAATAAGCACTCATTGGATAAGTGACTCAATGGGAGCACTTATCCACAGCAACAATAAGCTGCTTGAAGAAAATAGTGTTTGGTAAATATATTTATTTAAGTGCTTATAAAAGTTTAAGGGTACAATAGGTATTATAAAAATATTATTGAAGTTTAGAAATAACATTTATACAAGTGCTTATTAAAGTTTAGGGGTAAAATAGGTATTATGAAAATATAACTAAAGTTTAGAAATAGCTTCTCGGATAAGTGATAAGAGAAGCTACTCTCAGCAGCTTCTCCTTATAGGTAGCTTTCCTCTACTGCTTATGGGTAAGCACTTACCCATTAGGTGTTACCAAACACACTTTTAATTTTAAAAAGTGCTTTAATAAGCTATAAGATGAAATAAGCACTTGTATAAACCAAGCCAAACGCAGCCTTAAATTAGTTTTTCTAAAACTTTTTTCCACATTGAGGTTTCCTTCCTAACACATCGTTCCAATGCTTTAAGCTGTTTTCCAAGAGAGTTTCCTTTCAAGCCAGATGACCCATTTTAGGACCTCTCCTATTTAAGCAAGAATGTACAGCAACTTGTTTTCTGTTATATAGATAGTAAATTAGCACCCATTGGTCACTGCAGACATTGTTTGGTTATCAACTCCCGACAATGTTTCAATGTTTAAAACTGTCAGAAAGAAGCAGCACTAATGTAATTCTGAATATTTGATTAAACATAGAGATTAAAATGAAAAAATCCTATCAAGGGAAAGGTGATTTGCTTGCTAATGAAAAATCCGAGTAGGTGTGGTGAACCTGCAATTGCCAACCTTGCTGTAGCCTGAGCCATCATCCCTTGCTTGTCCTTTCTATAGTCTCTGAACACATGAGTGCAACGCAATATGTTTTGTCAATCGTCAATAATTTTGTTCATTTGATGAGTACAAATAGATAGAATTTTCCTTGCACTTAGTTTTTTCTTTTCCTATATGGACTATCAAATCAAGCAGCTAAACCCACTTCTATCTACACTTTCAAATCAAGCAGCTAAACCCACTTCTAATATGCTCGTCGCTTGTCAAAACAGAACTGTATAGAACATTCTGATATATGCATTAGAGCTATAAATTTGATTCATGATCTGGGTTTAGGTGAAATATAATCTCATGGATATGGACATCTAGTTTATTGGACCACATGAAGACAACATTAAGACAAATAGTTCATATTTTCATAGAAGAAGTACATGGCTGCATTGGCAGTCAAAGTTATATAATTAGATTCAAAGGACCATTGCAAAAACTGCTTTTGGTTTTGTTTTTTTACCTTTTTGAGAGTGCACATTTGTATGATTTCATATATTAATTTATTATTATGGATTGGCTTTCATTAATTTTGTTCAGATTTTATGTTGTTTTTGGTTTTGATTCTTCCCTTTTGAAAGTGCAGATTTCTAAGATCCATCATACAAACCTAAGATGAATTTGAAAAAATAAATTTCTTGATTTTTATTTTGAGCTTCTGGCATCAGTTTTCAATTAAAATGGGTTGCAATATTATAGATGAGTTTAAACTTTAAAGCCTAATGACTTTGTGATCATAGATGAGTTTAAACTTTAAAGCTTTGTGGGATCATTCAGTTTTCAAGTTTCTATTCAAGTAGAATATGTTATATACTTGACTATACTGTAGGAAATTAGGAATATTAGGGCTAGATGGGTGGTTTCTTGATTTTCTACAAGGACCAAAAAAATAAGACCCTTTATCAAACACAATTGATATCAGTTCCAAACATAGACTGGGGAGTAATCGCATTGAAACAGATTCACGGTAGTTCTTCGAATGGAAAGTAATGAACATCTTTGCATCCATTAAAGGGCTTGTTGCAAAACTCATGGGAAGATCGTTTATTGCGAGGTTAATGCGATTTTTGTACCAAACTTCTCTGTGCTTTTGAATGCTGAAATTACAAGTACGTTCATCTGAATGCACATAACCAAGAACTCATAAAAGATTAGAAGAGATTACATTATTATAGAGCTAGAATTTTGACTCATATAAAGT
The DNA here is from genome assembly GCA_031762675.1 of Pachysandra terminalis. Classification (NCBI taxonomy): domain Eukaryota; kingdom Viridiplantae; phylum Streptophyta; class Magnoliopsida; order Buxales; family Buxaceae; genus Pachysandra; species Pachysandra terminalis. Next base: position 970,929 of record JAUPMG010000001.1, on the reverse strand, counting down.
TGCAGATTGGTTCGAAAGATTATAGGTGTTTATGCCTGATTGGTATGATTTATTTTTTTATTTTTTTGGATTATGGCTCTTCAGAAGGTCAAAAACTAACCCAAATGATCTGGATGGACTTAATGTTTCGGTGTTAATGAGAGTGTGAGGTTTCATCATTATATATTTTTCTTTTTTTTCTTTTAACCAAGTTGAAGACTTTGACGTGGCAAAACACAGGAACCAGTATTATACATCTTTTTTATCAGGGGAGGGAAGATGTAGCATGTAGGTATGAGTTATGGAGATCATGAATTAAATACAAGCTTCAAGTCCAGTAGGTATTGTAAGTTAATGCTTCTGCTGATTTTATTGTTCATAACCAATTTCTTCTCTTCATGGTATTTTCAAGGAAACTTCGTATAACTGGCATTAACCAGGAGCAGTGGTTGAGTATATGCCTTTTGCTTGCATTATTTTTAATGGTCAATTTAATACTAAAGATATAAACTTGCACGAATCTTCAGAAATATAATTCAAGGCAATTCTTTCATCTGTTACATATTGTCAAAACCTGTCTAGTGTTTCCATTGAATCACTGTTGTGTTGTGTTATGTAATTTATATGTAATCAACGTGAGAATTTGATCCCAGTTTTTTTTTTCTCTTCAGGTTAAAGAGTTATGTGGGGGAGACTAACGCTACTGAGGTATACCGATGATCTAGCCCCAAGGACCTGAGGACAAAATAGTAATTTTACATGTTTTGTTTAGCTTGAACTAGAGAGTATTTATCATACTTTCGTTGCTGCCATTGTAATTCTTTTTCCGAAGCTTGTGAGAATAGTGGAACTTGGTATGAATCCGTGGACATAAGCACTATTGCCGAACCACAAAAGAAGTGATTATAAAAGGAATGGGATGGAGAATTCAGATCATCGATCTTTAGGGATTGCTCCTTACAAATTCTCCAGCCCTTTCCTTACAAATTCTCCAGCCCTTTCCTTACATAATCACTTCTTTTGTTTATAAAACTTAGAAGTGTTCCATCCCTTACAAATGCTATATGGGGACCTGAGCTCACTGAAATCATTACGGCTATCCCCATATTGAAACCTGAGCTCACTGAAATCATTACGGCTATCCACATATTGAATAATGTTGGCAATGATAACATTATTTGGCAAGGTACAGCTTCTGAAAAAAATTCGGTAGCTTCGGCATATAATGTCTTGAAGGACTCTCTCTCTTCATGAACCCAAGGACCCCGCTATGGATGAAGGTTTGGCATTTGCACATTGTCACATCCAAACCTAAGGATTTACAGAGGAGCCCTTAATCATTTGGGACGTGACTCACTCCCAAAACACACGAGAGTGGTAGTAAGTATTGCACCATCACTTGAACATTGTGGACATTCAAGAAAAACACATAACATAAAAGCAATACTTTAATATATTACATCAATTTCTATACAAAACAGCGAAAGATAGTAAATCAAAATAAAGTTCTAAGTTAAAATCAATCCCTCCTATGAACTAGTCCAAAAGATAATATATCATTATCCAAAACATCATATTACATCAAAACTAATCATAGAAAAAGTCTTCTTCGGGATTCTCGTCCTACACTTCACTATCCAAAGTACCTTCATCTATAGAACCTAAAAGGTGGTTGCTAGAAAGCATGAGCTATAAAAGCCCGTAAGTAAAAGAGTTCAATTTAATCTAAAATTGATATAGGGTCAATGCCCCTAGTCAAAGATATCCAAGCATAATGATCAAGAGATGATGAATTAAAGTAAAAATGTATGAAGTCAAATCTTAATTTAATGCACGTAGTGCGTCAAAAGTACAGTGTCCACCAAAGTGATCTAACAAGCAAATCTAATATGCTATGCAATCTGTTAGGCTTATCAATGTGACACGTTCCCATATGATCGATCAGTCCTTGAACAAGATGTCTTCACGAGCCATCCCCCAATACAAGACCTTCTCAAGGATATGATATTATATGAGCGCAGACATAGTTTTAAGGGTTCTCAACCTAAGAGACACAATCCCCCCACTTATTTTTTATCCTGGATAATACTCCAAGGTTCCATCACGTGGATTGTCCTCAGGAAATCATGTCCATTAACAATCAACAAAGATCTATATTTGAATATACATCTAAGATTTCACTACATGAATTACCTTGGGTAAAGTGTCCATAAGACAAAAGTGAGTATGTTGGGATAACTAATCCCTCAACTCAAACCTATCAGTCTCCTCACTCAATACGACTTTCGTATCATAACACTCTTATCAACTCTCGAATCTAACACGCGAACTCGGAGATAGAGATAGAGGGAATTACTCATGGACCGTGTCATGGTCAAGAGTCAATGCGGTGCAAGTGATGAGGTGTACATTAACTACGCATTCACCTTCCTTGTGTATAGGATGCATTATCAAATAAATATGATTCATCCATCATTCTTCAAACCAATTTAAGCAAGTCAATTGTGCTTGTGGCATGATATTAGACCCATCGAAACTACTCGAGGGTCCGCCGAGCAATCTCAATGGGGTCTCGGTAAACCTTCGGTGCACTGACATTGGGCTCGGCGCACTCCTCGGCACACCGAAGTGGTTCTCAGCAACTTTTCTAGGGACTCGATAATTCTCAAAAGCTCCTCGACTCACCGTGATGGGTCTCGACGAACTTTCCAAGGACCTTGAAAATCCCCAGAATGCTCGGTGTAGTACTCGCCGCACCGAGTAGTACATGGAGGCTAAAAAAGGATCTGATAAGATCAAACAAAAGAAAAAATTTTCCCTAGAATCTCCTTCATTGTGATGTTCTTTTCTTCCTTCAATGTTTAAATTGCAAAATTTACTCAAGACCCTTTTTCTCAATGGTACCTTAAATTATAACATCCAAACAAACATAAACCAAGCTAACCAAGTCTCATACCCTTATTACACATGATCAGGCTCAGTTTTCCTCATAAAAGAAAACTTTTACCCCATTCCTGTTTAATACTAACAAAATATGCTCTCAAGCATCTTCATTCACACTCTTCCCCAACTCCACAATAATCTAAGCAAGGGATGAAGGTTAGTAAGATTGTTAAGGTACAGTTCTACCAAACCCTTTATCTTAAAAGAGTCATTGGAGAAAATATGTAAGAGAATAACTGCCTCTATTAACATATACAAGAGCCATTTTATATCACTAAGTCCAAAGTCTCTGCTTTTGTACCACTAGTATCATAAAAACCATGAACATTGTCACTTGATTTCTCCAAGAATATCCTTGCTGATGGCTCCTCCAAAAAAAAATTTGCCAATTAACACAAACTCAAAACTGGTATCAAAAACTCTATTCTGTATAACAGCTTTGCAAGCATCAAGAAGATTACTGGTGCTACTATAATTTCTCCCTGCTGCTTTCCATTGTAGCAAGAATCATATATTAGTAATCCGTTTCTTGCAAAGGTAATTTTTTTTCTATTGTATTTCAAACAATTATATTTCATACACTGAGGTAATAGCAAAAGATGTTATCTGATCAACTTTCTATGTCATCGACCCACATACTAATAAGCCAACACTTTTTTGCATCAATTTGATTATGTTGCCAAATTTAAAACACGTAGAACATAAAAAGAGCAAGACAATACAAAAATGAGGGAGGCCGCAATGAACCTGTGAACCCGTGGTTGTTTTTGTCCAATAACACTCCCAACCCTTCGGTGAAGTAGTCCTGCCAATCTAGCATCAGCAACTTAGATAACCCATATGAAAAGATACAAATACAGCAGATATTTCAAATAGTAGTGCCCTTTTTTCTTCGTCCCATTAATAGCCAATGTGATTCTAAATGATAGTATCGTTTCCTAACAATCATAGCAAAAAATCAACAGGATGATGCAACTTTCATTTAGTAATGCTGATTCACTTTGTAAACAAATCAGTTATGTGGCGGCCGATTACAAAAATAATATTATCATATTTTAACAACCATAGCAAAAGTATCAACTAGCACCTCTTTTAATCTTAGAGACCAGGTCTTAACTAAATATTGTACAAACTACTCACTCGGGCAAGTTGTTAAGCATCATATTTCTAGAGAATGTTGCAACAAAATTAGGATCGTTACTCAAACAAAACCACTTCCCAAAAAACTCCTTGACGACCCTCATTAAATCGTATTTAATTATAATCAAGCACATTAAGTTATAAGCAATTGTAAACCCATCCAGTTCTATATGTTTCATCACCGTCAAGCTCCTTTGACCTCACTGTCCTCAAACGCTTTCCAACCAACTTCTCTGCTAGCTTGAAGAAATACATCACACCTTCAACAATACAAGCTTGAGCATATAACTTAAATTGAACTTGCAATACCTAAAAATTAAAAAATAAATAAAAAATTATCAAAACCTCCTCTCCTTCCATAGTCTTTCATCACTACCACATCAGGCACAATAGTAAGATCATGTCCCTTCACTTCATTTGCAAATCAATATTTACCAATGTTTTAATACGTTAATAACCTTCTTCCAATCATTTGACCCAAGGTTTCAATGTCGATGTCGACATCTAGGGGAAACGTGGAAGAAATCTAAGGTTTTTAATGGAATTTTGATCCCAACTCCTAGATAAGGATAATTGAGGCTTAAATACACCTAAACTCATCAAAATATACAAAACATGCTGATGTTGTTGAGCTGTCAGCTCAGCTGAACAAAAGGTAATACTAAATCCAATTAAACAACAAGTACATAAATTTTGAATAAATAACTAGTGCTAATCATTTTTCTAATTTTTTATTATTTTTAATAATATATTTTATTTTAATATTGTCTTTGATTTTTACAATTTACAAATCAAATTGCAAAAAATAGAAGAGATATGGCCAACACGTGCGACAAGTGTCGTGACAAGAATGTTGGCCAAAAACCACGTATATGGTCGTAGATCTGAGAAAAACCTACACTTGAAAGAGAGAAGAATGTGCTTTGGGGAGATGTCTCACGAAATGTGCGAGATCTCACCAAAACAAGCTTTAAATAGAAGAGATATGGCCGACACGTGCACGTGGGCCTTTAAATTTTTTTACCACATGTCTCACAACATGTTGCACAACACGTAGGTCTTTAATTTTATTTTTAACTCATGTCAACTTTAACAATTTCTTCCGGTGAATTATTGTTCTTGTCATGTAATATATTAAACATTGGCTTCCAATTCTTAAATCTTTCTTCGACTAAATCCAACAATTCTATATTCCAGTGATCCATTCACCCTCTTTTATGTAACTCTTCACACCCTCCTTTCCTACTTCATTGAAATATGAGTGAAATTCACATATTCTCAAATCTAAGCAAAACAGGAGCTCTTTTCACATCAATTACGTATAATAACAGGAAATAGCCTAAAGGGAACAGCTTCCTAAAATAGGCATTAAAAATTATTTTCCCAACAAGCAGTGAATAAAACCGACTGCCAAACCCAAATTCAGACCATAACTAGAAAAGACTTCTAAAAGACAACTGATAAGCACCATAAACAACACAAAACGAATGAACCATCCTCTGCATTCCTAAGAGGATCATGCATATGATAATTGATTCCCTCCTCTGACCATGCCATCATAATTCCACACAACTAGAATTCTACATGATGCACCCTTGATCAATTATGTACAATAAAAAGGCAATAATCTAAAGGTGACGCTTCCTAAAATAGATACCAAAAACGATTTTCCCGACGAGCAGTGACCAAAAGTGACTACCAAACATAAACTCCCACCAAATATATCTTAATTCGAAATTGAAGAGAGTACTACGACCCAAAAAGACTCCTAAAAGACGCATGATTAGCTCCATAAACTCCAGCAAGAACCGAATATCTTTCTATACATTCTTAAGAAGATGATATATATGATAACAAACTCCCTTCTCTGACCATGTTATCACAATTCCACACCACTAGAATACCACGAGATACACCCACCAAAATATAATTCCACTTCTTGTTAAAACCATCCTAAATCTTTTAATTAATCTCAAATTGAAAAAAATTAAATAAATAAACTTTCATCTTTTCTCCTGAACTGTGACAATATCTAGATCATGCTTACAAGCCATGGCGTTCAACCATCCAAGCTTTTTAGGACACCTAAACCTCTAATGTTCCAACTACAAATCTCCATTAAACTTCCCCTTAACTTATTTCTCCACGTCTAGAACTATAAAACCCATTATCATGTGGAACAGTAGGTCCTTACTCTTTGATTCTCTAACCCTTGTCGTATTAAAACATACCATTCCCCTCTGCCAATATTAACTTAGGCTCCAACTTGATGGCTGCACTCATTTTCATAGCTCAATTCCTCAAACTATGAATTATTGTTACATCTTAGTCATACACATAAGTACACACACACACACACACACATACATATATAGAAGTTAAAATCCTAGTCATATACAGAAGTACATAAACATGTGTGTGTGTGTGTGCATATATAAATTAAGCTCTATTTTAAGGTTTTAACCTGATTACTTGCTCATGCATATTTTCCAAAACACAATTCACAAAAGCTCACCTTTTCAAGGGAACTGGCTAGTTATCTCTGCATTTTTACAAATCTTTGGTCTTAACAAGCTTATTCAAGTACACATTAAACCAGACAACCAAACTGCGGAGTACAAATAACTAACCATATCCACTTCATACATACATATATGCATATATGTATATGTAGAGCACCAAGTATATATATATATATAAAGTAAGCACTACTTTAACCTACTTACTAGCTCACGCATATTTTCCAAATCACAATTCACAAGCATCACCACTTTTCAAGGAACTAGTGATCCCTGCATTCATACAAATCTTTGATCTAAGCAAAGCTTATTCAAGAGCATATTAAATAGACAACTAAATTGTAGAATACCAATAACCATAGCCTCTTCATAGAATCAACATGCAACAGAGTATTAATATGTACATCTTGATAACTCCACGGTGCTTATCAAAAGATTGAAAACAGATATAGTTTGTCTTTTCCTTCTCCATAATATTCTCCCATCAAAACCAACAGTTCACTACTTTCCCCTCTCCATTGCTCTATCCGATCCTCACATCTTCTCATATTGCTCTATCCAATCCAACTGACATTGTCATCAGGGCTCCATAGACTTCTTTGTTCAGAAACAGTAAGTTCAGCTAGCTACACAACTTGTATAAGATGAAACTTTTCATGATAACAAGAAGTATCTTGCTTCCACGCTTGTGTGTCCATGTTATATGTTTATTCCATTTTCAACCCAAAAGTTGAAAAACCAGACAGAAAGAATCGTCAAAACCTGTTGTTAACAGTAATGAATAAGAAGGAGCTCATGAAAATAAAAATAAAATAAAATAAGGAACTTCATGGGTGGTAGTCTAATCAGAGATGATGTGCTCTTAATAAGAACAAAAATCATATTTCTATAGATAAATCTTGCTCGAGGAGTGGAATGACATAAAAATCAACCTTAAGACGTTTACAAGAGAATAGCTGGCAGTTGTCTTGTCATCCGTTAGCTCTTCGTTTTTATTTTCTTGTACAGTGTTCTTTTCTTTTTTTCCGAGTCCATATCGGACTCTTTGAATATTTTCCCTATCCTTTTGATGATATATACATATATATATATATATATATATATTTGCACTGCAATGCAATTCATCCAAAAAAAAGAATAGCTGATGCATGTCATACATAACACAAATCTTAAGGTCATCAATATTATCATAAATATAAAGCATGAATACAGAAATGCGTGAAAACATAAGGAAGCTGTCAAAACTCAAATGTACTATCATAATCATGGTCAAGGTTTTATACGTCGATGTCGTCGGCCATGTAGATAGGCATCTACATGGCTGGCTACATGTCTCCGACAGGGAGTCAGCCCACTATCAACGACATATCACCGATATTTCAAGCGCTGGTCATGGTAACTTGTAAATCAGCATCAGGGCTCTGAGGAGGGTGAACTACATCAGGAGGTTGGAGGCAAATAAAGTGGAACTAGAAAGGAAGAAGTATATTAAACTATGGAACAATTTTATAAGAACAACTTCTAATAAATTCTGCTTATAGACCTGTGTCAGATGGAGTCCAATTTGAGGCTTTTTGCCAATAGAAGTGTGACGAATTGGAGAGGCAATTATGTATCCGGGAGTTATTGGGGAGCTGGAGGGAGATTAGAGTGCCAGGGCCAGATGAGAGGAATTTGTAAGAAATGTCAACATCATCATCAAACGGGAGTTATTTGGGGTAATCAAGGTGTCAAGTACTTGTTCATAATTTAGACCATGTACTGGGGCTATGTTTTTTTCTCTTATTAATGTGGAGGAAGTTGCCTTGAAGGACTTCATGGCTATTAGCTTGGCCAGCAGTTAATATAATATGTAGTCAATGTTGCTGGCCAACAAGTTATAGAGGATATCGCCTAAGGTGATTTCTCAATCCCAAAGTGTGCTTGTAGATGGTAGGAAAATTTCAGATAGATTATTGAATGAAACCTTATCGATTCTAGTAAAAATGAAGGTGGTTCAAAACTTGTTAATAAGCCTGAGTTGAAGCAGGCCTATGACCATGTAATGCCACATACGGCTGTTCTGTCAGTATTTGAGCCTCATCAATATACGAAGGGAAAAATAGGTACTTGATCATTGGAGCCAGACCACCACCATTGAAGAGTCTTACCTCTAAAAAAAGCAAACTATTGTAGAACTCAATTCTTCATTCCTCCATCCCTTTGTAAGATAATTACATTGACTTCTACATGAAAGATTATTAATCCCTAAGCAACCAAAAAGAAAAGGCCAGCATGCCCTATATGACTTGGGTCCAAAGCAACCTATGGTAGGTTACATGGGCTAAGTAACAGGTCTATCACTCGCCAAGATTACATCAGTGTTGCCCATTTTGTAATTAGCTTCATAGAAGACTAGCTTACTTAGGCATAGGGGTTGTTCCTGAGCTTTTAAACAAGTGGGCTGGGCCTACTAATCCATCCCATGCGACAACATTGGGTTTGAGGAATTGGATCAAAACTTGTATCCTTTTCAGCTTATACTTCAATTTTAGTTTATGGCGTATTAACTAAGTTCTAAAGGACAATGTCAAGTTTCTCCTTCCTTTTCACTGTGGTGAATGGCACTCATCAGACCTCTGAAGAAGGCACCAACGAAATCTCTCAGATAAATTCCCATCTAGAGATAATCAGATAATCTACTAGAGTTTCTCATTTACATTATTTAGGTGATGCTACCATATTTTGAGCAGCACTGCATTTGCAATTGAGAGTCTCAAATACATGCTTTGTCTCTTTGAGGCATTTTCCAATATGAAAACTATTTGGCAAATAGTGAGACCTTTTGGGTCAAGGATGTAATAAATGTGCATCAACTTCATATTAATTTAGGTTACAGGGTCAGCGAATTCCCAAAGAAGTATTTGGGTAATTCCACTAGGAATGGATTATAAGGCTACATCTGTTAGGGATGTTACTATGAAGCAGATAGAAAAGAAGCTGCTTATTTGGAAAAGCCACTGCCTTCTAAAGGAGGTAATTTGGCCCTTACTAAAAGTCCATTGACCTAACATGAAGATACTTGCTTCAGTTGCCTAAAGGATTGAAAAACTTCAAAGGGACTTTCTCTAGTGTGGGTCAAGAGAATCATAAACATCATCTTCGGAAATGGTCCTTTGTTTGCCAGTTCCAAAAGAAGGGTGGCTAGGGTTAAAGTCATGGAAATTCCTCCAAGGAAATGATTTTGAAGATCTAGTAAGGAAAGGGATAGCTTTTGGTTTTGGGTTATTATAATCGTCCTAGAAATTGAGACATGCCCCGCTTAGGGGTTCCTATGAAGCCGGTTAGTGAAAATCCATTTTTAATGCACTAGATTTGTAAGACTGAGTATAGAATCTAAATTTAACAAATAACAGTAGAGGTGAAGCAAAGGTAAGAATTGAAATCAAGCGGTTCCGAAACACAATCAATTTTACAGACTTGGATCGATTATTTATAAGAGGGGATATTGATGAAGATATCGCACATAGAACTAGAGTTGGATGGTTTAAGTGGAGAGGAGCTTATAGAATGTTATGTACTCGACATGTTCCATTCAAACTAAAGGAAAATTTTACGGGACAACCATTAGGCTAACCATGATGTATGCATTAGAATGTTGGGCGATAATGAAGAAACATACGCATAGGATGAGCCTTTCTAAGATGAAGATGTTGAGAAGTATATGCGGGATAGGGAAAAATAAGGTAAGCAATGAATATATCCGAGTCTCTGGGTGTTGCCCAAATAGGAGATAAAATAAAAGAAGTTAGGTTAAAATAGTTCGGACATCTAAAGCAAAGACCGAGAGGCAACTATGAGAAGGTGCAAGGAGAAGCTCATTAAAAGGTCTAAAGGAAGATCAAATAGAAGCCGGAATCAGTCAGTCCAAAAGGATTTTGATACTTATAATCTGACTGAAGATGTGATTTTTGAGAGATTAGGATGGAAGAATAGGATTCATGTTGCCAACCCCAACTAACCAACTAACTGGGATTAAGGAATCCTGATTGTTGCATATATTATAGAGCTCTATAATATCATGTGACAAACATCTAATCATGATAAGAGGAACCAAAATATTGAACTTAAGAATATTCGATATAACATAATACTTTTACGGGGGAATACAACAATTCAATTAACACTAATTTGTTGGACTCTTGTCATTTCAACAGCAACTAAGTTACACAAGAATGATGCAAGTCAAACTCATGACACCCTTAGCACCGCCAACCAGAAACCAAATGGTAACCACAACTCCTGGTCTACAAAATCTTAACATCAAAATTAAAATTTATGGCATAGTAAAATCCTACATTATGAACTGAACCAAGCCTTCTCTTGAAAAAAACTCAGATTCCAAAACCAAAAACAGCTCTTATCTTGTGGAAGATAAGCTCCCGCCATCCCTTCTCAGTGTTCTCAACCACGGTGGAATTCCCAAATCTGCATCACGAAAAACAAATTAGAAAATGAAACAACCCAAAATGCAAGAACAGTAGACAGACGAATCAAAAGTTAATTCGACCTGTCCTCTTCAGGAACATCAGTCTGTGTCAAATTAACAACAGTAAGTCCTGGTTGGGGCTCATCTAAGGCAAGTCGAACCTGCGAAATCCAACAAACAACAGTCAATCAAAGCACATTAATCCCCAATTACATAAAACCAATCAAAAATTAAGAAAAATAGCTTACAGTGGAATAAACCCTATCAGGCCAGCTTCCAAATCTCCATTTCTGAACAATCAATTTCCCTTCCTGCAACTCCAGATTCGTCCCACTGATCGACCCATCAAAAAGACTAAACTGTCCACCAACCTCCTTGCTTATTCTGGCATTACTTTGTGTAAACCCTTTCCACCTATTCTCGTCCATTAAAATCTCAAACATATCCCTCGCTCGACAGCTGAACTTCTCCGTCATCGTAATCGTCTTGAACCCTTTCTTCCCTCCTTCCTTCTTCGCCGGAGCACGAGCTGCCGGAGCCGAAACCGGAGCCGGCGACGAAGACTTCGATATCGCCGTCGACGAAGACGGCTTCTTCACTTCCAATTCTTCTTTTGCCGGACCACCTCTAGCCATACTCTGAACATAAACCCTAACTTTCTCAAGAACAATAGGTTTCCCTTTCGATACAAACGCTTCCTTCAACGTCTTCCCAACCGGTCCTTCATCTTTCACGGCGACCTTCACTTCCGGATCCTCATCGGCGTTCTCGTCGGCGATGTAAGGGATCTCCACCGTCCCATCGACTTTGAGAAGCGATTTGCCTTCGGAGTCCTTGGCTTCGCCTTCCCAAGAGAGAGAAACACTGATCTCGTAACCTGGAATGATCTTTCCCTTTCGTATATTGACGTAGGCTTCGCCGTCGACCTTCTCGACCGTCTTGGTTCTGATGAAGAGATTGCCTTCGCCGTTGAGGATCGTGAGGTTGGAGAGAAGGTTGGAGAGGAGATTGCGAGACCATTCGAGGCAGTTTGTCTCCGACCAGTGCCAGTTATGGACGTTGGTTCCGTCCGGTCTGTCTTCGACGATCCAGCGTTTGTCGCCTTCGCCGTATTTCGCCATTGATGATGAGATGAGCTTCGGAAAAGAAACCAAGAAATGTGGAGTGGATGAATCTGAAACCTGCAAGTCTGAGATTGGGGTAAAAGAATTAAGAGAGAGACATGGGGGTTAGAGGCGTAGAAGGGGCTCTGGATGGTTACAAGTCCGAAGGATCTAGAAGGAGCGAGGAAGTGGGAGTGAAGTTTCATATAGAGGTTAGGTGTTGGTAGTTGTTGATTACTGTCTCCTAGAACAAGTATCTGTATTCCAGTCTGAACGTAAATAAAGGCTCGGGAGCGGGGACCAAACCGGTCCCCGGCTGGTCCCGGTCCTGACCGGTAGTACTGTCCGATACGGTGAACGCATTAGCCGGTACCCGACCGGTCCGTATTGATACTGGTTTGGAATGTCAAAAAAACCTTTGGATCGATTGTATTGGCCGGTCCAGAATCTTGTGATACAATTATTTGTATCATGGCTTGGGACCGGACCTCAACGTCCCGTCCTAGTATAGACCGACCGGTCGATAAGTCTATGTCGAGTTGGCTTTTTCTACCATATGAAGTAGGATTGTAAGCGAGCCAAGCTGAGGTGAGCTTTACCCAGCTTGACTTGAGCTCGTAAATCTCTAGCAAGGCTCAGGATTTGCTCAAGTACGTTAAAAAAATTCAGGTTCATGCTCATTAGAATATTTTGGGCTAAAGCTCAGCTCACAAAAGTTTGGCTCGTAAGAGGCTCGAGTTGCAAAAAAACTTAGATTAGTACAAATGCATTAATATTATAATTGATTATTATTATTATTGTATGAGTCGATCCTGAGCCCAAGCTAGCTCGGCTCATTGAGAGCCCTAATGTGAAGCATTTTTTTTCGGGTTAATTGCACTTACACCTCCTCACGTTTCTGACAAAGGCAAAAACACCCCTTGAGGTTTTATACTGTATTGCAAAGACAGTATTGCAAAGACACCCTGTAATGACCCGACCCGTTCAAAAGGAAAATAAAATCCTGTCTATATTTTTATTTATTTTATTTTATTAATTTATTAATTAATTAATTTATTATTATTTAATTTATCATTTTATTTATTTATGTGCATAATCGTGTCGCACGCATTACATGATGTGCACCAATGATATTTGTTTATGTATATGTGTGTGCATAGAGTTAAACTACAGGGAAGTACTAACTAAATGAATAAATGGCAGTTTAGTAATTAGGGGGATGGCAGTGTTGTAAATAACTGTGTTGGAGGTGAAAAGGGCAAGAGTTTAGCAAAAGAGAATGAAGGGTTAGGAATGGAGGGTTAAGATGAGAGGGTCATGGAGCAAGGGTTAGGATGAAGAGGCAAAAAGGGTAAAGGGTTGGATGCTTGACAAGTGGCAAGGAGATAGAGTAAGGAAGCTTGCATGGAAAGCTTCTTATGCAAGTTTTGTCTTTGGTTTAGAAGAGAGAAAGAAGAGAAGAAGAAAAGAGCTTGGATTGCTCAAATTTGCAAAGGTGAGTATGGATTCGCGAATATAATTAGGCATCTAGAAATCTAACTCGATTGATGATATGTAAATATGTATATATAGATATATATGTTGTGAGAATAGTTAGTTTGATGTATTTAATATGTTTGTGATAGATAGTAGTGTTTTGTGCCTGAAAATGATATATGTTAAGTAGGACAATGCATGGAATGACCTAGAATAGAAAACCCTTGGAATCCCCAAATTTGGGCCTGTTCGGACCTTTGGCGCACGAGTCGGCTCGCCGAACCACTTTTCTGGGCCATAGGCGCACTTTCGGTGCGCCAAACATGTCGTCAACCAGGAACAGCACGCCAAACTCATCTTCGATGCACCGAACACGTCACCGACCGAGAACAGTACGACGAACTCATCTTCCGTGCACCTAAGAGGCCGCCGAAGCAAAATGTCACTTTTCTGTAAAGTGAGCCGAAACACATACCAGTCCGCCGAAAGGCCACCGAACCTCTCTTCGGCGCACTCCTTGGTGCGCCGAACACCCCGCCAAAATAAAAAGGCACTTTCTGTAATGTACGCCGAACTACAGGTGGGTTCACCGAGAGCCCGCTAAAAACCATCTTCGGCGCACCGAAACAGGTCACCGAAGCACAAATGTGTACTTCAAGACCTAGACTTCATTGAGTGACTAGTTTACACATAGTGGACAAAGATTATAACCTTATCATGTATACCTGCACCTGTTGATTAGTACTGGTAAAACCGGCGGAAACCTGTAACTTCCATGGTATGCAGAGGAACTGCGGAAGGAGACTTCAGGTTTAACATTGTCAACCAGTAACGATTGGCACACTGCACTAACTGAATGTTACTGTTGATTTATGATAACACTTCTGTTGAATTATGGTTGATTGTGAATGTATTGGAATGATATGGAACGAATGAGAATGAATGGCGTATATGATGAAGAATAGAGACTAATGAGTAAAAGGCATATGATATGATGAATTGCAAACAATGATGTTGAGTGGGACTTTCTGTGAACACATGACACTTAGTATAAGTATTGTAT
>JAUPMG010000001.1:938897-955711 GCA_031762675.1 Pachysandra terminalis | reverse complement strand
CCCGGGGGGGGGTGTTGGTGATAAGAGTAAGGGTTAATAAAAACAGGGTTAAAAGGGTAAATTCACATGTTTTTTTAATACCGTCAATGGAACGTTACTGACAGGGGGTGTAAGTGGCTTTTCAGAAACCTCAGGGGGTGTTTCTGCCTTTGCATAAACCTGAGGGGGTGTAAGTGGAGTTAACCCTTTTTTTACACGATATGAGGCACGATTATTACATACCGAACTGGTCGTGCTAGGCAGGCTTGTGTTTTTGCCTATAATCTTGTCAAAACCAGACAAAACGCAATCTTGTTCGAGCTATGCCATGGACAATGAACCCAGATCCGACAAGACATTATAAGGCCTGTAGTGCTGGCATGACATGAATCGTGTTGTCTCATGCTTGGGCACAGATCAAATCGTGTTGAAATGAGCTGTGCGTCCATTTGTAGATCCCCAGAGGGACCATCCAAGGTTTAAAGTCTTGAGATCAGGGACCGGACTTGTCTCTGCTAATCTCAGTCTAGACCGACGATACCGATCAGTCTAGATCGGTACAAAAATGGACCAGCCAATATCTATATATATATATATATATATATATATATATATTAGATCGGCATACTAATCGGGACTGAACTATTGCAAATCGATACCAGTCTGAACCATTCAATTTATTAAACAAAAAAAAAAAACCCCACATTGGATCGATTGGACCGATCATTGGATCGGTTGTACCGACCAATCTGTATCGATATCAGGTGGATTGATCCGATGCAAAGCCTCATGATACAACTATTGTATTGTGGCTTGAGACTGCACCGGTCCTAGTCGATCCCGGTACAGATTGGACGATACGGACCGGATCGGTCCGATCCTTGAAACCTTCCGACCATCTATATATAGACTTTTTTTTGGTAAGGAATAAGTAATATATAACTAACTAAATACACAATTTACTCCCGAAGGAGCATTACATAAAGTAACCCGACGTGAGAAAGTACATCCAATATGGTCATCATATAGACAATGAACCAAATCGGCGAGAGGTGAATTAACCCAAGTACAGGACCCAAAGGTAAGTGCTATATTAGCCAATTTGTCTGTTGC
Organism: Pachysandra terminalis; assembly: GCA_031762675.1. Classification (NCBI taxonomy): domain Eukaryota; kingdom Viridiplantae; phylum Streptophyta; class Magnoliopsida; order Buxales; family Buxaceae; genus Pachysandra; species Pachysandra terminalis. Next base: position 954,619 of record JAUPMG010000001.1, on the reverse strand, counting down.
CGCGTTTGCTTCCCTGTAGATATGATTGAACAAAACAGAGTCAAAGTGAATGAGTAAAGCTTGTGCTTCCTGAATTATTCTCAATGATTTCCATGCACAACTCTTCTTCCCAACAAGCTCTAAAATAATATGTCGAGCATCTCCCTCAATGATGATGTTCTTAAAACCTTTTGTGGATAGCCATTCTTAAACCCTCTAAACAAGCCATTCCTTCAGCAATGAGCACTTATGATGTACCAATATCCAACGTAGTTCTGCATAGAAACATACCAGTTTCATTTCAAAAAAACACTCTAGCACCAGCCGGTCTAGGAAATCCCTTAACAACCCCATCAAAATTGATTTTGATCCAACCCAATTGAGGGGAATTCCAGTTGATGAAGATCTGTTCAATCCAAGGAACTTGAGATCGCTGAGCATTCCCAGTGCCCAAAATAGTGTTGGAGTTCAACTGTAGATTCTGCAAGTATAACACTGTTTTGGATACATTAAGTTGTTCACTTTCAAATATTGCCAAATTTCTAGTGAGCCAAATAGCCCAAAAGAAATTGGCATATAAAGCAGGCAAGTGAGGAATAGAATCGGGATTAATCTCATCTTTAGGTATGTCAAAAATATGCTCAATCCAACTACGCATGTTGCTCAAATTAGAAGTGTCCAGTCTACCACCATGGATAGCAAACCACACCGCACTAGAAAATGAACATTCATAGAACAGATGGTACGGACTCTCAAGTGCTGAAGAGCATACATAACAATCATCCCTAGTTGTTCTCAATCGAAGACTGAGTAGATCGCTCGTTGGAAGTGCATTATGGGCACACTTCCAAACAAAAAACGTACCTTATTGGGGCATGGTAGATGCCAAATTTTGTGCCATAAATTTTGAGACTCACTAGTAAGCGGAACACCATGAATGAGATTATACGCGGAAGCAACAATGAATGATACCGAGCTAGTGGCCTGCCATATGAGTTTATCACATTGCAATGTCCTAGCAATAGGAATTGCTTTTATAATTGTCGCAATCTCATTAGGCCAGAGACTCTCAATTAGTGCACAATTCCAAATCATCAGATCTAGCACCAGAAGTTTAGAAACAAACCCCAAGTACCCCAATTGTGCGCAAGCCATTTGCCATTGATGTGCTTGAGTTCGAGGGACTCACCTATGATCAGAGATTTTAATGGATTGTCTATTAGCAACAATCCATCACATACCTTCAGTGGCTTTATCTCTTAATTTGACAAGTTTTCTTCCACATGAAAGAGTCATGTGGTAAAGCATGAGCATTGTCAAAAGAACGACCACAAAAATATTTGGCTTTTATCATCTTAACCCAAAGATTGTTTGAGTCATTGAAGTGCTTCCAAGTTCTTTTCATAAGCAGAGCATCATTGAAATCCACAGGAGATTTAATATCCAGTCCTCCTACTTTCTTGGATTTACATTAATTTTCTCAATTTAAGGTGTGCAAAGTTTTATCTTTCCCAGGTCGATGCAATAAAAATTTTCGAGCTTCATAGTCTAGTTTTTTCAGTATACTAATGGGAAGACTAAGGTAGGTCATAAGATGCTGAGGCATACCAGCAAGGATAGAGTTAATAAATGTAACTCTACTGGCTTGAGTAAAAAATGCACATTTCCATGAAGCAAGTCTTTGACCCACTTTAACCAACAAGTTTATAAAAACTGATTTCTTTGGCTTCCTTGTGATCAAAGGAGTGCCAAGATAAGCACTTGGATCACAGACACATTTTAAATTGAAAATCTCATAAAGAGCTCTTTTCAACCTCCTCTTGACATTTGGGCTTATCAAGATGCGGAATTTACTCTTATTAAGAGTATGTCTAGTCTCATTGTAAAATTTATTGATGAATTTACTATGTCTAGTCTCATTGTAAAATTTATTGATGAATTTACTCTTATTAAGAGTATGTCTAGTCTCACTGTAGAATTTATTGATGATAAGACTCATTCCTACCCAAAATTAGTAGATCGTCCCCAAACATTAGATGGGTAATTGCCGGAGCATTTTTACTATTTTCTTTATTTATTTATTTATTTATTAGAAGTAACCTTTCTTATACATATACATTTATTTATTATTAATTTTTTTTATTTTTTTGGTATGATAAAACTTTTCCATACATTACGCAAATAAGCTCCCGCAACTTCCAGCAAGGACAACAGATACCACCGCGAATATTTGGGGCAAAGAGGCGAAATGAAGAGATCATCTCTGCGATTCAAACGAGCCCTAAAACCGAAGAAAACAATTCAAACACACGACGACAGTGAAGTCTCAAAGATTCTGTGTTCCCATTCTGCATCCATTAGATCTAAACCTAATTCTCAAACGATCTCCATTGCAAAGCATCAACTCGCTTTTGACAACCTGAAGATCTTGAGCTCTGCTTTCTTTCAAATCGATGCCCTAGAACTTGCTCCTCGTCTCCTTGGGAAGTTACTCAGAAAAGATGATGTTGTTCTCCAGATTACAGAGGTAGTATATTCAATCTGCTCTATCAATTTCCCCTATGAAAACCCTAATAGTTTGAATTACTTACAGAAGAAAATTGGGTCTATCTGTTATTCCGAGATATGAATTTTAATAGGAATAATTCTTGACAGGTAGAGGCTTATAGGCCAAATGATACAGCTTGTCATGGTCGATTCGGCATTACAGCTAGAACAGCCCCAGTTGTAAGTTTTTCTTTTGCTATTTGTTCTCTGTTTATGAGCAAATTAGATTATTTGGGAATTTGAATTTTATATGATGCACTCTGGTGATTTTGTTGGCTTTTGAACTTCTCAATTACAATCGCACTTCTAAGTATGGCCCAATTCCGAGGCTGATCGATACAATTCGAGATCAGCTCGGGATGAGTCATGATTCCAAGCCGATCCCGAAAATTACTGAAGTTCTTTGACTCAGTTTCGGATGAGTCAGTTGGTCCGACACCCCTCAAAAATTTATGATTTTTAAAAAAAAATAATTTGGGCCATGTTTCGATCAGCCGATCCTGAGTTGGATCAGTGACCCGGTATCGGACTGAGATGATCCCCGATTCAATACAGAGTTTAAACACTATTTACAATAACACATAAGTTAAAAAGTGTTTGTTTTAATTCTTTTGTTGGGATTAGTTTGGACCAGGAGGACATGCCTATGTTTATCTTTGCTATGGTCTCCATATGATGCTTAATATCGTAGCAGACAAGGAAGGAGTCGGTGCTGCAGTCCTAATACGTTCTTGTGCTCCCGTCAGCGGTAATTTCTTATATCTATGCCAACATTGGTCTAAATGCTTTGCATGATAATTATGATCCAAGCTATATGTTGTGTATGGAACTTTTTCATAACTTTTGAATTTGTTCTTTGTAACTCAAATATGAAAATGAGAACAAGGTGCTTTGTTATACATTTACTTGCATGGTATTTGTCTTGCAAAATGTCTCTTTTTATGGAAGATAAATTCTAAGTAGGTTGTTGGTTTTTTTGTGGGTGGCGTGGAACCCCTGACCCCACTTAGTGGGAACATGGTAAAACCTCAGATACATGACCCCACCCACAAGGTCCATTTATCAGGTAGGCCCGGGGACTTAAACTTGAGACCTACAGTTTCTAAGTAGGTTGTTACAAGTAAAAACCAAGTAAAATAATTCGAGACTAATGTATAATAAATCAACATGTGGTGTGTAAGTAGGGTAGAGGTTTTGTGGTCGACAGATCTAGTTTCCAGGTGAAGAATGGGTTTGTACCATATGGCGGAGAATCCATCCATGTATCATTGATCTGATAGGAAAATATCTAACGCTGTGTTTGGTTAGTTGGAAAAGGATAGAAAGGAAAGTAAAAGAGCATTTTCCTTTCCTTTCCATCGTTTTCCCTTCATTTGAAGGGGAAAATTTTGAGGGGCCTTTCATTAAAAATGGGACACTTTTGGAAAAGTTCTCTCCAATGGACCCCACATTTTCTAATGAACCAAATGCACAGATTTCATTAAAAAGTTGATTTTCCTTTCCTTTTCTACAGATTCTATTTAACCAAACACAACCTAATAGGTCCCAACCCTACATCCATGTGAACCCCCATACTTACATATATTGGATTTTTACCATGTGAAATGGCAAATGTAAGTGTTTTCTATTGCTTTTGAGTGTTTTAAGGAAGCAAGGCATTAGAGAAAGGGGGTTGAGTTTGGCCACATTGTGGATGTATCTTGAGGTAAAATTTGATACATGAGTAGGGGTGGCATGGAGGAACATACACACCAAATGGGTGTAACATATTCAAGTTTCAGCTGCCAAGAGTAAAACCTTATGAACAGGATTCTAATATGGTGCGTCTCACTACACTACCTGGCCTCCTATAATCACCGCCATAATGAAGAAATTTTTTCCAACATCCATGTCTACGAATTCTCACATAGGTTTGGATTCTGAAGTTCTTTTATTGCTTTGTTTTTCCTCCAAAGGAATTCTAAATTGTAGAACATCCTTATTAGATTGATTTTCAGTTGTTTGCTTTTAAATGCCCATGCTTTTTGTAAAAACAAAAAAAGCAATGTATACTACTAGTTAAAGATCATTTTTTATCCATGAAAAACTCCAGGCTTGGAGACTATACAGCAACGTCGGGGTCTGATGACTGAGAAGCCTGTCCTTCTTTCAGGGCCTGGGAAGGTCAGATATCGACTCTTTTTTCTTTTTCCTCTTTCAAGATGAGCTTGAATGCGTTTCCAGTAAATGCCAATAGTTTAGTTCTTATACACACATACAGATAGATCTAATTTTATTAATTTGTGTCTTGATCTTTTGTCCTCGTGATATATTTTTCCATGTTTGCTAATTAAATCGACTTGTCTTCTGTCTGAGAAGCATATGGGATACTTGGAAGGGGAGAAAACAATGTTCCTGCTTTATTTAAAAGAATCACACACGGACTCACGGGCGCACGACACGCGCACACACAGATAGATAGATAGACAGAATTTCACTTTTCAATCCTAAACAATCCCGCATCAAAATTTCCCAACTCCATCAAAGTCCTTTATGATCTTCTTCTAGCATTTCCTTTCAGATCCTTCAACTTGCACCAAAATTTACTTATTCTTATCTCCTATTGGGGCACCTCTACACTCTTCCAGAGATGTTCTTTTTGTCTTTTCTTTCTTTAACCTTATCTTAATGTTTCTATACATCCTTCTCAACACACTAATCGCAACCACACTCATATTATCAAGATTTAGCTCTTGATTATCTAACATCCTGCTTCATACACCATTGCAGGTCTAGTAGTTGGCATAGAAAATTATTGTTTAGCTTGGGGGAAAGTGTTGGTCACATGACACTTCAGAAGAGCCTCTCCGTTTAAGCCATCCAACTCTAATTCCATGTATAACAGTCTCCTCAATGTTCCCCCTTTATCGATAACCCATCAATATGATGGAAGTAATAACTTTTTGGAATCTCTTGGTTCCCAATTCAACATTCTTTTCAGCGACATTATCCTCATTACTGAAGTTGCATTCTGTATCCTTGGTCCTAAGTCAAACTTAGTTCAAAGCATTTGTGGCGGATTTAGTATAGAATGGCAAGAGTAGTGCATGACTGTGTAGGCTTTCTATCTGAAGTGTGACCATGTGTGGATGACTCCTAACTTTTGGGTACTTTGGAGTGTGACCATGTGTGGATGACTCCTAACTTGTGGGTACTCTGGAGTGATTTAAGGCTCCACCAAGATTGTAAAACACCCTAATGTATTACTTATAACCACAAGAGGCTGTATAAACTTCATTATTCCTTAAGATTTAAGATACCAAAAAAGTCTTTCTACTAGGTTGATTCATAACTCCATAAAATAAAACATGAATGTTCGAAAAAGAATTACTTTAAGATTGTAAATGTCTGTATGTATAACATTGTCAGAGTATTTACAGATACTAGTTGAAGTAGATAGAAAGCAGTTTAATTTTATAACTGGATGTAATGTATTATTCCATTACAAATAATACATAAATAAGTCAAGTTTTATTATAATGTATTGCTCTTCACAAACAAAGCGTGTGGACAAGCACATACATACACACAAACAATTATAGTAATCCTGGTGTAACAAATTTTTAATTGTTGTATCTGTCTTGTTGAGGCCCATTGGGTTGACATGTTTTCCACATCACCCCTTTTTTCTATGCAAAAAATTCAGCTTAAAAGACACTGAACACATGGTAACAAATTGCCCCTTCTTTCTTACATCTTTCTTGCTTGAAATACTAAAATAAATTAAAGATGTCATTGAATTACCATATTTAAGTCGGTAAATTATGCTGAACGGGCGATTCACGCTGTCACTGGTGATACTGACCAATTGACCTTGTGGAAGTTGCCATGGTGACAATGAGGAGTTCAGCTTTATGGCATTATCGTCTTTGTTTGTGTTACGATCCTATATGTCAAGTGCTTAATCAAATGAGTTTCCTTAAATCTTGGGGCTTTTAGAAAAATGGTTAAGCACGTTAACTAAAACCTTGTCTTGGTATTATGTATGGGTATGGTGTTAAGTCATTGAATACTGATAGGTGAATGGAGCTATCAATAAGGAAATGGTTACCAGCGGGTCAGTGCCGATAGTGTGAGCCGTTGTGGACGTCGGCTACAGAAGCATGGTGGAATATTACAATCCTATATGTTTAAGTGCTTAACCAAATGAGTTTCCAAAAGTCCTTGGGATTTTGGAAGAACGGTTCGGTCCGTAACAATTTGTTATAATTTCGGAAGCTCATTTTTATTATTATTATTTTCCTGCAAGTACGCACGCTCAATACAAGTAGTTAAAACATGTCGCATTGTGATTTTCTGAAGATGGATCGTCTTGAATGACATAATATTTGTGAATTTGACTAGCAATGAAAATTTTACAGAATAATTACAATGAGGATGTGCTTGTTCTTTGGTTACTGTGACCCCTCATTTAATGTTTTGTCAATCCCTTTGCTAGGTTGGTCAAGCACTTGGAATTACAACCGAATGGTCAGACCATCCTCTATATACTCCTGGTAACTCTTTCTTGCTTTCAGATTCCTCTTCAATTTCCTGAGAGATGTGGATGTATATTTGTGACGAATAAATTGGGTGGAACCAGGTGGTTTAGAAGTGTTAGATGGGCCTGAGCCAAAGAAGATACTGGTAGGCCCACGTGTTGGCATTGAATACGCAGCACCAGAGCATGCCAATGCGTTGTGGAGGTTTGCAATTGGTGACAGCCCTTGGATCAGTGCTCCTAAAAATACTCTGAGACTGCCCTAATGTACGGACAGCATTAACAAAGATTCAAGTGGGATATAGAAGAAAAACAAAGATAATGGAAAATGTGATCCAAACGGTTTTTGCTTTTTGAACTTGTGTGCTCACATTTAGTTGTTCTTGATATGTATAAACATGGAAAATAGTTTACTGGAGAAACTGTAGATAGCAATGTGGTGGAAAGAAGGGATGTACCCAGGCTAGGGGTGGCAACTGACAACTGGCAACGGGCTGGGCTTACACCCCATTATATCATAATTTATGGTGGCCCAAGCCTGGCCCGACCTTTCAGACCCTATAAATTGAAATTTGTTATATTTTAAACTTAAAAACTATAAATGTCTTACTGTAAAGAATTAAACCTAAATCTCGTAAGAGAATGTGAGCCTTATCATCACTAAACTAAAGTCACATCTTGATGGTTGATTTAAGTAAAAGTTATATATACATATATATATATATATATATATATATCTCATTAATATTGGGTCGTACTGGTTCAATCTATAATGAATCCGAGCCTAACCCAAAACTTTAACGTAAAGGTCACCATTATCTTGTGACTATAGGCTTGATAAATGGCACTATTGTTAAGACCGAAGCATGGACTGTCTCGGACTTGGGCTAACATAATTATATTATAACCCAACCCGAGCTTGGCCCGTTGCGAGATTGCATGAAACCCTAGGCTTTTGTTTGTGTAGTTTTGTTGCATTCAAGTGCCAAAGATAGATCTACCTTTAAAGTGGAGGGGCTCCTATCCTGATGCCAGTCTAAACTTACCATGATTCTGCCACAATGCCTCTTTGAACTTTGAAGGGTACTAAAAAGTCCTTTCAGAAATACAAGGTCCATTATGCAATTACAATTATGCCTATTATCAAAGGAGGTATGTCGCTCCTCACTTATATCTCTGTGTGCACTGGTAACAAGGCAGAGAACTAGTAATACAGAGACTCCAAGACCCTTAAAAGCTACAACCCTCGGCAAGGAAACAAATAAAAGAAAAACAATACAAGAATGCCAGTGGACTTAAAAACGAAAGCAACTGAAATTGCCACACCTTGTACTAAAAAAAATCAAGAAGCAAACAATGAGAAAGCTTATATCTTCTAGTATGAATTTTCTGTTCCCTGAAGCAGATACTGAATTGTTGAAAACAAAAATTCAAACAGCACATTACACAGGCAGCCCAACTCTCTTCTCTACCTTTGAACAGATCAGCTTCAAAGTTGTAAGTCATGCTGCCAGCATCAAAATAAACATTCCAGTCACCTACCATATTCTTTGCAACTTAAGGAACAACACACACTTCTTTGTCATTCGAGTTTCTAGACACGAGAATTAACATTTGAGGCCAAGGATGCTATACCATCCTTCATTCAAGCCATATAATATGCTTTTCAATATGAACAAAAAAAGAAAAATAAAAAATGTGAATCAAAGCAAAGTTAGAAATACAACACTGTATTTCTTCTCTAAAAATTAGCAGTGTACATTTTACAATGGTCTTTCTCAACTTAAAACACATAAATAAATTAATACTGACACTAACACTAATGTGTGTCGATTTGAACAAATAAAGTAATATTGCATACCCTAAAGTTTACACCTGCATTATCATGAATCCAAGATAAGACCCTTACAAGAGATGGAAGAAAAGGAGAAATATTAAGGCACTATCAAAATTTAGATAAGTGACAACACAAATGCAGTTTTTTATTTTATTTTTATTTTTGGTGTGTGGGGGGGAGGTTAGTAATTCAAAATGCAGAAAAACACAAGTGGAAGATAACAAGGGGAGATTGCTAAGATATGTAAGATGATACATAATTTTGCTCTAGAATATAAAAAGACAGAAAAAGATGCTTTTTGGTGTAACCTTCAACAGCAAGCAAAGGGTTTTGGGAGGTATGGAGAAAGGGGAAAAGGGTTTTGACATTGAAACTAGTTAAATAAATGACAAACTATTTCATCAAGCTTATATTTGACATGATTGCTATAATCAATAGGACCCATGAGGTTTAGAGTGGGGGGAGGGCTAAAATTAAGTTTTGGAAGGATATATGGTGCGGAGATAAGCTTTTGTTGGACGCTTTCCTTGGCATGGCAGCGATTGCTTCAAATCTGAACGATTGGGTTAAGGATCATCTAGTTGAGGGAGTTGGGGGGTGGTCTTGGGATCTAAAACTTAAAAGACATGTCTTTTTTATTGGGAAGTGGAAGAGGTCTCTCAGCTGATGGAGGTAATTTATAAAATTAAGTTAAAGGAAGGGGGGGATGGCAGAGTTTGGGAGGGGGAGGGAGGAGTGTTTTCGGTGAATTCTATGTTTAGATCCTTATCCGGGGAAGGGAGTGGGGAGGGGCCTTGGAAGTTAATATGGTTTGCAGGGATCCCTTCTAAGGTTTCCTTTTTCTTATGGACTGCGTTGTTGAACAGAATTCTTACGTGTGATAATCTTAAAAGGAGGGGGTGGTCTGTGGCTTCACGATGCTGCCTTTGCGAGAGGAAGGGGTCTGTTTCACATTTACTTCTTCATTGTGAGGTGACTAGAACGATCTGGTTATCTTTCATCAATAGATTTGGTTTGGGTCCTGCAAAATCACTTTAAGTCCGAATTAACGAGCTGTGGGTGGAAAAAGAAAAGGAATGGGAAAAGGAGCAGGATTTTGTGGAATTTATATCCGGCAGCTATTGCTTGAACTGTCTGGGGTGAAAGAAACTAGCAGATTTTGAATGAGCTGGAGAATGACGTTCAGAAAATTATAGACAATACTTTATCATTAATATTTTGTTGGGCATCTTGTTATACTGAGTTTGGGGGTATCAGGTTTTCAGATTTTGATTGTAAATGAGGTTTGGATTGGGATACATAGTATTGGTTTTTTAAGTTTTCCATTCTGTTTTGGGATGGCAACCTGTAGATTGTATACTGCCTGTACATTTTGGCCTTTTGGCTATATTAATGAATAGTTTTCTTTACTGATAAAAAAAAAAAAGAGCACAAAACTGTTACAAATCAGGTGCCCAAAATTCTTAATGAATTCTTACACCCGACCCTAAATTCCACCTTTTGTTTCTCAACAACAGAAATATGATAAAACAAAGATTTATGTCATCTTACATATATTAGCAATTTTCCCAAATAACAATTAAGTGAATGATTTTTGAAAGTTTTTCGTGACTGGCTTTTTATCAGGATTGATGAGATCTTTTAAAGGGAGATCAGTGAAAGTATTTAGTAAATTCCATTCAAGTAGGGTGATCAATAAAGGGACAAATGTCACATTTCTGGTATTGATAACCAAAGTGAAGGGTGCAATGAGAATCAAAGACTTTCGGCCAATTAGTCTAATCACTGACCTCTATAATATCATAGCTAAGGTGCTATAGAACAGATTAAAAAGGTTATTGGATTAGTGGTTTCATAGCACCAAAGAGCCTTTTTTCAGGAGAGACAGTACTTGATTGTGTCCTGATTGCCAATGAGTGCATTGAGGAGAGATAAAATCAATAACGTAGAGCTTATGTGCAAATTGGATCTCAAAAAGGCGTATGATAGGATTGCAAGGGAATTTTTGGAATCGGTCCACATGGTCCCGGTGGATTAAAGGTTATTAGTCTCTTTTTTATTCAGCCTAAATGAGGGTATCACCGGCTTTTTCCTGTCCTCTAGGGGGGATAGGGGGAATCTCAATCTCCATTGTCATCCACTTGGTGAGTAATATGTTGAGTCGTTTCCTCAGAAAGACTGGATCCATGGGTAGAATTAGAGGCTTTGTGTGAGGAAAGATGAAGTCTAGGTGTCCCATCTCCAATTTCTGGATGACAAGATGTTTTATTTTGGAGGCATCAAAGGAACAAGGTTTTTAGGCAAAAAATATCCTAAGATGCTTCAAAATGGTATCTTGTCTGAAGACTAACTTGAAGAAGAGCTACATTTATGGTCTTCATGTGGATGCCGACACAACAGAGGAATGTGTGAGGACTTTAGGATGTATTGGTGCAGGACAGCAGGAAGCTCTTCAGATAGGGGCTCGAACAATAAATAAAAGAAAATAATAATGGGGAAAGAAGGATAATCTAGCAAAGTGTCACTGCTAGGGCCTTATATAAATTGGAGTCTCATCAATCTGAAGCAATGGGTTGGTAATGGAATCTTACCACCACAAGGGAAGAAAATGAGTCTCACATCAATAACACAAATTATGCCAAAAACAATAATCTTATTATGTATTCCAAAAGAGATGATTACACCTATGTTGATAGAAATAATTCACTACTTACAACCAAACTAAAAAAGATAATATTCTTATCTTAAACTAAAAGATAATCCCTAAGTTAACATATTCTCCTACTCAAACTCTAATTGATAACAATAGTCCTAATTACATACTTCTACTAGTGCTGCTACTATCGCTGAGCCCACAAGTCTGTAGGAAACCAATGGGTCCAAAATCAACTGTTAGACAGCCTCCTTAGTTTCATACTTTCCATATTTGCATATATTATGTTACATGCAATATTCCTTAGTTTCATACTTTCCATATTTGACATATTCTATTACACATATTTAGGCTTATGTTTAGGCGATATCCTTGTACATGCCTTTATAGATCCTTGTAATATCTATTTATACCTCACTTGATGAATAAAATATTCATTCAAATTCCAAAACCTTACATGGTATTAGAGGGTCTAACGACCACATTCTAGCCGCTGCCCGGTGCTATGTTACATATATTTAGGCTTATGTTTAGGCCTATGGTTAGGCAATATTCCTTAGTTTCATACTTTCCATATTTGCACATATTCTATTACATATATTTCGGCTTATGTTTAGGACTATGTTTAGGTAATATCCTTGTACATGCCTTTATAGATCCTTGCAATAACTATTTATACCTCACTTGAGATGAATAAAATATTCATTCAAATTCCAAAACCATACACCGACTAATGGGCTTGGGCCAACTAATTGGCTTGCACGAAGGCAAGTTGGGTTGATGGATGCTACGTTTCCTAGAAAAATAAAAACAGAAAAATAAATAAAAGTAGAAGAAATTTCTTAAGATTCGGCCAAATTCCATTAAGGCAGTAGTTCCTTTATGCTTCATCAATTTGGGGTGCAGGCAAAATAGATACTTGGAACAAACAGAGAAGCAGCATTTTCATTTGGTATATGAAGATCCTCCCAAGAGATGCAATATCTATTTCATCAAGTCTATTAAGAAAATGATGACAATCATGCTACATGGCTTCATCCCACAAATAACAAGGTTTAATGTACCGAGACAGGTCGGTCCAGATCTGATACAAAAGTCATGGACCAGCATCAAATTAAAAAATGGGCTGAACCGGTAGCCAGATCGGCAGTACCGGTTGGTGCCAGATCGGTCCAGATCGAAACCGGTCTGGACTGTCCAATTCACAAATTAAAAACAAAAAAATACCAAACCGATTGTACCGGTCCAGTTCATAACCCCACGATACAAAGTATGTATCACGGCTTGGGACTGGACCGTTGAGGTCCAGACCGGTCGGTAGAACCATGACAAGTAAGACTCAACCAGTCAACTAGTCAATTGCTTTCACAGCAATTCAGAAACAAACCCTTGGAAACAAGAGAATAAAATCTTAAAGACAATATTATACCTTATTTTGTACCTTGCTATTGTGCTGACCCTTTTCTGCACTCACATTTATCATAAATGACTGCCCACAAGTTTCTTTCCATCTCAGATCTCCAAAGCCATCATATAAGAGAAGCCCTTGGTAGTCTTGACAATTCTGCCACCCAAATGATCAGACAATTAAGGTGCAGAAACAATCATCCATATGACCAATTGATATTTCTTTTCCAAGCCCCATCCTGTAACCGGCAATGGCACCTTACAGAAAAATTGTGCCAACTAGCAACTTTTCAATGAGAGTGATTATGGCCCCAAAAGAAAAGTATCTCCATTCAAAATAGCCAACTTTCTTCAAAGTCTTTCCAGCACCAGAGATCCCAAGGTGGTATGTACAAAGGGAGAGGCCAAGACGCCTAATCTTAGTAAATCAATACATAAAACATAGTCATAAACCCACCACCACAACGAAGAACAATGCTTCTTGGCTTTCTTTAACTCACTTATAGAGCCCACAAGGGCTTAAGGCACCAAGGATGGGTCTGAATTTTGAGATCCAATCAATTTTTCCAAATAAAATTATGTGAAGGGAAACAATAGGATAAAACTGTAATCATCACTCACCCCTCAGTTTCGTGAGGGGCTGATATGAGACTGATACCTGATAGGGCCGATACAAAGAATTGGCTTGGTTTCGGTCAAAACCTGATACTTACCAGCCAACCTTGTCAATCAGTTAAGGGAAACAAGTCTTCATATAAAGGCTTAGTTTCGTACAATACGTATTGATCTTGGTTAGGGCCAAAAAGCAGCCCCATGATATATATATATATATCATAAGTTCATTTCTGAGATAAAGAGAACACAAAACCAGAATAAAATGAGAATTATTGGCTAATCCCGCTTAACAGTTTCGGCCAATATGTATCAGTTTCGGCTAAGGCCAAGACCTAGTCTGAAACTGGAACTTAAAACCATGTCCACCCCACCCATTTAGCACCTCAAGCATTGCATGAAAATATATAATACAAGAAAAATTGTAAATTAAATTTCTGAGATAAAGACAGCAGAAAACTCAAGGTACAAAAAAGTAAATGCTCTTGAACACCAGAAAGCAGAAATAGGGAAAAGAGAAAGCTAAAACCAGAATATATTGAGAATCATTGGCTCACACCGCTTATCACCTAGCCAACACACAACTATAGTACAAATACACAAACTCGGGAGGGAGAGTTTGCAAAAACTGCACAAACACATCCGCACATCAATGGAAACTTTCAAATACAAAACGTGAACACTACTAAAATTCTTATCTAGAATTAATGATAGCAATGTACCTCAATATTTAACCAGTGAACACTTCCATTCCATTCATCAGGGGCAAGCACTGTCTGCAGAAGAAGAAAGATATAAGTATCAATAAAAAGTCTTCAAAAACAATTGCTAAATAATGCTATGAGCAGGGCTCAAGCTTTACCAGCACTTAATACCACGCAGTGAGAAACAAACCAGTTGGTCCCGGTAAGTAAGGCACATCATGACAAAGTCACATGGAGAGAGCAACATTTGGCAAGTGGAAGCCCTTCCAGTGTTCACATCTTATGTTGCAAAAACATCTGTTTCCTAGCTAGTTTCATCATACATTACGACGGAGCCGGCTATAAAATTCAGCAAAGTCTAGCCGAAAGAGGAGGAATTTCAAATCAACATGTTGCTGCATAGGCAACTGAGCAATGAATCCCTCAAGTAACAATGAGTATTCATTTGCTATTGCATCCAAGTCTTCTCCCATGTTTTGAAGAAACTCCCCAGCTCGTTGTGTCACGGCCTTCCTACCCCCACTAATCCATGACCCAGACCCTGAGTTTTCATCCTTTATCCTTGGTTTCGTCATGCTTCGAGAGGACAAAGAAGGCTCCATAATTCTGCATTTCAACACCAAATGTATGTCGCAAAATTTAACCAATAGCAGTACTTTCTCATAGATACTGATAACTTTCAGCAGAATGCAGTAAATAAAATGAAAGGAAAGAGGAATACCTTGATTGCAACTCTAGAATACCTTCATATAATCTATCTGCGTGACTTCGGAACCGCAATATGAGGTCAAACAAGACAAAGAGGGTCTTACAAAGGGATTGTGATCGTTCCCCGAGAAGAGACTTCTCTACAATTGAATGGAGATACTTCTCATGTGCTGCAAGCAGGTCATCTAGATCCTTTGCTACTTCCATTTCATTCAAAAAATGAGACCATGACACTTCTAAGACTTCAAACATTATATAACACTGCAAATTTGTGACAAAATGATTCATCTCAACCCAAAGAACTTGGCAACGTCGCAATTTTGAGACCACCTGCAATTTAACTGCATTGTCCAGCTTCTTGAAAAAGTCAGAAGTGATACAATTTGGCTTCATTGTTTTCCAGGCACCAATAAGGGCATGCTCAACACGTCTAAGCTTCCAAAGAAAATTAAAAATTTTAAGATACCTTGCCATAACAGACTCGGTAAACACGGTATTGAGGGGAACTCTTGCATCATATTCCAACGAGAATACATCCCAGCCCCTATCTCCAGTACCATGAGGCATCATCTTGACTCTCAATCTATCCAATATGTCCGGATCATCATACTGCGCATTTGATGAACGAATTGCACTTTCCAGCAATCCAGCCAACTTGAACGAGCTGATAGTGTTAGCAGGCTCTGAAAGCTCTGGCCCAACAATATCCATTAGATACTGAACAAAATCACCTTGCCCAAGAAGCAAATAACGCTT
>JAUPMG010000001.1:918946-933152 GCA_031762675.1 Pachysandra terminalis | reverse complement strand
CAAAATAAATAATTAACTAAGGGATAAATTAAATTAAGGGACCTAGGTCACTACACTTCATCATAATAGTCTTCCCAAAGAAATGCTTCCAAACGAAGTCGCTTTCAAAAGTGTCACCTAGGGGTGGCAACGGGCCGGGACATAATCTAAATATAAGAGCAATTTTGTTGGCTTGAGCCCGAATCAGCCCAAGCTTCAGGCTTAACAATGTTTGCCCAATCCCACCCATAGTATCATTTGCCAAGTCCTAGCTATTTTGTTACTGCTAGGTAGGGATGGCAATGGGTTGGGTTAAATGGGTAAGGGTTTGGTAACCTGTGAGTCGGGTTAAGGGTGAGCTAGGGGTTGGCTCAACCCGCCCTGAACTCGCCTCGATCTCGCCCCGTAGCCATTCTCTTATGTTTTAAATATATATTTTATGTATAAATCTATATTTTATAAGTCAATTTATTTAGAATATTAAAGATTTAACTTAAAAAAAATATTTATTTATAAAAGAATCTTATAATCGGGTCAAGCCTGTCTTGTCTCGCCCCAA
This sequence comes from Pachysandra terminalis, assembly GCA_031762675.1. Taxonomy (NCBI): domain Eukaryota; kingdom Viridiplantae; phylum Streptophyta; class Magnoliopsida; order Buxales; family Buxaceae; genus Pachysandra; species Pachysandra terminalis. Next base: position 932,614 of record JAUPMG010000001.1, on the reverse strand, counting down.
TAAGGGGCTCCTTTAGGGGCGGGTTAGTCATCAAAACCCGCCCCATTGCCATCCGTACTGATAGGATTCGAACCTAGATCTCGAAAGGCAAAATGTGGAATTTTCACCACTAAACTATAGCCACAAAATGATAATGAGTTTAAGTGAAAGTTATATATTACTCAGTAATCTTGTTATATGTCTTCACATCCTCAGGTCGAGCTAGGCTTATCTAATATAAACTCGAGCTCGATCGGAAAAACTAATCGAGCCTTAAATTTCAACCTGACTTGACCCTATGGACTACTAACCCTTATCCAAACCCGTCTAAATATAAGATTAGACTGATCGGGCAGGGCGGATTACCTAGCCCATTGCTACACCTAAAAATGATAATGAGTTTAAGTGAAAGTTATATATTACTTAGTAATCTTGTTATCTGTCTTCACATCCTCAGGTCGAGCTAGGCTTATCTAATATAAACTCGAGCTCGATCCGAAAAACTAATCGAGCCTTAAATTTCAACCTGAGTCGACCCTATGGACTACTAACCCTTATCCAAACCCGTCTAAATATAAGATCAAACTGATCGGACAGAGCGGATTACCTAGCCCATTGCCACACCTAGACTGTCACCATATACCCAGGCATTATTAGGTGAGAAGGCCTTTCAAATCTAGAAAGGAATTCTTGGCCTTCAGGAAGATATAAGAAAAGGGCCTAAGATTATCTAGTAAACCTAATTATTGATCTTAAGGGTAAAATTTACAAACCTCCCTTGAGGCTTGGTATATAATACTTATATACCTCCTTTATCCTTCTCAAAAATAGATGACCTCCCCTACACTAAGGCACATGTTAAACTTAATGGGATCTCATATTTTAGACTATTTTGCTTTTTATTTAAACCTATCACATCATCACCACCATCACCATTACCACCACCGCCACTTAAGTGTGCAAAGAATAGTGGTGGTAGAATAGGTTTAGTACAAGAGTAAAATAGTCTAAAATATACCAGTTTTGTTAAATTTAACATGTGCTGTTAATGTTGGGATGTCTATGTCCTAATGGAGATAATAAAGGGGAGGTCCATGTACTTTTGAGAAGGATAGGATAGGTCTATAGGTATTATACAAAACGTCAGAGGACGTTTGTGGAATTTACCCTTATCTAATGACATTGACAGAGCAATAGCGTTGCCAAATCATCTGCGACGTGTAAAAATCTCTATCACATTATTTGGAAGGGTATAAAAGGCAAGATGGAAAGCAAGTAAAATTGGAAGGAGGTCATAAGCGTAAGGGCATAAGTGAAATTTCACAAGAGTAAACGTCAACGGCTGGAAATAAAGAAATTGAATTTTTCAAACGTTGCGTGCGGGAATCGGCATGGGGCACTCGTCCCAATGAGAACTCCAAAAACTTCAAAAGCGAAAGGAAATCATTATTCAAGACGACACAGAAGCAAATAAATTATAAAAATGGAGTAGAAAAGTTTGCAGAAGAAGGCAGTGATGAGTAATTAGTAATGACAAAGTTCGTATATGGCCATCACAGATGCAGACCACCCAACATCTATCTTGTGTTCATTTCTTGGAATCTGGATAAAACGCGTAGATTTCGGAGCTCGGTACACGAGTTTCTCTGATTTCACCTCATGTTCTTGTCTTGTTTTGACTCGAGCAATCAACCCCCAATTTATTTTTTTATTTGACGTTTCAAATGGAATTATTGATGAGTCAAAGCAAGTAGGGTTGGAAATCTCATCTGGGTATACATGTTCTTGGTAAGTTTCCTGTTTTTTTTCCTATGATTTTGTTTTTTTTTTTTGGTCGGAAATGTAAATTTGGTTGGGAAATGGAAATGGGACTTGGGTTTATGTTAATTTATCTTCCCCCAACTCTTTTAAGAATGTCTTGTTCTGGATTTTGATTGCTTCAATTAATTTTAGGGATATCCAGATTGAGTTCATCTTTATTTCTAGGTAATTTGCTTTTTATTTTTCTGGTTGGTCGGAAATGTAAATTTGGTTGGGAATTGAAATGGGTTTTTTTGGTTTTATGTTAATTAATCTTCCCCAACCTTTTTAAGAATGTCATGTTCGGGATTTTGATTGCTTTAAGTGGTTTTAGGGATACCCAGATTGAGTTTATGATTGCTTGAGTTCATCTTTATTTTTAGGTAATTTGCTTGAAACTGAAAAAGATTGGGAATGATGGAGGAAAGGAAGGGGGGTTAGGCAAGAGATATTGTTGTATTTAATGCTATATTTGCCTTTATTTTGTTATTTATTTCCTTTAGGTTTCTGGATCTGTTATAACTAAATAGGTTTCTGGATCTTTTTCCTTTCTTCATCATGGTTTGTTAATCTGTTTGAATGTTCTCATCAGGAAAAGGAAATCTCACTTCTTTGTTGCATTTTAAGAGTTCTGATTTGCAGGAAATCTATTTTCTTGTCTCATCACTCTAATTCCTTGTCGCTGAGACTGATTTTTGGATAAAATTCTGTATGATTTATGAGTTTAAGAATCATATTATCTATGCAAATGAATCACTGGAACTGCACTTCTGGAGAGATCAAAATACGCGAATTCTGCTCATTGTAAAAGATGCATTTTTTTAGTGACTGAATCTCTAGTTTTGCATAACAAGCTTCAATATTTGATCTACAAGTTCCTGTTACTAGAGAATCATTTCAACCCAAGAAATTATTTTGTTGAAATTTCACCATCTATTTGATTTGCTATTGCTGAGTTCTAAGAGAATATACACCAAGCTACATCTCATCAATTATTCAATAGTTTATTCTTGGAATATCTTGGAACAGGAAGATCCATTATCAAAGTAACTAGCCAAGATCCAGCTTGCTGATGTACATAAGGCTGTAAACGAGTCTGAGCCGAGCTTCCTGTTTCAATCTCGGCTCAGGCTCGTTAAAAAATTTTAGGCTCAGGCTTGGTTTGCAAAAGCTCTGGTCGCAAAAAAGCTTAGCTTAGTATTCATGCATTAATATTATAATTGATTATTATTATTATATATAATATTATATATTAACATGTATGTTCAATATTAATACATAATATAAGATATAGGAATATAGATGTATAATCTCATATACAAACCGAGCCGAACCTACCCAAGCTCGACCCAAGCTAGTTAAGATAATTGTTTTTTTTTGGTGTTCAGACTCGGCTCACGAGCCTAATTATAGAGCTCAAGCTAGGCTCATATGAGCCAAACCCGAGCCTGAGCTGAGTTAGCTTGGCTCGTTGGCAGCTCTAGATTTACAAACTCTATTGAGGTTGTTTCATCAAGGAAATTTGAAACATCAAAATTTGATATATTTTGCATAGAAGAATTGTACGTTATTTATATTTCATATGCTAGGCTAATGACTTGATTGATTGAAACTAACCCATCTCCCCAAGTTACATTAGCTTTATAATTTGGACAACACTTTTATGTTTTGCATTCTTATCTGAGTGCATTTTGAGATGAGTAGAATGGAGGAATGGGGTTCATATCGCTGACCCTAGATTGATCAAGATGATATTTTTATTTAAAAGAGAATATTTCAAAAGTTCATCCAAGTGTATCCTAGATGTCAGATGGCATTCTTGACTGCTTTTTTTCAGAGATAAAACTTGACATTATACCTAGGGTTGTCAACGGATTGGATTCTAATCGGATTAGGGCATATCCAATTTGATTTGATTAAAATCTGGATCGAATCGGATCATACTTTATCAGAACGTCGGATCATAAAAAGCCCTTACGAAATCTGATTAGTTTCAAATCAGATCAGATTCAAACAATTATCATATTTTTTGGTAAACCTATTTTATAGTTATAAGAAAACAGGTAAAAAAAATATAATTTGTTGCATATTTATTTTTTGAAAAAGTATCCTTAATTAATTACTTATTTCTAATTATATGTTTAATACTTGTAGTCAACTAGTTTTATAGATACATACATATTATATATCTTATACTTATTATTTATTTATATATATATACACACAAATGGAATCGAATCGGACTCTTATTGAATTGAATCAACCTATATCCAAAGTTGATCCGATTAAAAGTCGGATCGAATTGAATCATATCTTGTCGAACTAGGTTCGGGAATCCCTTACTAAATCCGTTTTTTTCGGCTCGAACTTGGATCGAACTCGGATCATATGGTGAAACTGAAACTTGGAGCAAACAAACAAAAGCATCTTGTTATTAAATTAGCTAGTTTAGGGACAAATCCTTGTTGAACATAGCATAGCTTGACCATGTCATCTATTCTATTTCTAGCCTTGTAGGTTATTCTTTAAGCTATTTCAGTTTTGTGGTAAGGAATTTTATTCTATATCATGTTTTTCCTTTTATGGAATATTCAAAATATGTGGATATGATATCATTATTAGTTTTTTTTTTGGGTGATATAACCCTTTAGAGAATTAGATTTGCTTGTATTGTAAACATTGACTTTTTAGTTTCTTTTGTTTGACAGAATGAAAAAAACTTTGGGAGGTGAAACAAGTGGAGAGTAGGCTATGATATTGATTATTAATAATTGAGCTAGCAATAACAAAGGAAGCTGGAAAAGCAAACATGGCTCCTGGAGGCAGCATCTACAAGGAAATCTCTGTATCTCATTCCAAAGATGCAGATTTTGATATAGTGCCTGCAAACGCGGAAATAAAAAATTCCCCTTTGACAAAATCTGCCGTTTCTTCGAGTGGAAAGCCTGGACTGTCATCAACTAATGGAGTTCATGAGCTGCTTGAGTGCCCTGTTTGCATGGTATTAATGTACCCTCCCATTCACCAGGTATGTTCAGTTCTAGACTCATTGCTTATCTTGACTTCACTTTTGTTAACAATATTCCATGTTTGTAGTAACTTGGAAACCTTTTCCATTCTGGGAGTGAAGCCTGTGGGAGAAAGTTAAGAACTTGATGAATCAGATTTATTCCCAAAAGGCACCACATATTATAAGTCTTGTCGTTTTTTTTTTTGGGTGATGTGGAACCTCCGACCCCATATATTAGGTAAACCTGGGGACTCAAACCTGGGACCTCCAGTTCCTGAGCTGGAGAGCCTGCCAGTTGAGCTAACAATAACTAAGGAAGCTGGAAAAGCTTCACTTTTGTTAACAATATTCCATGTTTGTAGTAACTTGGAAACCTTTTCCTTTTTGGGAGTGAAGCCTGTGGGAGAAAGTCAAGAACTTGATGAATCAGATTTGTTCCCAAAAGGCACCACATATTATAAGTCTTGTCGTCTTTTTTTGGGTGATGTGGAACCCCCGACCCCACATATATGGTCCTTGTGGGTGGGGACCCACTAGGCCATATATTTGGTAAACCTGGGGACTCAAACCTGGGACCTCCAGTTCCTAAGCTGGAGAGCCTGCCAATTGAGCTAACCCGTGTGGGTTATAGGTCTTGTAGCTTGGTTATCATGTTTTTTGCAAGCAGTCGTTTATTGAACGCTTATCAAAACATGGGCTAATACGAGTCAACTGACTTTAATATTGATCTAGTCCTAACTTTGTGATACAAATAAATATGGATGTTTGTGTGTGTGTGTATGCGCGTACACACGTGTAAAACATGATGGCGGCTAAAGAAAATAAACGCTGGTCTTTAGTATTTTTTCTAACTTATCCCCTTTTTCCGCCTGCCTAAACTATCTTTTTATACAAACAAAATTGATTGTCCAAAATTCTTTTTTTTTTTTTTTTTTTTTTCCATTTGATTTTTTGACTTATTATTAGTCATTAAGCATCGATGATGTTCCTGGTCTGTTAAACAGAGATAAGCCATACTTTCTACCATCTCCGTAAAAAGAGATATGTAGCAGGATACCTTGCAAATGTTTCTATACTGCAACTATATTTTACCTTTACTCTTGTAGCCTATAATGGATGAAGTCTAACCGGTTTCTTTATTATGTATGTTCAGTGTCCAAATGGCCACACCCTGTGTTCAAACTGCAAGGTTGCGGTGCATAACCGTTGCCCAATTTGCCGCTACGAGCTTGGCAATATAAGGTGCTTGGCTCTGGAGAAGGTTGCAGAGTCTTTGGAACTCCCATGTGTATATCAGCATCTAGGTTGTCACGACATATTCCCATACTACAGCAAGCTCAACCATGAACAACACTGCCGATATCGGCCGTACAATTGCCCTTATGCCGGATCTGAATGCTCTGTCACTGGTGACATCCCGTTCCTTGTCACACATCTCAAGGATGACCACAAAGTTGACATGCATGATGGGTGTACATTCAATCATCGATATGTCAAAGCCAATCCGCAGGAGGTTGAAAATGCTACATGGATGCTAACTGTAAGTTCATTCTATACACGGACTTTATGATACGAGACATTAGATGTAAAACCCAGTGACAGTCTACTTGTAACGCTTAGGCTGTGTTTGGAATCTCAGATTATGAAAGAAGAAATGATAATGCTGGAGAAAGGTTGTGCTTGGAGCGTTGGATTTTGAGAGAAAAGAAAAGAAAATGCTAGAGAAAGCACTTTCTCCTGTTTAGTTGAGGAAGGAAAGAATTGGGGATAGATATTCGGAAAGAAAATAACTTGAAATTTTTTCTTTTTTGGGATCAAAACCTTTCTCCCACAAAGGCTGTGTTTGGAGCGTCGGATTTTGACAGAAAAGAAAAGAATATGCTAGAGAAAACATTCTCCTGTTTGGTGGAAGAAGGAAAGAGTTGGGGATAGATATTTAGAAAGAAAATAACTTGAAATATTTTCTTTTTTGGGATCAAAACCTTTCTCCCACAAAGGCTGTGTTTGGAGCCTCCGATTTTGAGAGAAAAGAATAGAAAATGCTAGAGAAAGCACTTTCTCTTGTTTGGTTGAAGAAGGGAAGAAAGAGTTGGGGATAGAGATTTGGAAAGAAAATAATTTGAATTTTTTTCTATTTTGGGATTAAAACCTTTACTCCACCTCCCCCAAAGGTAGAGATTTTGGAAGAAAATAAAAGAAAGGTGGAGTGCACTCTCCAACACCCTGACCTAACTCACAGCATATCTTATCTTTCCTTGGTAGCTAATCAACCTTGCCGGAATCTATGAGAACTTATCGAAAAACCCTCAGAAGTCGCCAGAATTTGATTTTGATTTATTTGTCTAATATTAACCAAACACTTGAAAATAAACACTTATCATTTCTTTTCTTTTCCATTTCTTTTTTATTTTTCTCTTCTTCTAAAATCCAAGATTCCAAATATAGCCTTAGCATACATTTCTATGACATGATTTCTACGAAATCTAAAATCTTTTTATCTGGTGCAGGTGTTCAACTGTTTTGGTAGACAGTTTTGCTTGCACTTTGAAGCATTCCAATTGGGAATGGCACCGGTTTATATGACTTTCCTGCGATTCATGGGTGACGACAATGAGGCGAAGAAGTTCAATTACAGTCTGGAAGTTGGTGGGTATAGCCGTAAGCTGACATGGCAAGGAATTCCAAGGAGCATCCGCGATGGCCACAAGAAAGTTCGGGATAGTCAGGATGGGCTCGTCATTCCAAGGAATTTGGCGCTCTTCTTCTCCGGTGGTGATAGGAAGGAGCTGAAGTTGAGAGTAACAGGCCATATTTGGAAAGAACAGTGAGTTCATGCTCATAAATTATATCAAGTTCATGTAAAAAAAAAAAAGCAAAATTGTTTTTGGGTTATAAGGGTTGGTAGAAAATCTGTTTGAGGAAATGCAGAATGAGTTCTTGTTTTTCTGTAAATGGGGGGTAGTTACAGATGGCTTGCAAGTTTAGGAATATTAGTTCCTGGTTTTATGCAACTCTGTGGATCAGTTCATCTGTAATAGCAAATTTAAATAAGGAAAATGTGCTACTTTCATGATGTCCTTATACTGAAATTTTTTGTCATAATTTTTCTTTATAACTGATACAAACTCTATTCTACATCAACCAAAATTCTGATTAAAGTCTGATAATCCCCAAAAGAAGCTTAAAATATCCTTTCTTATTATTTATTTATTTATTTTATTAATGAAAATTATTGTATAATGTTGATGTCTGTGATGCACCTGTATTCAAACTTTATAGATAAAATTTGATACTTCTAAGATTTGGGTGACTAGACTCCAGTTTTTTTTTTTTTTTTATGATAATAGGATTGAAGAATCAATTGGCATCCTAACAATACGAGGGACCTCGGAAAAATGGGCCAGAATCGGTAAATAATCAAGGAACCTAGCTTAAATTTTGAGTAAGAGACTGTTAGAGATTAGAGATTGTGGGTGGCTCCTATTCGCTAGTCTCTAGATTCAAGGGGTGTTACCTGAGGGTCCCATGGGCAGAGCGAAGCGGAACACGGTAAGGGTATATTAAGAATTTGGCTTATATATATCGGGTAGGAGTATAAGTTGTAATCTTATTCGTTTTTGTAATAGTGGAAACTTCCCTCCCGTGAATGTAGGCTTTGCCGAGCCACGGATAGCTGTGTGCATTGTTTTGGTATTTGTTTTATTGTGTTTATTATTATTGCTTGATCCCAATCAATGTAAACTCATGGTGAAAAAAGAAGCAATCAATCACTGGAAAATTTGCTTCTGAACTGGATTTTTTATTTATTTTTTGTTGGCCAGGATAGTTCTATGGAGATTGTAGATACATGAGCTGGATCTTAGCATAATTTCTAATGATTCCAAACTGTGTGAGAGATTGATGAAACTGATAGAAAGAATGTTGAACCTAGATGCAAGAACTGGAGGTCCCAAATTCGAGTTCATGTATCCGGGATTTACCCTATCCCTACTAAGTAGGGTTAGGGATTCCACATCACAAAAAATAAATAAATAAATAAATAAATAAATTAGTAGCACATTAGAGTTGAGGTGTACTTGCACCTTGAGAGGTCAAATTATTTACAACCCATTACCTAATACCAAAAGAAACAGATAACCTTTACTTAGCTTTATCATTTGAGCTTAAGGCTTAAGCCTAGTTGTTTCTTTGCAAATACGAGCACAACAAAGGAGATTTGATGTCTTGGACCCTCCACCAAGGTTCTACCCTATTTAGAATCTATTGAGCCTCCAACTCAGGAACTGGAGATCTCGGTTTCGAATCCTCTGGTTACCTGATATATAGTCTTTGTGGGTGGGGTCATGTATCTAGGGTTTACCCTATCCCCACTAAGTTGGGTCGAGAGTTCCACGTCACCCAAAAAAAAAAGTCATAATGTAGTGTAGTGATATGGGAATGGATAGGAGTGACATGGGGTTGGGACTCTTGAATTTGAAGAGGGAGAGCAAAGCACACCATGAATGAGGAAAATATTGAAAATTATTAGGTAAGGAGAAGCTTGTCTAAATGAGGAATGAGAGGGGTATTTATAAACCAAGGATACAGATCATTTTGCCTTTTTGGTTCTATTAGTTGTCACGTTAATTTTCCCAAATAACCTCACTCGCAAGGCCACCCCTATGTAGAGGGGGCGCCCTTTGTTTAAGAAAGTAGTGCTCGGATGACAAACCTTTGCCATTAGCCACCAGACCACATGCACCCAATGTTCTCTTGGCCTGATTCCCACCTTAACGAGGAAGAAAATTCTATTTCTGGATTGGGTAATACCTCACCCAATTATTTTTGCCACATATTAATCTAAAACCCTAGAAGACATATTAATCCTAAACTGGCTTCCACCTTAATTAGAGTCTGTTTGGGCTATAATATCTTTTCCTAACAAGTCATGGTTAATATTTTCTGCGATGTTTTTTGCAATATGAATCACATCATGTCACGTAACCCCTCTTTGAAACTTGCATTCGGTTCTTAGTTAGGGTTGATTGTGGTTTAGGGTTTTAGGTTACTGGTTTCAAGGGCACAATTTGATATCATGTGATTGATGTTGCAGGAAACATTGCACGGTTATATCACATATGGTTTATGTTCCAATTTGTGATACATATATGTATCACAAATCAGATCTCTACACCAAGGTTTCAAGGATCAGACCAATCCAGTCCGTACTAGGATTAGCAAGGACTAGTCTTGCCCCAACCCATGTATCGTGAGGCTTTGGATCGAATTGGTTCAACCGATACAAGTACGGACCAGCTGATACAACTGGTCCAACCAATCCAATGTTTTTTTTTTTAATTTATAAATTGAACGATCCAGACCGGTATTGCTCTGAACCCGTACCACCAGTCCGATGACTGATCTAGCTGATCCAATTTTTTATTTATTTTTTTAAACTAGGCGATCCATTTCTGTACTAGATTCAGACCAGCTAGTACCGGCCGAAATCACCGGTCTGGACTGAGATCGGCCGGGACCAGTCCGGTCCTCCATTCCGAGACTTTAAACCTTGCTCTACACGTGTATGTAAGTCATTGTTACAACAGATCGAGACAATCTTGACCCTCAATTTTTTGGGTTTATTGACCATGTCTACAAGCAGGAATGTTCCATTATTGCAGTGACGTGGAGGATTTTGGGCCGTCCAAATCATTGATCAATATGGAATCTGCATGATTGATTATAAAATAGTAAGCTTAGAACGGACGTGCAACGTACGTGAAGGCCACGTAGGTTTAGGTGAGGAAGAGGAGGAGGAAAATGCTGACTTGGCAAACAAGGTTAGTCAGCGGTTAAAAACTCCAAAACGAGTTTCCCGCGAACAGAAAAAACTTGTGCCTTTGGCCACAGCCTCTCTTTCGTTCTATGGTTCTGCTTCTATTACTCTCCTTCCATTATTTGTCTCTTACCAATTCGATCACTGCTTCTTCTCTTCTTCTCGTGTCGATCCCATCCTGATCTGTCTGGTAATGTATAATCCTTTCTATTCTCTCTTCTTTGATTCACTGATTGATGCTCCTCTTTTTTTGTTTTGGTTTTTTCCTTGAATTTTGCTGTTTCCTTGCTTTCAATATATCTAAAAAACTTCTTATGAATATACAAATGGGTTTGATTTGGTTTATTGATTATTCAAATGGGTTTGATTGGATTTGATCAAATGGGTTTTTGACATCAATTTATATGGAGCCCAAAGCTCATTTTTTGATCTACTTTTTGAAAATTGAGAAGTGAAATTTCCCCCCTTTTTTCCCTCTTTGTTGTGCTCATTTTTCGATTTCTTTCTGTTTTATGATTGAAATTTGATTTTTGTTTTAGCATTTTTCGTAATTGTCGTTTCTGCATTCAATGTATCTGATAAAATTCTTCCGGGTTTACAAAAAGTTGCTTGATTTACTGATTATTCAAATTTTAGCAAATGTGTATCATGTCTTGACATTGCTCTATATAAAACCTAGTGTTGACTTTTTCATTTTTTTTTTCCTGAACAGTTCTTGGTGTTTGTTCTGTTCACTGGAATTGAAATTTAGCTAATGTGTTTCGTGTCTTGACATTGTTGTATATGGACCTAAGGCTCATTTTTTGATTTTTTTTTTTCTGAAAATTTTGCAATTCTTGGTGTTTGTTCTTTTCATTGGAAAGGGTTACTGATAAATATTATTATTAATTTTTTTTTTGAGATCCTAATTGATGTGTAATGTGACTGTTCATAGACTGAATTCTTTCGGGTTGGGGGAATTCGTTCAGATCAAATAGGTTTTGGAGCTTCCAGTCAAGATGGGATATTAGATTTGGATTTACGAGTTTGTTTCGCCTGGAACCTGCAAAATGTTGTGCTGCGGTGGTCAGGAAGAGGAGAACTACGGGCCACCTGCAAATCAATATACCGCTCCGCCAAAGGGAGGGAATCAATATGGTAATATATGTTATCTATGGTTTTATCTTCTTATTGTTTGCTAGATAATTTGAATGTGTGTGTGTGTTTTGTTTTCATTATTTGAACACCAAGGAGATATGGAAAATCATTGTGATTTGTTTCTTGAAGCAAGAACTTCTAATGATCAGTATTAGATCAGCACACCCAATGTGCTTTCAATTGCTTAATTCAATTATGACCTGATTTTTCTTCAAGATCGACACGCCAGGTTGGCAGCTGGGGTAAAACTTTTGCGGAATCTCTTAGACACGAGTCCTGCCTAGTTAACTTGTAATTTTATTTGAAATAATTTAAGAAAAGAAAGTGTAGTATGCCTTTGGATTGGATCAATATATTGGACATTTTCATAATAAATTGTATATTTTTTACCAAATATTTCTTCAAGCTCATCTGGGGTTATCGCATTTGTGTGTTATAGGTAGTCAGAGAGGAGAGCAGAAGGCTTCCAATGTAAACAAGAGTGGAGCTCCTCCGAAGATCTTACCGATTGAAATTCCCGCCCTGTCGTTGGATGAGTTGAACAAATTGACTGGTAACTTTGGTTCTAAAGCTTTGATTGGGGAAGGATCCTACGGTCGGGTTTTCTATGCAACCTTAAGTACTGGTCAAGCTGTAGCAATAAAGAAGCTGGATGCTAGTGCTACACAAGAGCCAGATTCTGAATTTGCAGCTCAGGTAAAAGCTTTATTATGAGGCAATGCCTTTTTTCGCCGTTCATTCTATTGCAATGTGATTTAATTCTTATTGTAATGGTGCAGTTATCAACCGTTTCGAGACATAAGCATGAGCATTTTGTGGAGTTGCTGGGGTACTGTTTGGAGGCAAATAACCGCATCTTGGCATATGAATTCGCAACTAAGGGCTCTTTACACGATATTTTACATGGTATATCTGATCGGATCACCTTCTTCTTCTTCTTTTATTGGAAGTGAGATCATGGTTAGTGATTTTTTGGTGCAGGGAGGAAAGGGGTACAGGGAGCTGAACCTGGTCCAGTTCTCAATTGGAACCAACGAGTTAAAATCGCTTACGGTGCAGCGAAAGGTCTTGAGTATCTTCACGAAAAGGTTCAGCCTTCTATAGTTCATCGCGATGTCAGATCAAGCAATGTTTTTCTGTTTGACGACTTCAAGGCAAAAATTTCCGACTTCAATTTGACTAATCAGTCTCCTGACACGGCAGCTCGTCTGCATTCAACTCGTGTCCTGGGAACATTTGGCTACCATGCACCAGAGTAAGCTTCTTACTATCTTCAAGATACCAATTGTTTGACATTCAAGTGATAGCTCTGAGAACTTGACCCAGTTGAAGCTTTCTTGTCTTCAAACCTCCATGACTATAATCCCTTGGCAGATTTACGCAGAATTTGATGTATCCTCTTCTTAGACTTTAGATGAGGTTTGAGAACTAATCCACCAAATGACAAGGTCCAGAAATCCCCCGAAGGCCTAACCTGAAGTTAGAAATTATTGAAAAACCTTTCTGGTGGATTTAACTGATGTCAAAGCTGCTGTTATCTCTGCCAAGGTTTTAAGTATCGCCATTTTCTAGTCTGGCGACATGAAATATGGGGGCGATATTTCGGCGGTATTCCCCCATTTCGGCGAAATTTCACTAGTGCCACACCACCCCATCCACACACACACATTGGCGAAAGCTCAAGCGAAATTGAAATTTAAAACCATGATCTCTGCATGAGCACTATCTCTTTGTTGTAAATCAGTTATGGACACTATTATATTTTGTAGAAATGGAATCTAAATCTGTCTTGCTTCAGGTATGCCATGACAGGGCAATTGACGCAGAAGAGCGATGTTTACAGTTTCGGGGTTGTTCTTCTAGAGCTCTTGACAGGGAGAAAGCCAGTAGACCACACCATGCCTAAAGGACAACAAAGTCTTGTTAC
>JAUPMG010000001.1:901643-918846 GCA_031762675.1 Pachysandra terminalis | reverse complement strand
ACGAATTGGTTTCTTTCAAATTTGAAATTTCAACGATGAGAGAGAGAGAGAGAGAGAGAGAGAGAGAGAGAGAGAGAGAGTTATCAGAATGTAGTCGGAGGACAATCGGCCAGCAACAAAGGTTTTGTGTTCAACGTTTGCAGAGAAAGTAGCAAGTGTTAAACCTATTTTAGGGTTTTAGAATTTAGCATAAAACTCTAAAAGGCTCTACGTTGTAATTAGTTAATTATCCCATCGGGTTCCAATTATTGTTTTAACCTGACCGGGTCACTGGTTTAACCGGTTTAACCAGTGGGTCTTGTCAGGTTTGGAGACTTATTGGGTTAAAAGCCCACCTGACTCGATTATATCACTGGGTATCGGTTGAACTGGGGGGTCAGATCGGATTGTAAAACACTGCTTAAAACAATACAAAGCCTGATGTTTTATTTGCTAGAAATTTTTTATGATTATAAGATTTGTTATTTTTATTTAAGAGTTAATTAATATTATATAACACAATTATGTTTATTTATGATTTTATTTTATGTATACAGTCATTAAGGTAGAAAGTATAAAATATATCCCTATAATTTGATTCAACCAAATGAGATTTAGATTCTAGTTGACAGAAATAAATTTCAGAATTTAATATCTCCAAACATTATTTTGGATTTTGAAAATCAACAATAAAGATTCTGAATTTTCATAATGCGATACTATGAGAAAAATATAGAATTCGGAATGCCCACCAAATACCCCAATGATTGGGTGGGGGTGGGAGTGGGGGCTGGGGGAAGTCTTTTTCAAGAATTTAGCTGTAAAACCAGACTAATACTTTTTTAAGAAAAAAACGTCAGACTAATATTCTTTTAAGAAAAAACTAATGTATTAGGAATAAAGCCTTCTACTTTCCTATCCTTTTTAATGCCTGTGAGATGGTACTATGGTAGTTGTCTTGACCTCACTCCACATGCCTGTATCCTCTCTTTCCCCTTTCAATACTGCCTGTACCCTCTGTATCTCCTTCCCGTTTCAATAATGAAAGAAGCTCATGAATCAGAACTATCTTAATCATGGTCCATGAATCATTCAAACTGTGATTGCATCACCTATGAGTCAGAAGACTTATCTCTAAAGGATGATGTCAATGGGCACCCGATACCCGACAAACCTGATAAAACTGAATCCGTTTAAAAGGATCCGGTTCCGGGTTCATAGACCAGATCATAATCATATTCGATTGTCGTTCTATAAAAATTAAGATCCGTTAAGAATCGGGTTTACGTGGGTATATCCGATGAGTATTTTATTAATTTTTCTTTAAAGATAATATATTTGAAACTAAATAAATATTTAATTTATATTTAAATAATTAATTAGTTAGGTTTTTTAGAATCGATAATTATAATATTGATTAATTAATTTAATCAAAGCTAAATATAAGTTAATCTACACATTTTTTATTTTTAAATATCCATATGTTATGCTTAGTTTGTAATATACGTTGGTGCAAATATTTTATCTGAATTTAGATAAATCTAAGTTTTTGGATGAAATATTTATCATGATAATCAAATAATATTAATATAGTTGAAATAAATAATTTTTTATATACAATAGTATAATAAGTATAGGGTACCTAATGGATACCCGTTAAGAATCGAGTATTTGTGGGTTCGGTTTCGGGACTAAGGGTCAAGGTTTAAAAGATCGTGACTGGAGACTAGACCGGTCTTGATCAATCCCGATTCGAATTGACGATACTATCTGGTCAAAACCCGGGTACAAAAAATGGATCTTAAAAAAAAAAAAAAACTTTTTTTGGTTCGATCGAATCGATTGCATCAGCCAGTCCAAACTGGTATCAGTTGTAATGGTCGGTCCAGACCGATATCGATTGTACTGGTCCAATACAAAGCCTCAAGATATATTAGTTGTATCGTGGCTTGGGATCGGACCGGATTGGTTCGATCCTTTAAACCTTGCTAAGGGTGACAATCTCAGACCCGGAACCAAACCGTATATCAGGACCCAGTTCCAAGACTTCCGGGACCCGACCCGCTGGCACCCCTACTTATCTCCAATTCGGTTCAACCTTTTTGACTGGGCATCAATTAGTGTTTCTTTTTAAATGAGGTTCCAAGTTCTAACCTTTTGGGTCGTTACAGTTTAGATCAGAGTTCTGCCTCGTGTGTACGAGAGTGGGAGGATGATGGACGGCGAAAAGGGTTTAACGAAGCCGTTGATCAAAGTGTCCACGCCGGAGAACGGTGGACAGGCGAGTTACCTCAGGTCGGTGAGCTCTCTGAGAGGTGATTTCTTCAGTAAATTGCCTGAGAAAGTGAGGTCCGGGATGGATCCTGAGGACCACGGTAACTTTGATCTATCTGCGATGAAAGGATTGATTCAAGGTAGCAATCTTCCTCTCTTAAAGTCTAACCAGTTCTGTGCTGTTTTATTTTGCTATATTAAAACATAGAAAAATTCTCCCGGCATTTTGTAGTTGGGCTCTGTTTGTTTCGAAGAAAACACGGATCCTGTTTCTTTTTTCCTGATATTTTGTAGATAAGGCCTCTGATATTTTGTAGATAAGGCCTCGTTTGTCTACCATTTTGGGAATGTATTCCATGACTGAAATGAGTTTCGGTCAGTGGAATGAGTTCTCATTAAGTGTGCAACTTGAGTCGGTTAAACCCAAAATTGAACCTAAATCGACTTTGGGTCGGTTTTGGTTTTGAAATTATAAAATCGAAATCTAGTATATATATTCTAAACCATGGGCGGAGCCAAGTAGAAACGAGTGGCCGAATTGACATTTATTTTTGCGTGTATAAGTGGAACAATTGTCCCCACTAAATTTTTAATTGTGCCTTTATTATTTTTTTTTTTTATCATATTTTGCTCATAATATTTTTCTTTTTCTCATATAATCTTTTATAATTTTTTTATTTTATTTTATCTCACTTTGTTTCTCTTTTACTTTCATAACTCATCTATTCATTTACTAAGAAGTTGAAATAACAAAACAATTGTAGTAGATTTAAAAAAAAAATTGTTCGTAAATTTGTTTTAAAAAATTAATAAAATAATAATAAATATCGAAAGTTTTTATAAAAGAAAATAAAAATAAAATAAAAAATGAGGCTTTTACAAGAGGAAAATGGGAGACTGAGAAAATACAGAGGATTTTGTGGGCAAAATTAATTGCACCAGGGACGAAAGCATTGAAAAATAAATGATAAGAATGTGTCATCAAGGCAAGAATATTTTTTATCTTCGAAGAATATTTTTTTGTCTTGACTTTGAAGAAGAATAGCATAAAACATAATCTTAGAGAAAATAATAAAAAGAAAAAGGATATAATCAAAATTAAAAATTTTTAAGGGTGCAAAAATTATTTTGTGTTTTAAAAGATAAAATTATCTAATAATTAATTATTTTGACTAGCTTAGTAATAACAATTACTAATAATAGAAGAGGTAACTACTCTGCCACTAAATTCAAAACTCAAAGATGTCATTATCATTTCAGAAAAGTGTCAGATATCTAAGAGGGTCTAAATGCAATATACCCAAATAAATAAATAAATAAAGGATATTAAAGAGTATACTGCAGAACGAAGAACTGGAAACTCTTTTGTCCTCCTATAATGATATCATATAAAAATTCAAACGAAGACTTTTTAGGTATTACTTTAATGTAAAATTATACTATTAACAATTAATTTTTTTCCCTTCAAATATGCACATCCACTGCACCAAAATATATAATTAATTGGAGACTTATTATAATTAACACATCTCTTGCCAAAATCACAGACAAGGCGGGTTTGAGTTCACACGACAAACCCATCAACCCAACCCGACCCGACCCGTCCACTATCCGAATATGTTCAATTGAACTGATCGAAAGGGTTTTTTTGCATTCATACCCTTATATTATGGTATATTTCTATTTATATCCTTATATTTTTACTTTTCTTTTTTATGTCTCTCTTATTTTGACGTTAAAATATGTAATCTTCTGTTATTTATTTTGATTGAATGATAATAATAACGTTTAGTAAAATATTTTTACATCCATACTCTTCCAATTATCACAATTGTGCATTTGTACACTCAATGTTAAAAACCTTAAAATGCACTCATTTTTTTCCCGTAAAATAATCAAGATAACTTTATAAATAAGTTTTTCAATTAAAATGTAATGAAAATACAAAACAAATTCTTATAACTCAACCCGGCTTTACTAAGTCTAAGATATTAATACCTAATAAAATACCTACTTAATTTATTTAATACACAAATGGATTTGGGTCATATATTTTCAATCCTTATTTTGTTTATAAGAAAATATACTTTATATGTTCTTTACATTTTAAGAGATATAAGAACTTATATCATGTGGTTATTTTTATTTTCTTATAAATAAAATATGTAATGTATCATTAAAGGTACATATGCAATAAAATTTAAAAATAAAAAATAAAGAGATATAAATACAAAAAAAACATAAGGAATAGAAGCAAAATAAAACTTATTAAATAAAAGGATATTATGATCATTTAATAAAAATAAGTAGCAGAAGTTTGAATGTTTTAAGGTGGGATGTACAAATACAATAATTACAATAAATAAAGAAGGATAAATATAAATATAAATAATGTAGAGATATAAATACAAATACCTCATAATGTAGAGGTGTAATGCGGTCTGTTTGGTTCGGTTAGTGGTCAAACCTAAATCAAACCGAATTATGCTACTCTAAATCAAAGACTGAACCAAATCGAAATAGAAACCGATTTAGAAAACCAAAAACCAAATCGAAAGGTTTGGTTTGACAAAAATAATAATATTCTCTGTATAAAACACACATGCACATTACACATGTATGTATGCTTATATATACAATCTATTTCGGTTTCTTCGGTCAGTTTGGTTTACTCGAAGCCTAACCGAAAACCAAACCGAATAAATTCGGTTTTTTGTTTTCCAAACCATAACCAAACTAAAATGAAAAAAAGAAAGAAAAACCAAACAAACCAAACCTACTTTTTTCAGTTTGATTTGTTCGGTTTTCGGTTTAAACCGAACCAATTAACACCCCTAATCAAGACATGTAATTATAGAATTCTAATAATTCTCCAGATTAGGAAGCTTTTGTAATTATATACATAATATCAGGACTAAAGTGAGATTTTATAAAAAGAAACACGAGTTATGCATTGAGACCCGCATAACCCACGGGTTGTGGAGCACAAGTTAGAAAAACCGAAGCTAAGCCTTTGCTGTCATTGAGCTTAATACAACATCGTCGTAGCTCTCTATAAAGTTGCGGAGAACAAGACAAAGAAAGAACAAAAGAAGAAACAAATCCCATTAATGCAAAAGCTCTTCTTTCTTAAAAGCCCTTTTTCTTCTTTTATGATTTTTCGTTTCAATCAATGAACATGATACTGTTTTATAACTTTTATTTTGATTCATAGAGAGAGGGAGAGATTAGTTTGAAGGGGAAAAACAGTTTGGTTTGATTTAATGGAAGATAATCTCGATGTGAAATCGCCATTGTTGGATGAGAAAGGGAAACAATGGATGGTTAGTTACAGGAACTCGGTTAACAATCCGAGAAGCGAATTTGTTTCCAAGTTGCCTGATAGGTTCGACTAGGACTGGATCCTGAGATCCCTTTTCATATTGATCTCTCTAATACCAAATGATTGATTGAAGGTAACTTTCATATTTTCGATAACTTCGTTTCTGTTCATCATCAATCGAAAAGGGTACCCAAAAAATTTCTCAATGTCTATGTTTTCTCCAATTTGTTTGTTTCTTCTTAGTTCTTGTAATTACTAATAATTTTATTATGTTATTCATTATTAGCTATGAATCGACACTGAAGTTCTTGTTCTTAATTTGATTCATAGTTTCCTGTTCATTTTAGGGGAAAAGGAATATTATGAAAGACAATTTGCCACATTGAAATCCTTTGAGGAAGTTGACTCTTTAGAAGCACCAACTGTTGATGAACAGCATGAGCTTGAAGAACAAGCCCAACATGAAAGAGCAATGAACATATCCAACTGGGCAAATGTTATTTTGTTGGCATTTAAGGTAATTCCTTTCCTCAAATTTTTTTTTTTTAAACATTTAAGCATGATCCGAGAATCTTCTAACACCTTTTGTTACCACTTTTTTTTTTTTGGTGGAAACCTTTTGTTACCACTTTGTCTTGGTAAGCTAATGTTATTTAGGGGTGTCAATAGCTGGGTTTGGGCCGGGCCATGCTCAGCCCTAGCCCAACCCTATAGAAAAAATGATAGGCCCTAGCCCATCCAAAGCCCGCTCGCGGCCCTCTCTTTGGAGCCCAAGCCCAACCCTATGATTTTTTATTGGGCTCGGGCTGGGCTCGGGCGGCCCTATCATTTAAAATCATAAAATTAATGCTTCCAACTGTTGCAAGTGAATTCCATAAATTTTGTTTTAAAAAATAATTTATAAAAAAGTTAATACCAAAAACTCTTCTAGGAGCACTAATCCTGATAATACAAGTGTGGTAAATTTGTTAAAAGTGTGATAACAATAATTGAATAATCTAATATTTCTAAACGAATATATATATATATATATATATATATATGTATGTGTGTGTGTGTGTGTGTGTGTGTGTGTGTGTGTGTGTGTGTGTGTATAAAGCAAACATACACATCCAATACATAAAACAAGCAATAAAAAAACTCACTGAACTTAGGCACTAATGTTGAAGCTTGGGAACTGCCAAACTGAAGAGAGAGGGACCTGAACGTAGTGGGTCCTTAGAGTTTAGATTCTCTTTCTTTCTTTTAGATTGAAATCCTAATTAAATATAGAGACTTAACGTATTAGATTTTAAGAAGGATTTTGTTGATATATAGAAACCATTTAAGAAGGATTTTGTTGATATTTAGAAACCATAAAATTTTATAAAAAAGGAAGAAGTTGAAAGGTCTATTGCCTAAACGAATAGTGGTATAAAATCAATATTTTTATTTAATATAGTATATAGATGATAGGGTCGGGCTTTATTGGGTTGGGTTGATAGGTCCCCAGCCCAAAATATAGTACGGGCTTAAAATCGAGCCCGAGCCCAACCGAGCCCTAAAAAAGTAGGCCCAACCCAAAAGTAACTTAGGGCTGAACAGGCCATGGGCTGGCCTCGCAAGTTGACACCCCTAATGTTAGTAGTCATTTGTAGCATTTACCAATTTAAATCATTGAATTGATAATATGTGTTATAGATAGTGGGTGACTCCTATTCACTAGTCTCTAGATCCAAGCAGGAGGGATCTGAGGTAACTTGTTTGTGCCAGGTCAATACCATGGGGTTGGGGGGTGCGGGGGGCGGAGCCCCTGCGGTACAGTAAGGGCATGTTGGGGATTTGTCCTATATATCGGGTAGGAGTATAAGTTGTAACCCTAATTCGTTTTTGTTATAGTGGAAACTTCTCTCCTGTGGATGTGGGCTTTGCGGAACCACATATATCTGTGTGCATTGTTTTGATCTTCGTTTTACTGTGTTTAACTGTTTTTTATTATTGCTTGATCCTGATTAACAATATGTATTATGAAAGTGCAGATCTTTGCTACTGTAAAGACTGGATCCTTATCTATTGCTGCTTCGACACTAGATTCGCTGCTAGATCTTATGGCAGGTGGTATTCTTTGGTTCACACACTTGTCAATGAAAAGTATAAATATCTACAAATACCCCATTGGAAAGTTGAGGGTGCAGCCAGTAGGGATTATCATTTTCGCCGCTATCATGGCCACTCTCGGTATGTTCCGTTGTCTAACTCGCTGTTAATTTTTAGTGATTTGGTCCCACAGCCTGAAATTTGTGCACAAAATTCAGATTTATAATGATACATTGAGCATTTTTGTAAGATGATGTTTCTTCATAGTTTCTGACATGTATACCATTATTTTTTTTGTGACGTGGAACCCCCGACCCCACTTAGTGGGGACAGGGTAAACCCTGAATACATGGGGACCCACATGGACCATATATCAGGTAAGCCCGGGGACTCGAACCTGGGACCTCCCATTCCTGGGCTGAAGAGCCTGCTAGTTGAGCTAACCCATTATTATATGCAACAATTAAAGTGGATCTGATAGCTTCAATAGAACATCTTAAAATGTGGAATGCCGTATGTCACAGGTAGCCAAGAAGGGATAAAGCCACTTATTGAGTTTCTAAGAATAATGAGGTGTAGCTGCATCGAACAATCAGTGTGAATCTAAGTTCATTTAATGGTGGGGGTAGAACTGATATAGACTTGATATATAACAGTTATAATGATAGCAATTGTTATGAACGTTATGATTGACATAGGAGACATACTTTTCCATATATTAAGATTGTTAGGGCTTAGGAGAAGTATATGGTTTTATGCCGATAAATTTGCGTATATCTTAATGGAAAGAACTGAGTCAGAGTGAAGGGTCTTAAGAAGACACATTAAGGAATATAGTCAATAGACGATGCTGTAAATTTATGTTGTTATCTTTATTACCTGGTTGAGATGAATTGGTGGCATTTGTTACTCTCAAGTGATTGAGAACTAGCTCTAGTCACTCAAATACAGTATTTCACAAGATATGCGGGATCGAATTTTTTTATTTTTATTTTAAAAAAAAGGTCAATCCCTGCTTGTGTTCACAAGGAAAGTTTGTGGTTTGAAAGAGTTGATTTGTTTGTTAGTGACCAATTTGTTTCTTGCCACCTATCCAGCTGGGCACTTTGAGGTGGCAACTAGACCTTGTGGTATGTGCCCATGTACGACCCTACGAGTCCACCGAACCCAGTGAGCCCTATAACTCAGCAAGTTGCCCAAGTATGATGACTTAGCCTTGGTCAGCAAATGGTGTCACTTTAACAGTATTACATTGTTAAGTCCACAATGCCCAGAATAAAGGTGAACCTGATCGTGTGACCTGTTGGGGTGTTTGTGTGCGTACGTGTGGTGGGGTGTAGTTGGTGGTGTTAATATCCCTAAAGCATGATGGTGTTTGTTGGGGGGTGAGAGGCAGCGGCAATGTTCTGAATAGACTTGCCAACCTAGTATCTGAAGCTTGGTCCACAAACTGCCCATTGACTCACCACCTACCATGTCAAGTGTTTTTGGCCAAGGGCCTGGGTCAGGTTAATTCAGTTCGACTAGCTGGTTATTGCGTTACTTATCTTTGGGGAGATAACCAAGGTCCCTTAACATGACATTAAGGTACCCTCTCATCTTGGTTACAGGCTTTCAAGTTCTGGTCCAGGCTATAGAACAACTGGTCAAGGATGAACCTTCTGACAAGATGACCTATGAGAAATTGGTGTGGTTGTACGGAATCATGCTGACAGCTACTGTGGTAAAACTTGCCCTTTGGTTTTATTGCAGAAGATCAGGAAACAAGATTGTCCGTGCCTATGCAAAGGTATTCACATTACATCTAAGCTCCTGCTTTCTTTCTTTCTTTCTTTTTTTATTTTTTCATTCACATTCACTTGCATTATTCCCCGATATAAGGTTCTTTAACTTTCTAATGTGGATGGCCAGGATCACTATTTTGATGTGGTCACAAATGTAATAGGATTAGTTGCTGCCGTTCTTGGTGACAAATTCTATTGGTGGATAGACCCAGTTGGCGCTATTATCCTTGCGGTCTATACAATTACAAATTGGTCAGGGACAGTTCTTGAAAATGCAGGTAATTCATTCGAAACTATGCATCCCACACACGCACACACATCTTGCTTGAATCTGTGAATTCTTTTTGAGAGGAAATGAGAATAAATTTATACCTCAGAAATATACTTCGAGTCAATTTTACCCATCAAAGCCATACTATTTCCAAGAACCCCTACCTATCAACCCGCCTACATTAAAAGAATTTGAAGGTAATTGAAGAATTTGTCCCTACATTAAAAGAATCTCTATATTGTTAGGTCTCTTAAAATATTGTCCCTTGTAGTTTGAAGGTAATTGAAGAATTTGTCCTACAAAAGTTTTCCTCCCAACCTGACTTTTAAATACGATCTGTCCAAGTATTGGCTTTATTTCTTAGTGATGGCCAATTGAAACCTTCAACGTTCTCCTGAGCAACAGAAACTCTTACTTCTCAAAGAAACTTTGATACGTTCAGATAAAGCAACTGATATTATAACAACAGAAAAATGCCTTATCCCAACTAGTTGGGGTCGGCAATCGGCATAGAGCAACAGATACTGCATGGAAAAAAAATCATGAAAGAGCAAAATAAGCAGTTTGTAAGTATGAGGAAATTTCATTAGAAATAACACTTGCTGTTGTTGAAAAATGTTCTCATGCATCAAGGAAATAATCCAACAAATCTGCTTTGAACTGTGAGGAGAGAAAAATTCATGTGCTTCATTTGAAATAATTGCTTTTGCCCCTTTTCTAAAGTTTTCATTCCTTCTATCTAATGCGCGTATGAGTAGTTGCTCTTTGTGTTGTTATACTTGGAACCTTTTTTCTGCATAAAAAATTTCTTCTTTTTTTCTTTATGATTTTGTTCTGTGATATGTGTAGCTCTGTAACACTTCTTTTGGTGCAAATTCTTCTTCTTCTTCTTCTCTCTCTCTCTCTCTCTCTCTCTCTCTCTCACACACACACACACACACACACACACACACATGTGCGCACATGCGCAAACACATATCAATATCAGTTTTAATAAAAAAGCTGCATCCAATTACTGGGGTTAGCAACACAAGTCCTGTTCTGCCATCTCAGTCCTCTTTCATATTGGCAGAACTTCAGGATCAAATCATTTTCCTGTCATACAATTCCTAAGAAAATATTAAAATAAGTATCTTCATAAAATATCTGTGGCAGTCTTTGAAAAAAGACCGTGTAATTGGTTTAAATTTCTTGGTGAGCCGTACAATATAATTTTTCACAACCATATGTCCTCTTCTGGAAGAATGTATGTAGTCTTTGTCCAGAGGCATGTTCTCAATTTTTTTACTCTACCAACCATTTTTAATATATTAACTGCTGTACTGGGTAGCAAAAGATTATTAGTTTTTACGTTTAAAAGAATTTTTTAAAGTGATCTTTCTTGCTCTACAGATTAGAAGTTCTTTGGAAACGTTTTTTCTTCTTGTTCTTCGTTTTTTCAGCCAACATCTGAAAATGAAGTATGTATCATGTTTGAAACCTTGCAATTGTTTGAAGTGAAAAATCTAATGAAGTTTCTGAGAACTTTTCCTTTTAAAATTAAGTTAAAAGATTGAGTTCATGACTTAAACAGATGTAATTTGAACTATTTCTGCCTTCTAACTAAAGAAAAATCAATTCTTGCTTGTTCCAAGGATTTTATATCTTCTACTAACTTGCTGTGATGCTTCTTCATGTAGTTTCCCTAGTTGGACAATCAGCCCCTCCTGAATTCTTGCAAAAATTGACATATCTTGTCATAAGGCACCATCCCCGGATCAAGCACATCGACACTGTTAGGGCATACACTTTTGGGGTTCTTTATTTTGTAGAGGTTAGCTCTTCACTTTTTCTTTTTTCATTTCTATGATTATAGGTAATTTTTCTTCTTAGTCTAGAAGAGATAATATGGAAACATTTGCATGACAACTAGGGGTGTCAATGGGTACCCGATACCTGACAAACCCGAGAGAACCAAATCCGTTTAATAGGTTTCAATTCTGGGTTTGTAGACCTATTAAATTATCGGGTTCGGTTTTGGTTCCATAAAAATCAGCCCCGCTAAGAATCGGGTCTGCCAGGTATACCCCCCATCAGGTTTCGGGTATTTAGTTTTGCTATAAAGTATTAAATATTATGTGATTAAAGACGTAAAGTTATTACTAATAACAGTACTTAATAAATATCAATTAATTACTCTTTAATAGGTTAGTTGGTGAGTACTTAAATTTCTAATAAACACTAATGGAAGGTTTTAATACCTTAATTGCTCTTTAATAGGTTGGTTGAAGATTACCTAAGTTTCAAAAAGCTTCATTTTTTGAGTTTTGACAGATTTTAATGTAGTTTCGGGTACCCGTTAAAGTATGGATATATTCGGGTTCGGTTTTGGGACCAATGATGCACACCCGGACCCGGAACCACCTACATAATAGGGTTCGGTTCTAGGACTAATCAGATCTGTCCCGAACCAAACCTGTTGACACCCTATTGACCAAGGTTTTAAATTAGAGGTGGCAATGGGTCGGGTTGAGGCTTAAACGGGTTGTGTCGGGTTCGACCTGTTTATCAACGGGTCAGGAAAACCTCAACCTGAACCCAACCCGCCCATAAACGGGTTGAACCAGTCAAATCGTTTAAATTTTAATTAATTATTTTAATTTTAAATTAATAAAATCGTAAATCATCCTATTTAACATTCTATTTTTAATAAATGCTGTACATAATAATAAACGGGTCAACGCGGGTTTGGTGGGTTGTGTCAAGTTCGACCCGTTTGCCAACAGATCGACAAAACCTAGACTCAAATCCAATCCATTTAATAAACGGGTCGACCCTAACCCGTTTAGTCTGGTTGGCGGGTTGGGTTGTAAATTGCCAGCTCTATTTTAAATGTCGATGTCGTTGGTCATGTCGTCAAGATTGGACATGTCGCCAACATGGGAAAAAGGGGAAACCTTGGAAAACCAAAGTTTCAAAAAAATTTGAAATTTTTCCCATGTCGCCATGTGGAGTCATGGGGAAAAATAAAATAAAAAATTGAAATTTTTTCCCCATGTCATCGACATCAGGGAAAGGGAAAATCGACATATAGTGATTTATCCTGACATTCAGTATCGACATTTAGAACTCCGCTATTGACAACACAATTGATCTTTCTATCAGTTTTATCTATTTTGCTTTGTTAATAGATTTCCTTTTGACAAAGCAGGTTGACATCGAGCTGCCGGAAGACTTACCGTTGAAAGAAGCCCACGCTATCGGAGAGACGTTGCAGATAAAGATCGAAGAACTCCCTGAAGTCGAGCGGGCTTTCGTTCACCTAGATTTCGAGTGTGATCATAAACCAGAGCATTCTGTTCTTAGCAGGCTACCCAACAGTCAGCCCTGAATTTGATAAGAGTTTTCACCATTTTTACCTATCCTTTCTGAACATATATATATGTATATATATTATCATGGTGATTGAGAAACAATTTTTTGTTAAAGGATGAGTGAGTTGTGTTGTGAAGGAACAATGGGGATATCTTAATCTCCAGGGAAAAAAAAAATAAGAGGCAGGTTTTATTTCAGCATGTTTTTCATTACAATTGAAATGGAAAGGATTAAAACAAGGGAAAATTACATTGATTCCCTAATCCGTGTTTTGAGCACGAGAACATTCCTAATTCGCACGGAGTAGTATAAAAACATAAAAAACGTTGGTTTTTTTTATAAATATTTGAGGGTTTTTATAAAAAATATGTGAGTTTTATTTTGATAAAAATATTTAAAAATGTGGGTTTTCATGTAAATTTGTTGGGCTTTTTCTAAAAATATAAAAATGAGCTTTATTTTGAATAACATATTAAAAAACATGGGTTTATTGAAATTATTTTAGGGTTTTTATAAAATTATAAAAATATAAGTTTTATTCTAAAAAAATATTAAATTAGATTGGTAAAAGGTCAAATTGAGATATTTTATGTATTATGTCCCTTTTCTTATATATGTGGTTGAGCATAAAAGTGAAAATTAAAATGTCTATACATTGAGTATAGTTTGTGTGTATGTATAGAGAAGCTCTTTATGTACTCTGGATCACAAGTAATTTTCAAGTAATTTTCAAGTTTAGCGTTCTTATGCTCTCGTTCCCGCACGCGCGCTCGGCATTCTGGTGACTTAAGTTGTAACATACTTTCAAACTAAGGGAGGACTTTGTTATAGCCGAGGTTTGAGGGGTATTTGTTGTCATTATGCCAAACCCAAGAGAGGTGTGAATGTAATTAACCCTTAAAATAATGGGCCGGGCTTTTAAGCAAACCAATACCTATGAGCCCTTGACGGCCTGAGGCCGGCGCGCTTCGTGGTTACTGTCAATTGACAAAATGAAGGGGGCATGATGGTAATTGAACATCAAGTTGGCCTAATCGAAAGATTAGGGTTTCATTCCCCTCTCCCATCTGCTCCGTCTCTATGTTATATAAACCCTTGAATTCATCTAGGGTTTCTATGAGATGTATCACTGTTCTCGTCTTGCCGCTTCTAATAACTCGAGGTTTGTTTGTGAATCTCTCTATCTGTCTCTGCGTATGATTTAGATTAGCTTCGTTGGCAGTTTCGTTAGTTTTTAGTCGAGATCTTGAATATTTTCAGAAACAATCGTTCATGGCCTGTGATGTTTGAATTTGTCCGTACCATCTGAGATTTCTTTTTGAAGAGGCTTTGATGTGTTTTTTCATCTCTAGCTTTCTGAGGCCATTTTTTCTTTTATTTATGTTATTTTGATCTCTGTTTCTCTTTCTCTTATTAGATCTTTTGTTATTTCCTGTTTTTTTCTAATATCTAAAGAAGAAGATGCAAGGGCAGTGATGATGAAAAGTTATACCATCAAACGATGAAAGCTATATATATATAGCTTGTTGATGATATTCAGATCATTACTCTCTGAGCCTTTTTTTTTTCTCATTTCTAGATAGATAGGTTCTTTTAGTTTTACACTGATTTTTCTGTCAGAAAAATCTTCAAAAGTTTTCTTCATCTACACATGAGATGAGATCTCAATGTGTGGTTGTGAAGAAGAAAAATGGCTACAAATTAGAGTCTCTGATGCGCTTCTTAATAGCGCTTTCAGTGCTGTACGTTGCCGATAAAGATGCTGGGCGGAGATTCTGGCATTTGCTTCGATTTACTTCGATGCGGCTTATGCATTCAGATTTTCGACATTCATAGATTTTTTATTTAATCTTTTCTCTTTCGTTTTCGTTCTTGCCTTTTTTTTTTTTTTTTCATTTTAATATTTTTCTTCTCCAACTGTAAGGTGAGACGGAAGTTTTAAATTGCAGCATTGAAGTAAAGAGAGATCGGAGAATAATACCGACGCAACAGATTGGATTGAGAGAGAGAGAGAGAGATTATCTGCTTCGATCGTAGAGTTATTAATCCACAAATCTTCATAATTAAAAAAATTGAATAATCTTGAAAAAGAAAAAAGGAATTGTTTATGAATCTCTTTTCATTAACGTTTTGGAACCTATGGAAGAGATCTAATGAGCTGTTTTTCGAGCATACAAGATCATTTATCGTGTTTTTCAAAGGATTATTACTATCTGAGATGGGATCGAGTAAGAAATTTCAACTCAAATCAAAGATTCAATGGTTTCTCAAGTGAAAGACAAGATGAACTAGGAAAATATTTAGCTAAAGATGTTCAGTTTACTCATTTTGATGCAAGCGTAGGCTGCGTTTGCCCTGGGTTGTGATTATGGATAAGCACTCGTACGACAAGTTGCCCAATGGCAGTACTTATCCACAATAACAATAAACTGTTTATTTGAAGAAAATAGCTTTTGATAAATATATTTATTTGAGTGTTTTTGAAAGTTTAGGGGTAAAATAAGTATTTTAAAAATATCCTTAAAGTTTAAAAGTAATATTTATTTAAGTACTTACTAATGTTGAAGGGTATTCTAAAAATATTAATAAACGCACGAGAGTTTGGGAGAAGTTGCTTTGCCTTCCTTTATTGTTTATGGGTAAGCACTTACTTATAAGTGCTATCAGACTCATTTAATTTAAAAAATTGCTTATATAAGTTATAAACTCTAATAAGTGCTTATAGAAGCGGAGCAAACTTAGTCTTAGGCTGCGTTTGGACCGGCTTGTGCTTGTGAATAAGTACTCATTAGATAAGTTGCTCAATTGAAATACTTATCTACAACAACAATAAACTGCGCATATAAAAATTTAGGGGTAAAATAGGTATTATAAAAATATTATTATAATTTAGAAATAATATTTATTTAAGTGTTTATTAAAGTTTAGGGGTAAAATAAGTATTTTAAAAATATGGTAAAATAGATTTTTGAAAAAGTATCATTGAAGTTGTGAAATAGCTTAACGCAAAAGAGCATGGGAGAAGTTGCTCTCGGCTTGTCTTTATGGGTAGCCTTCCTTTACTGCTTATGGGTAAGTAAGCACTTATCCCTAACTGCTAACAAACACATATTTAATTTAATAAATTGCTTAAATAAGTTATAAGCTACAATAAGTACTTATAGAAGTCGGCCAAATGCAGCCTTAGAGTACAAAGACTGATGGAAGGACTTGAAGGGGGTGTGATCATGGTTGGCAAGAATGGCTTCCGAAGAACAACTGGACATTAGTTGGTTGTTGCTTTTTCCTAAATTAAAAAGTGATTTCTTTAGAATTGATTCTTATGGAGCTTTTTTGTAAAATCTGTTTGAAATGAAAAGATAACGTTTGGTAAATCCTTTTCTAAGAATTTATTTAGGTCTAGAAGATAAGAAGATATAAATTGGATATTATAAAATAACGACGATAAAATACCCTCATTTAAAGGGCATGTTTGGTTTTGGTTTTTGGAAGAAGCGATTTTTTTAAAATTGATTATTATAAAGTGTTTCGTAAAAATTGCTTCGGAGGAATACAAGATGTTTGATAAATATCTATCGAAAAAGTGTGAGTTTTGTTCACGAAGATAACATGGGTAAAATAGGTATTTTTTGAAGCGGTATATAAGTCCGAAAAAGTGTGAGTTTTGTTCATGAAGATAACATGGGTAAAATAGGTATTTTTTTAAGCGGTATATAAGTCCATAAGACCTATTTCATTCTCAAATTGATTTCCATAAAAGTGATTTTAGAGATAGGAAGTAGTAGCTTAAAAAAATCCAAAGTCCATAAGACCTATTCCATTCTCAAATTGATTTCCATAAAAGTGATTTTAGAGATAGGAAATAGTAGCTTTAAAAAATCCAATGTTTGGATGAAACGATTCTTGTGGAATCGTTTTTCACTTAGGTTTTCCAAACACTTATTTATTTATTTGAAGTGCTTTTATTGAACCATTTGATATACATTGTTGTGCATTTCTCTAATAGCTTGAGCTTTTAGAGCAAATGATATTTCACGTGGTATTGGTGATGGCGGATTTGTAAAATGATAAATGTATTAGAAGGAACCAATTACAATCATCAACCAGAGAGTAAGGTAGGAAGTCTGTCTCAAGACAGCCTAA
>JAUPMG010000001.1:872342-884409 GCA_031762675.1 Pachysandra terminalis | reverse complement strand
AAAGAAATCAGAGGATCTTTAAAGAGAAGGAAACTGAGACTTATAAATTGATAGAACATGTTATTAGGTTACTTTTCCTATGGTCATCTAATTACACAGAATTCAGGGGAATTAGTTTTACTGAATTTGATTGTACATGGGGGATGAAGTGGGATAGTTAGGAATATTTGATGGGAAGAGACGATTGTATTATGTATATATTACTTACTTGTATAGTCTTTTGGCCTTAAGGCTTATATAGTAGAAACTTTATTTACTGATAAAAAAAATGTTAATACACACTTTTCTGGTCAAAAACTAAAAGTGTATAAAAAAAAATGAAAATTTTAATGTGTGAATGTTAATACTCACTTTTCGGGTCAAAAACTAAAATTAGATAAAAATAAATAAATTTAGTGATATACGGATGTTAACACACACTTTTCTGGTCAAAAATTAAAATTTTATCAAAAAAAATGAAAATTTTGATGTGGGAATGTTAGTACACACTTTTTAGGTCAAAAACTAAAATTAGATAAAAAAAAAAACTTAGTAATGTACGAATGTTTATACGCACTTTTCTGGTCAAAAACTAAAATTTAATCAAAAAAAAAATTTAGTAATGTGTGAATTAAATACACACTTTTCTAGTCAGAAACTAAACTCAGATCAAAAAATAAATTTAGTGATGTGTGAATGTTAATACACATTTTCTAGTCAAAAACTAAAATTTGATCAAAAATAAAAATTTAGTGATGTGTGAATGTTAATACACACTTTTCTGGTAAAATAAAATTTGATAAAAAAATGAAATTTTTTATGTGTGAATGTTAATACACACTTGTTTGGTTAAACACTAAAATTTGATCAAAATATAAATTTAGTAATGTGTGAATGTTAATACACATTTTTCTGGTCAAAAACTAAAATTTGATCAAAAAATAAATTTAGTGATGTGTAAATGTAAATACACACTTTTCTGGTCAAAAACTAAAGTTGGATCAAAAAACAATATATTTAGTGACGTGTGAATGTTTATAGGCACTTTTTCTGGTAAAAAACTAAAATTTGTTCAAAAAAATAAATTTTTTGATGTGTATTCTTAATACACACTTTTCTGGTCAAAAACTAAAATTTGTTCAAAAAAATAAAATTTTTGATGTGTATTCTTAATACACACTTTTCTGGTCAAAAACAAAAATCAGATCAAAAAAATAAATTTAATTATGTGTGAATATTAATATACACTTTTATGGTCAAAAACTAAAATTAGATTAAAAAATAAATTTAGTGATGTGTTAATGTTTATACACACTTTTCAGGTCAAAAACTAAAATTTTATCAAAAAGTGAAATTTTTGATGTGTGAATTTTAGTATCGACTTTTCTGGTCAAAAACTAAAATTTGATCCAAAAAATGAAAATTTTGATGTGTGAAAGTTAATAAACACTTTTCTTGTCAAAAACTAAAATTTGATCAAAAAATAAATTTAGTAATGAGTGGGTGTTTATACACACTTTTTTGGTCAAAAGTTAGAGATTTTTGATGTGTGAATGTTAAAAAAACTAGATCAAAAAACTGAAAATTTCGATGTGTGAATGTTAATACATACTTTCGTTCAAAAACTAAAATTTGATCAAAAAAATAAATTTAGTGATGTGTGTGTTAATACACACTTTTTTGGTCAAAAACTAAAATTTTATCAAAAAGAAAAGTGAAATTTTTGATGTGTGAATGTTAATACCTATGTTTCGGTCAAAAACTAAAATTTGATCAGAAAAATAAATTTAGTGATGTGTGAATGTTAATACATACTTTTTTGGTCAAAAACTGCAATTTGATCAAAAAACAAAATTTTTTTATATGTGAATGTTAATACAGAATTTTCTAGTCAAAAACTAAAATTTGATCAAAAAACTAAATTTAGTGATTATGAATGTTTATACACACTTTTCGGTCAAAAACTTAAATTTTATCAAAGAATTAAATTTAGTGATGTGTGAATGTTAATGCATACTTTTCTGGTCAAAAACTAAAATTTGATGAAAAAAAATAAATTTAGTGATGTGTGAATCTTAATACAAACTTTTCTGGTCAAAACTAAAATGAGATAATAAAAAATAAATTTAATGATGTGTGAATGTTTATACACATTTTTTCTGGTCAAAAACTAAAATTAGATCAAAAATAAATAAATTTAGTGATGTGTGAACATACACACTTTTCTGGTAAAAAACTAAAATTAAATCAAAAAAAAAAAAAATAGTGATGTGTGAATGTTGATACACACTTTTTTGGTCAAAAACTAAAATTAGATAAAAAAAAACATTTGTTAATCACTAAACACATTTTACGTTTTTTTGATCTAATTTTAGCTTTTGACTAGAAAAGTTTATTAACATTCACACATCACTAAATTTATTTTTTTGATCAAATTTTAGTTTTTTAGCAGAAATGTGTGTATTAACGTTCATGCATTAAAAATTTCATTTTTTTTTATCAAATTTTAGTTTTTGACCAGAAAAGTGTGTATAAATATTCCACATCTGTAAATTTATTTATTTTTTTTTTTATCAAATTTTAGTTGTGACCAGAAAAGTGTGTATTAACATTCACACATCAAAACTTCATTTTTTTGATAAAATTTTAATTTACGACTAGAAAAATGTGCATTAACATTCACACATTACCAAATTTATTTTTTTGATCAAATTTTAGTTTTTGACTAGAAAAGTGTTTATCTACATTTACAAATCACTAAATTTATTTTTTTGATCAAATTTTAGTTTTTTGACTAGAAAAGTGTTTATCTACATTCACAAATCACTAAATTTATATTTTTGATCAAATTTTAGTTTTTTGACTAGAAAAGTGTTTTACATTCACAAATCACTAAATTTATTTTTTTGATCAAATTTTAGTTTTTGTAGTCGTATATCACTAAATTTATTTGACTTAAAACGTTACTAATCATGCACTCAAATCTAAAATCTCCTGGGCAAAGGTTACAAAATGAAATCTCAATACGAAAGAGAAATTGAAGAATTTGGAAGGTAA
The DNA here is from genome assembly GCA_031762675.1 of Pachysandra terminalis. Lineage (NCBI taxonomy): Eukaryota > Viridiplantae > Streptophyta > Magnoliopsida > Buxales > Buxaceae > Pachysandra > Pachysandra terminalis. The sequence continues at coordinate 881,373 of JAUPMG010000001.1, read as the reverse complement.
AAAAATTGCCCCTAAGTGAATTCCAGCATTCACTAAACGAAAAAGGCAAGAACGGGGAAAAAGAAAGAAAGAAAGAAAAAGACTAAACAGGGAAGTGCAACTGTCACTTCAAATGCGACAGGAAAAGAGAATCTATGAACGCCATTTTCATTTGTACTCAAATGCTTTGATAAGTTTAATTAAGTTTGCTCTCATCATACGAGTAAAAGACAGAAAATTACTTGGCTTGAAGAGGAAGCAAAATATCGTTGAATATGCTGATTATTGTCATTCAATGTTTCAAATAATCAATAAGAATGTTTGTCACGGAATATTTTTAAGTGCCACACCTAAACACATGCAAACAAACACACACACACGAGGCTTAGCATACATCAAATCCCGATTTAATCAAAATCAAGTTCATGGCAGTACTCCATATTTGGTTTCATGATTTCAAATCAATAATATTATCACTGAGCTTATATGAACGCTGTCACCATATAAACCCAGTCACTATGTAAAGTATTACAATCCTTTAAAATTTAATGAATTTGATGAAGCCATTAGATACTGTTTCCAAAGTTAAAAATGATAAATTGGTATTAACAGTATGAACCAAGCACATCTAAATTATTAGAGCTGAGTTGTTGTGATTCTGTAAGTACAGGCCATTTTCTCCCTGAAGAGGATGACAAGTTTCTTGAGCGAGTCCGAGCTGCAGTTGAGGAAGAGGAGCGCCAGGCAAGGGCTGCAGCAGACACAGATGCTGCTAAGGATGCAATTGCAACCGCTGTGGAATCAAGGAAAACCATCCATAGTAGCGTGCCTGATTCAAAAGATGTCAGCAATTATAAAGGTGGAGAAAAAGCGAGTGAGGTTCAGCTCATTGAGAGTGAAAATAAAATAGCCTCTACTGCAGCCACCCATGTGTCTGAACCACAAGGATTGGAAGGACAAGGCTACACTGGTGCCTACGATTCTGTGGCGAGTTTACCCATTGAATTTTATCACTACTACCATGGCAGCAATGCTGATATGGGAACACTTATTGAGGTGATTCAACTAGTTCTTGTTTGAATTCCGTCTTTCTTTCTGCTGCCGTGCAATTTGTGCAAGTGGCTGTTGGCTGTTGACTGTTGGCTGTGAGCTCATCCATTCTACAAGCACCTCTTAGCTGGATAAAGTTTGCAGACTGATTGGATGGTCTTAAATTTTTTTTTTTTTGTGGTGACGTGGAACTCTCGACCCCACTTAGTTGGTACAGGGTAAACCCCAGATACATGACCCCACCCACAAGGACCATATATCAGGTAAGTCCGGGGATTCGAACCTGGGACCTCCAGTTCCTGAGCTGGAGAGCCTGCCAGTTGAGCTAACCCGTGTGGATTCCTCATGGTTGATAGTTTTGGTGACTCTTTTCTTTGAATGTCACTGTGAGCATAAAAACTGTCCACCGAGAAGTACGTCATTGTAGAGGATGGATTGTCCAATCAGTATTGTTTTCTACTATGACTTTTGAGGTAGCATTCTATTAGATGGTCAACGGCCGCTCGCGTCTGCTCTTATGAGCTGCTGCCTTTTTCCAGCTATAGTGGTTCTATTAACAGATGAAACGATTGTGTAACTGCTGAACTGAAGTATTATTGATCCTAGAACTTAGTACTACTCTTTTAACCTTGCTCTAAGATAAAGGTAATTTGCATTTTATGTGCAGGTCAGAAGAACATGGGATGCATATATAAGACCTGGAGGAAGGTGAGTTGCTAATCATTTTCTAGTTTTTTGTGGCTCACTTTCTTGCAAGTTGGATATAGCCGAATAGAGACCAGCAGTTTAAGACGTTGCATATACATTTTTGGCTTGCTTCATAACAGAAGGAATAACAATTACACAGACTAAATGTGCAGCAGAATGTTTCATACATTCTGTATGATCCGATTTGATACTTTACTCGTGTCGGTGTCTAATTCTGTGGTATTTTGTTGCAGCCGAATACCAGGTCATTGGATTCAGCCACCAGCTCCGACGAACGAGATATGGGCATCCTACCTGGTACGGCCCAAAACGACAAATACCTGAAGGAGAAGTTTGTAGCATATCTCCAAACCTTGCCTAGATTATTGTGGTTTGGGGAGTTTTCATTACTTAATTGCAATTCAGTATCACTTAATGAAGACTCTTATTATTTATTTTAAATTTCATATTATCAGATTGGAAGCTTTCTCTTACTTATCCCCAAGAATGAGCAGTTTTCCACTCTATTGTTCACATTGTAACCTCAAAACATCCTCTTTATAAACTTCTTCTCAGAACTGAATCTTCCTGGAATTAGGATTCCAGCCCAGCCTGTCATGGAAGTGCATTGGCCCAGGCCTAATTGTGGCTCCATCATCCTTTTTTTAAAACTCGATTTGGGCCATGCTTGGGTCAGTCTATCATCACACAACTTAAATAACACAAAACAAATAAGTTCTCTTTTTTCCTTTCTTAAAATATATAAACAGCTTTATACCCTTCTCACACAAAACAATAAACAAATAAATAAAGAGCTTTATTAAGCCTAGATCTTCTGGGATGCTGTTATTTCATATAGCCTAAAATTGTTCTGGGCTGATCTGTCCCTTTAAACCCTGGAGCCTTAAGCTGCGTTTGGCTCGGCTTGTGCTTATGGATAAGCACTTATCCACAGCAACAATATACTGCTTATATGAAAAAAATGGTGTTTGGTAAGTACATATATTTAAGTGCTTATGAAAGTTTAGGGTTAAAATGGAAATTAAAAAAAATATATTATTAAAGTTTAGAAATAACATTTATTCAAGTGCTTATGAAATTTTAGGGGTAAAATAGGTCTTCTAAAAATATTACTGAAGTTGTGATAAGAGCCTCAGCAGCTTCTCCTTATGGGTATCCTTCCTCTAGTGCTCACGGGTAAGCACTTACCCATACGTGCTACCAAACACGTAGTTAAATTTAAAGAGTGCTTATTTAAGTTATGACCTGCAACAAGTACTTGTATAGAAGCCGTGCCAAATGCAGCCTTAAAAGTCGAGGGAATAACTTTTGTTGAATAAAATCTGAATTAATTATGAGAAATTCCAAGATTCAGTTATCTTATCACCTCTATCTAATATCTATAGATGCAAACAAAAGCATTGCAGAACAAAGTCTTACCACCATATTTTCAACTGAGTGCCAACAACAAGGATATGATCATCAGTACCCTTTGAGATTCAAGTAACCCCCTTCAAAGACGGTTATCCAATTGCATATAAAATTACATCACATCATATATATAGGGGTACAAAACTCTGCAAAAATATAAGCTCCCTGAGCAATTTCTACCAAAGATGTAAAAATTTCACAGCCCCCCCCCCCCCAAAAAAAAAAAAAAAAAAAAAAAAAGAAGAGGGAATTAAGGGGAAAATAAAATTCTTTGAGGCCTGCCCCTTTGGTTGCTTTCTTCAGGACATACAGCAACCTCACCCATGCCTGTAATCACCAGTTAAGAGTTGATGACGAGACCCTGAGCTTCAAGAAATCAAGAGACAGTGCGTCCATAGCAAACAGAAGCAAGATAGAGATTCTTCGCCCATTTCTCCTACACATGCCGCCCCCACCAAAACCTTGTCAGCCAATATATAATAATGGATTTGAAAACACTAATAGTAGTTTATATCAAGAGAAGATTATTGGTTAATGATGACTTCCAAAGTAAAATTTGTGAATACAATGCCCAACACTATTTTGGCAGATCAAAAATATTTAAGACATTTCTTACATAGAAAAAATTAGGGGTGCAACTCGGTTCGGTACGGTTTGGATCAACGTCAACCCAATACCAAACCGACATTGATGGAGGTTAACCCAAAACCAAACCGAAGCAATTGAAATGGGAAACCCTAAACCCAAATAGCAATTTAGATTCGGTTTTGGGTTGAGTAAATCAATTTTTTTTTATTACATTATATATATATAGACTATAATTCGGTCAAAATCGGTTTTGGTTCAGTTTAGAACTATATACACTAGAGCTCGGGGTTCGGTTCGGTTTAACCGAGGCTTCAACCCAAGACCAAACCGATCTAATTCGGTTTTATAATTTAAAAACCAAACCCAAACCATATATATATATAGACACCCAACCCAAACCAAATCGAAGTCAGTTTGGGTTGGTTCAGTTTTTGGTTTAACTGACCTAAGTTGCACCCCTAGCACAAATTCATGATAAAAAAAATATAAATCGCACTTCATTAAACATACAGTGCACTTCTATTATAACAAAAAAGAGGGCTTGATCAGGTCACTCACCTTGACATGTGTACTTGGAAACTGAGATGTGCGTAAGGTTTCCTGAGTTTCATCACCAGGTTTACGCTTGGGCACACTCAAGATCAGAGCAGCTTGATCCCAAGTAGCAGCTGTAGATGTTATACGATAGCCATTATCCCAACGCCGGTGGATGCCCTCGCTTGGATAGAGAAAATCAAGCTCAACCACCTGCAGAAACACCGGTAAAAGAAGATCACAAAAAACAACCAACACCTAGCCTCTATTTGAAACCTACATTATATTTACAACAAAAATAATGGAAAACTAAATAAAAATGAAAAAGGACCCCATGGGTAACAGCTACATGAGATTCAAACACAACAACAATATGCATATACTATTCTGGATCTTTGAATCACTGGAAAACCCACTTGTTATGACCCACAAGAAGCCAAAGAAATAATCAGTCAACCAGCAATAAAACTGGATGGCTTTTAATATAGACTTATATTAAAAGTTAAAAGAAACCTGAAATTTATCTGCTTCTAATATATATAAATTGCCTATTAAGAGGTTTTCTACCAATGAGTCTCATTCAATGTTTAAAGTTCCGATTTCATACCAAATTTTAACCTCCTCCAAACCAAAATGATTGGGTAAATATCAGCCAAAACCAAGAAAATAATAGAGGAATTATATAGTATTGCGCAATACCTTTACCAAGAGATTCGAATCGAGGTAGAACTATAATTTTTTTCATTTTATGTGAGTGCATGGTGGTGGAGCTTTGGGGGGAATCAAGCAGGAGTTCAGGACAGATTATATCTGACGGTCAACGGTTATTTCTACCTCAGAAGTATGACTAATTTAGAGTAAAATATGTCAAGGGAAAAGCTGACTGCAGAAGAATCCACAATCTACGTTAGGACTTATGCTGACCTGGAAATACCCATTGACACGACAAGAACGAGTATGGATATGGTATCCATGTCACATCCTTCATATCAGTGTCCATTTTTTTTATAGATACTTCCTTTATTCTAAACAGATGCCTCCCCCAAGCTTAAGTAGAAACTGACATTGTGTATAGGTAGTACAATATTCTAATACTACTTGACCAATCAAAAAAAAATAAGTTCATCAAATAGTATATGGACCAAGCCCATGTGTCCTATGGACCTATGGATGGGGGTTAAATGAGTCTGACACCTAGACACACCCACATCAGACACCTGACACCCACACCCGTGTCCAAGTAACATAGTCCAGAACTGCTACAAAAAATTAATAAATCACCGAATGCGCTTCTTATTTTTGAAGAGAAAAATAAAATGCAAAAAGAAGAAATCGCAAGCATTGAAAATTATGTGAAGAGAATAACTCAACCTGATCACTGAACCCTGCATTTCGAGACATGACGACACCCCATCGGCTTCCAGCAGTCGCCATCGAGGTCACATGAAACCCTTCTCTCCACTTCTTGTTTATCCACTTAAAGGGGAAGGAATCGCTGACCTTGTAAGACTGTTGTGAATATTGTGTGCCTGGCAAAATATAGTCAGAACTTCAGACTTAAATCAGTGAAGATGAAAATTATCAATTCAGCCATGATAAAAATAAAATCGAACTCGGTGTGTGAATGACTTGGTATACAAACAGAAAAACAATCTTCAAATTATGAAACAGCCTCAGTTTAGTGAATAAAACAATAATAAAGACAGGTCAAAATTTTCTATAAGTCCTACTGCAAGACAGCTTCACATAATAGAAGAAGTTTACAAGCTGAACATGAAACTTACAACTTGTGAGATCTTGCAAAGTTACAATCAACGCAATTGATTTGCAAAAACTGAAATGCATATCTGATCCTGACTGAAACTAAAGGGAATTAGGATGAGCAACAAAACCCATACAGCAAGGCCGATATTCCATGCTTCTTAAATGAGAAGTCTTACTCCCTGTTACAGATTCTCATACTTGGTTTTCTTTGATCCCAAAAAAGAGAGAAAAACCCTCACTCCAAATAAAGACTGATTCTTACGTGCCCAAGTGCTACCGTTGAAATAAAATGGCTCCTGGGATAGATTTAGGACATTTATAGAAAGAAACATTTCCGTCCATAATGTTGGGTACAAAGGAGACAAGCTGGAATAGGACTTGGTACACTTTGGATACCACCCTCAGAGGGTTGCGTCAAGCTGAACTTTGATGGTTCATTGCTTAGGAACCTAATGCCCTCGGGGATTAGGGTCATTTTTTAGAGACGGGCGTTTTCTTCATGGTATTTGGCTCCGATTGGATTGGAGATATGATGAGTTATGCCTGTACAGATTGCCACTCTAGTTGGTGGGAAGTGGGAGGCAAGATCATAGCGGTTCCGTTCATTTATGGTAGAGGTAGATTCCTCATCCATGATCTCATGGATTGTTTCTACATAGGTAGGCTCCTAGAGATTCATTTATCTAGTTCGCTTGATTTGTTCCTTAGCATCTTGGGATGACCATCTTGTTTACTCATGCCATTCTCAATGAAAAAACTGGCGGATAGACCAGGTGGGATAGGTGCAGAGACCGAAGTTTCGTTCTTCAAGGTCCCATCAATAGAGATGCTTCACAGAGATGGCTGATCTTATAGTTCTTGTTTTTGCTCCATGGTATGTCTTACTTTCTTCTTGTCTTTGGTTTCTCCTATTTTCAGTCCCACAGTTTTGTTAGCTAACTTGCTTGGTCAGTTTGTATAGTCATGTATGTGTACATATACTCCTAATTGTAAATCATCAAAAGGAAAAACACACTGGAAAAGGTGAACAAAGGGATAGAGACAGAAGTACAACTATTCTTGAAAGATATATGGCCCAACCGTCTAAGTTTCATGCTAGAAATAGGATTCGATCCGCAAAAGGTCTAATGTGTAAGGTGAAATTACATAACCTGAGTGTTGCTCAACACTCTATCAAGGACTAGAAATGGAAATTCAATTAATGATTTAATCAGTATGAGAACATATGGGAGCATGTGAATGCAGACAATAGTTTACAACTCAACTGAATAGGCATGTATTATTCAATCATTAAGGTAATTTTAATTATAAAAAAAAAAATCATTAAGGCAGTTTGTGGATAGCCTCTGATACTGGGATATTATTTCGACAAAAAAGGGGAGCAAGTAGAATTTAAATCTCTTTTGACAAAAACTGGGAGCAAGTAGAAGTTAAATCCTAAAATTATTTCTAAAAAGAAGAAATATCCCCTCTAAAGTTAAAACAGCAAAAACGTTTAGAGCCCCCTGCACTAAGATGCTGCAATGAGATGTCAGCTGAACCACAAGGGAATGTAAACTTTCACAAAGAATACCTTCAACCTTGAAAAACCCTCAAATCCTTGCTGGAGAGGGCACATCAACTGGACTGAAGGATAATGGATCATCATGTGCCATTCATTGCACCAAGGAGTTAGTGTCCTGGAGCTTGTAGCTACGATATAGTCACAAGTCCAATCTCAAATGCAATACAGGATCATTTTTCTGATACTTAACAAAAACTCTATTGATAGAAGGGGACAAGGATACAGAGCACAGAAAAGCATAAAAAGGAAAGGCAAAAGAAGACTACAAGGCTTACGAAAAAAACAAAAAATAAAAAAAACAAGAAGACTAAGAAAGAATCTATGACCACTCACACAATACTAAACAAGAAAACTATGTGTTAGTACAATTCCTCCAAAGGAAGACCTTTCAACCAAGAACCGCAACTAACTCGGTCTGGGCAAGGTGATCAGCTAGATTTTTAGCCAATCTAGGTATATTACATAACAAGAGATTCATTGTAGATACCAGACCTAGCTATATAGGATGAGTGAACAGGCCTCCAAGAACAACTCTAGGTACTACCAAGCCAAATAGAGCATGAAATCCAAAAGCTCTTCCCTGTGTAAGGTCCAGCAAAAGGGCACTCATCTCAAGCTTAACAAAACCACCCTCCCAAATAGGCCTGGAGAAGGCATACCAACCGTACTTACATAAGCTTCTTATGGAGATCTGGTTGTATTTAGAGGTTTATAAACCTATTCAAATTGGTATCACAGTCCTTGTCACACAACTAGAGAGACTAAAATTAGTAGCATTCATTCATTAATCTATCAAGTAACAATGACAGTTACACAGTACAAGCATATATAATACTATTGTCCCTAAACTAAATCTTATATGCAAGGTTCCATCGTTAATTAACCACAAATGAATTTCATCATTTTTTTTTTGATAATTAACAACAGTTTTATTAATCAAATAGGAGTATGTACAAAAGCAACCTATACCATAGTATAGACTCCTCTATGTCACATCATCCCATGTATTCTCACTAGGAGATCCCAAAACAAAATTGGTTCTCGTAACCCCAATTCGAGCCAGATCTGAGAACATGAATGAAAGATATTCTTAATCCTTGACACAGAAATCTCGCCCTCCTAACAAAATGCACATAACGCCAAGAAAAATCAGCATTTGCAGACATCCAAGAAATAACTGAATATGAATCCCCTTCAATCAAAATGGTCTCCAGATTCAGTTTCTTTGCCTCTTTCAAACCCGCAATCAAAGCACTGATTTCAGCAGTCATCGAGTCTGTTTCTCCAATTGGACCAGAATAAGCATGGAAAACTACTCCATCAGATCTCCTGAAAACTACTCCATCACCAGAAGGGCCTGGATTACCCAAAGAAGATCCATCAAAATTAAGTTTGACAATCCCATTGGCCGGAGCTATCCAAACCGCATTAGGG
>JAUPMG010000001.1:859997-872242 GCA_031762675.1 Pachysandra terminalis | reverse complement strand
TACTATTTTGAACTTGTTCTAAGATAAGGTAATTTGCATTTTATGTGCAGGTCATAAGAACATGGGATGCATATATAAGACCTGGAGGAAGGTGAGTTGCTAGTCATTTTTCTAGTTTTTTGTGGCGCACTTTCTTGCAAGTTGGATATAGCCGAATAGCGACCAGCGGTTTAAGATGTTGCATATACATTTTTGGCTTGCTTTGTAACAGTAGGAATAGCAATTACATTCTGTATGATCATTCTGTATGATCCGATTTGATAATTTACTTGTGTCTAATTCTGTGGTATTTTGGGGCAGCCGAATACCAGGTCATTGGATTCAGCCACCAGCTCCGGCAAACGAGATATGGGCATCCTACCTGGTATGGCCCAAAACGACAAACACCTGAAGGAGAAGCTTGTAGCATATCTCTAAACCTCGCCTAGATTATTTTGGTTTGGCGAGTTATTTTCACTGCTTAATTGCAATTTGGTATCACTCATTGAGTACTCGTCTTGCATCATTCAAGCATGTCATCATCGAATTCGTGGGGAGCTTCAAACCAACAGTTATCTCTACTTTCTTATCCCCAAGAATGACCAGTTTTCCACTATCTTGTTCACATTGTAACCTACAACATCCTCTTTATAAATTGAGTCGTCCTGTAATTATGATTCCAGCCCAGCCTGTAATAGAAGTGCACTGGCCCAGGCCAACTTGATTTGGATCATGCTTGGGTCAGTCTATCACCACACAACTTAAATGACACAAAGCAAACAAGTTCACTTTTTCCTCTCTTGAAATAAACACCTTTTTCACAGAAAAATAAATAAAGAGCTTTATTAAACCTAGATCTTCTGAGTAGCTGTTATTTCATATAGTCTAAAATTGTTCTGGGCTAGTCTGGCCCGTTAAACCCAGGAGCCTTGACATCAAGGGAATAACTTTTTTGTTATGAGAAATTCCGAGATTCAGTTTTCTTATCATCTCTATCTACTATAGATGCAACCAAAAGCATTGCAGAACAAAGCCTTACCACCAATATTTGCAGCTGAGTGCCAACAAGGATGATCATAGCACTAACCACCATAGTGAGACCCTCAAAGTTGGTTATCCAATTGCATATAAAATTACATCATATCATATACAAAACTGTGCACAAATGTAAGCTCCTGAGCAATTTCCACCAAAGATGTACAATTTCACAGGCCCAACAAAACAGAGAGAGAATTAAGAGATAAATAAAAATCTTGGCCTGCCCCTTTGGTTGCTTTACAGCATCCTTGCAACCACCCATGCCTGTAATCACCAGTTCGAGTTGACGACGAGCTTCAAGAAATCAAGACACCGTGCGTCCATAGCATACAGAAGCAAGATAGAGATTCTTCGCCCATTTCTCCTACACATGCCCCACCAAAACCTTGTCAGCCAATACATAATAATGGATTTGACAACACTAATACCAGTTTATATCAAAGGAAGATTATTGGTTAATGGGGACTTCCAAAGTAAAATTATGAATACAATGCCTATCACTATTTTGGTAGATCAAAAATATTTAAGACATTTTTTACATAACAAATATTAGGGGTGCAACTCGGTTTGGTTTGGATCAGGTTGACGACAACCCAAGACCAAACCGAATTGAGAATGAAACTTCCCAACCCGAAAACCAAACCAAATTGAAATGGGAAACCCTAAACCCAAACCAGCCCAAATTGCAGTTTCGATTCGGTTTGGGTAGGGTAAATACAATTTTTTTTAATTACATTATATATAAAATATTATGTTATATATATATATATATCAACATATATATCACAATATAAATATATACACTATAATTCGGTCGAAATCAGTTTTGGTTCAGGTTAGAACTATATACACTAGAGCTCGGGGTTTGGTTCGGTTTACCGAGGCTTCAACCCAAAACCCAACCGATCTAATTCGGTTTTATAATGTAAAAACCAAAACCAGACCATATATCTAGAAACCCAACCCAAACCAAATCGAAGTCAGTTTGGGTCAATTCAGTTTTGGGTTTAACCGACCTAAGTTGAACCCTTAGCACAATTTCATGATAAACAAACTACAAATCACGCTTTCATTAAACATACAGTGCACTTCTATTATAACAAAAAAGAGGGCTTGATCAGGTCACTCACCTTGACATGTGTACTTGGAAACTGAGATGTGCGTAAGGTTTCCTGAGTTTCATCACCAGGTTTACGCTTGGGCACACTCAAGATCAGAGCAGCTTGATCCCAAGTAGCAGCTGTAGATGTTATACGATAGCCATTATCCCAACGCCGGTGGATGCCCTCGCTTGGATAGAGAAAATCAAGCTCAACCACCTGCAGAAACACCGGTAAAAGAAGATCACAAAAAACAACCAACACCTAGCCTCTATTTGAAACCTACATTATATTTACAACAAAAATAATGGCAAACTAAATAAAAATGAAAAAGGACCCCATGGGTAACAACTACATGAGAATCAAACACAACAATATGCATATACTATTCTGGATCTTTGAATCACTGGAAAACCCACTTGTTAAGACCCACAAGAAGCCAAAGAAATAATATCAGTCAGCCAGCAATAAAAATAGATGGCTTTTAAATTATATTAAAAGTTAAAAGAAACCTGAAATTAATCTGCTTCTAATATATATAAATTGCCTACCAAGAGGTTTTCTACCAACGAGTCTCATTCAACTAATGAGTCATTCAATGCTTAAAGTTCTGATTTCACATCAAGTTTTAACCTCCTCCAAACCAAAATGTTTGGGTAAATATCAGCCAAAACCATGAAAAAATAGAGGAATTTATATAGTATTGCACAATACCTTTACCGAGATATTCGAATCAAGCTGCTTAAAGAATCATTAGTTGCAAGTAGAACTATAATTTTTTTTATTTTGTGTGCGCGCATGGTGGTGGAGCTTTCTGGGGGGAAACCAAGCAGGGGTTCAGGACGGATTATATTTGACGGTCATCAGTTATTTCTTCCTCAGAAGTATGTTATAACTCATCATATCACTAATTTAGAGTAAAACATGTCAAGGGAAAAGCTGACTTCAGGAGAATCCACAATCTATGTTACAGGGACTTATGCTGACCTGGAAACACCCATGGACACGACAAGAACGAGTAGGATATGGTATCCATGTCATATCCTTCAAACCAGTGTCCATTTTTTTTATAGATATTTCCTTTATTCTAAACAGATGCCTCCCACAAACTTAAGTAGAAACTGACATTGTGTATAGGTAGTACGATATTCTAATACTACTTAACCTAAATAAGTTGATAAATAGTATATGGACAAGTCCATGTGTCCTATGGACCTATGGATTGGTTTAAACGAGTTTGACACCTAGACACACCCACATCAGACACCTGACACCCACACCCATGTCCAAGTAACATAGTCCAGAACTGCTACAAAAAATTAATAAACCACTGCTGCTTATTTTTGAAGAGAAAAATAAAATGCGAAAAGAAGAAATTGCAAGCATTGAAAATTATGTGAAGAGAATAACTCCACCTGATCACTGAATCCTGCATTTCGAGACATGACAACACCCCATCGGCTTCCAGCAGTCGCCATCGAGGTCACATGAAACCCTTCTCTCCACTTCTTGTTTATCCACTTGAAGGGGAAGGAATCGCTGACCTTGTAAGACTGTTGTGTATATTGTGTGCCTGGCAAAATTTAGTCAGAGCTTCAGACTGAAATCAGTGAAGTCATGAAAATTATCAATTCAGCCATGATAAAAATAAAATCCAACTCAGTGTGTGAATGACTTGGTCTACAAACAGAAAAACAATCTTCAAGTTGTGAAACAGCCTCAGTTTAGTGAATAACACAATAATAAAGACTGGTCAAAATTTTCTAGAAGTCCTATTGCAAGACAGCTTCACATAATAGAAAAAGTTTACAAGCTGAACATGATAATTACAACTTGGGAGATCTTACAAAGTTACAATCAACACAATTGATTTGCTAAAAATGAAATGCATATCTGATCCTGACTGAAACTATAGGGAATTAGGATGAGCAACAAAATTCATACAGCAAGGCCAATATTCAAGTTGAACATGATAATTACAACTTGTGAGATCTTACAAAGTTACAATCAACACAATTGATTTGCTAAAAATGAAATGCATATCTGATCCTTACTGGAACTATAGGGAATTAGGATGAACAACAAAATCCATACAGCAAGGCCAATATTCAAGTTGAACATGATAATTACAACTTGTGAGATCTTACAAAGTTACAATTAACATGCTTGATTTGCTAAAAATGAAATGCACATCTGATCCTGACTGAAACTATAGGGAATTAGGATGAGCAACAAAATCCATACAGCAAGGCCAAATTCCATGCTTCTTAAATGAGAAACCTTACTCCCTGTTACAGATTCTCATATTTGGTTTTCTTTGATCCCAGAAAATAGAGAAACCCTCGCTCCAAATAAAGACTGATACTTACCTGCCCAAGTTCTACCGTCGAAATAAAATGGCTCCTGGGATAGATTTCGTACATTTATAGATAGAAAAAATCTCCATCCATAATGTTAGGTACAAAGGAGACAAGCTGGAAGATGGTACACTCTGGATACCACCCTCGGAGGGTTGTGTCAAGCTGAGCTTTGATGGTTCATTGCTTAGGAACCTAATGCCCTCGTGGATTAGGGGCATTTTTTAGAGACGGGGGTGTTTTCTTCATGGTATTTGGCTGATTGAATTGGAGATACGATGAATTATGCGTATACAGATTGTCACTCTAGTTGGTGGAAAGTGGGAGGCAAAATCATAGGGGTTCCGTTCATTTATGGTGGAGGTAGATTCCTCATCAATGATCTCATGGATTGTTTCTACATAGGGATGCTCCTAACGATTCATTTATCTAGTTCGCTTGATTTGTTCCTTAGCATCTTGGGATGAACATTTCGTTTACTCCTGCCATTCTCAATGAAAAAACTGGCGGATAGACCAGGTGGGATAGGTGCAGAGACCAAAGTATCGTTCTTCAAGGTCCCACCAATAGAGATGCTTCACAGAGATGGCTGATCTTATAGTTTTTGTTTTTGCTCCATGTTATGTCTTACTTTATTCCTGTCTTTGGTTTCTCCAATTTACAGTCCCGCAGTTTTGTTAGCCAACTTGCTTGGTCATTTTGTATAGTCATGTATGTATATGTATATATACTCCTAGTTGTAAATCATCAAAAAGAAAAACACACTGGAAAAGGACAGAAATACAATTATTCTTGAAAGATATATGGCCCAGTGAAACTCTCTTCTGCCTTAGGCCAACGGTCTAAGTTTCATTCTAGCAATAGGATTCAATCCTCAAAAGGTCTAATGAGTAAGGAGAAAATACAAATCCTGGGTGTTGCTCAACACTATCAAGGACTAGAAATGGCAGTTCAATTTATGATTTAATCAGTATGAGAGCATATGGGAGCATGTGAATGCAGACAATAGTTTACAACTCAACTGAATATGCATGTATTATTCAATCATTAAGGCAATTTGTGGATAGCCTCTGATACCGGGATATTATTTCGACAAAAACAGGGAGCAAGTAGAATTTAAATCTCTTTTGACAAAAACTGGGAGCAAGTAGAAGTTAAATCCTATAATTATTTCTAAAAGGAAGAAATATCTCCTCTAAAGTTATAACAGCAAAAACGTTTAGAGCCCCCTGCACTAAGATGCTGCAATGAGATGTCAAACTGAACGACAAGGGAATGGAAACTTTCACGATGAATACCTTTGACCTTGAAAAACCCTCAAATCCTTGCTGGAGTGGGGACACCAACTGGACTGAAGGATAATGGATCATCATGTGCCATTCATTGCACCAAGGAGTTAGTGTCCTGGAGCTTGTAGCTACGATATAGTCACAAGTCCAATCTCAAATGCAATACAGGATCATTTTTCTGATACTTAGCAAAAACTCTATTGATAGAAGGGGACAAGGATACAGAGCACAGAAAAGCAAAAAAAGGAAAGGCAAAAGAAGACTACAAGGCTTACGAAAAAAACAAATAAATAAATAAAACAAGAAGACTATAAGAAAGAATCTATGACCACACACAACCTCGGACTAAGCAAGAAAACTATGTGTTAGTGCAATTCCTCCAAAGGAATACCTTTCAACCAAGAACCGCACCTAATTCGATCTGGGCAAGATCAGATAGATTTTTAGCCAATCTAGGCATATTACATAACAAGAGATTCATTGTAGATACCAGACCTAGCTAAATAGTAGGCCGAGTCAACAGGCCTCCAAGAACAACTCTAGGTACTACCAAGCCAAGAGATGATGACATACGAGTCCCTCTCCAAAAATAGAGCATGAAATCCAAAAGCTCTTCCGTGTAAGGTCCAGCAAAAGGGCACTCATCTCAAGCTTAACAAAACCATCCCTCCCAAATAGGCCTGGAGATGGCATACCAACCGTACTTACATAAGCTTCTTATGGAGATCTGGTTTTATTCATAGGTTTATAAACCTATTCAAATTGGTATCACAGTCCTTGTCGCACAACTAGAAGAAAACATTAGTAGCATTCATTTAATTACTCTATCAAGTAACAAGTCACAGAGTACAGGCATATATAATACTAACGTCCCTAAACTAAATCCTATATGCAAGGTTCCATCATTAATTAACCACAACTGAATTTCATCATTTAAGTTAAATTTTTGATGAAAACAGATCTCATCAGACCACTCTAAAGCATATGTTATCAATAGGGAGGTGCCAGCATTCAATTCATTTTCAAACATTAGCTTACCATCTATTTCTTGGTGCCAGCTCCCGTAGCATTCATGTAAGACCATACAAATCAGGAATTTCATCCTTTACAGGAGCTTAATCTCAAAGAAAGTTAAAATGGCTCACTAAAATCTCCTAGAGTACAGATTATAGACCTTAAATCTCCGGGAGTACAGATTAGGTCATCTTGGATACCCACCTTAAACCCATTTTACAAGAAGCAACCAAACTTTCCAAAACATCACATCAAAATTTCAAAACTTCGTCCGCCATTACTTGACAACCAGATTTTTGCTTACCCTATCATCAATAATCAAGTTGTGAAGCTTTCCTCCTGTTCTGAAGTGCGGCCACCAATTTTTTTTGTTGCAGGCTAATCGCACAAGCATGGATTGTCAAATGGCAAATGCTTCACAAAACACATTTCTTTCAATTCCTTCATCAACACCATTAGATTTATGAACTCCCTTATACTGAATTTTTATCTTATGCTTGCAGAACTTATCATTAAACACCTTCTCCCGTCGACTAAATTGACCTGAACCTAGGTCCTTCTTGAACATCATTTGAAAAATAATCAGTTTCCAAACACCTGTAGCATTTGATAGTCCTTTGCCCACGAGCATTTCCTCATCCTTGGCCACTTCTTCCATTATCACAATTTGAATGTCACTAAAACAGTTGATGATTTTCACATTTAATACAGTCGGCATTATTTCCACAGCAAGAAGTTGCACCCCCGCTACAATCATTTCCCAGTTCCTTAGGAGCACTGTTGATAAATTGAGCTTTCATTTTTAGGAAAATCAGTTATACACCTCACTTTTTGTAGAGTCATGCACCGCCAGTCAAATACCATTAACATACTAGCGCTAACCTTTGGGCTTCGTTCTTGGCTAAGTTACTACTCAATGTAAGTTGATGAGGTACACATGTACTCTATCATACTCCTATCTCATCACCACAAATGTTGCGTCATTTTTATATAAAGTTTGTTTATATTCTCGAGGAAAAATTGAGCCTTCACTTTATCCCATCACATGAATTACCTTTTCCCCCAATCTCACAATCGATTTTATAATGTTTCCAACATGTAGTAGTTGGCTCTCTCAATTTGGAACCAACAAGCTTCACTTTCATGTCCTCTAACTGTCAAAACAGCCTAGAAAGTCTTCAGCTGTCTCTCCATCAACTACTATAATAAGCAGCAAATCTAGAAAATCCTCGATTTCATCTCTCCATCAAATGTTGTCATAAGCATCAAAGCATCTTTAGGTGAACATTCGGGGACTTTTCATAAACGGCACTACAATTGTTGTCAACTTCTCATACGCACTAGCTTAGGTGCCTAGGTAAGGTCGAGGAATTGGGGGAAAGGTCGCCTAGGTAACCAAGTTCCCATGTTATTTGAATAATTAATTTATGATTAAAATTGAATTGCAGCAAACACTT
This sequence comes from Pachysandra terminalis, assembly GCA_031762675.1. Taxonomy (NCBI): domain Eukaryota; kingdom Viridiplantae; phylum Streptophyta; class Magnoliopsida; order Buxales; family Buxaceae; genus Pachysandra; species Pachysandra terminalis. The sequence goes on along the minus strand of JAUPMG010000001.1, from coordinate 864,008 downwards.
GCTGTTGTGAATCTGTTTTATTTCCATATGGTTTCTTTAGAAAATCAAGTGTCAGAGAAATTATAGTCCTCAAATTCCAAATCGAATTGAAGGAAAAAAAATTGAAAATAAGAAGAAATGAAATGAATCCATACAAAGCCGGTCTTATAAGGAGAGAGAAATAAGAAAAATATCAATGTTATGGAAGCTTTCGTTTATGTGATCGAGTGGCGCACATGGAAGGAAAAGATTGCAAGAATGCTAGGTTGGCCAGAAGTGGGGTTGGGAGAGATGGTATATTTGTGGGTGTTCCATCGGCAGAGATGTTTGGTGATGCAAGATGACAGGGTTGTTTTTTGGCCGTCCTAGCTGTGGCTGGCTCTTGTTGCTCTTGGGGTGTGCCCTGGTGCCCACCTTGTGCGCCGGTCCCTTGTTTTGTTTGTCTCTGTTTTGTTAACTTGCTGTCTTTCACATTTTCATCCATTATTAATATAATCTATTGGTTACTTGTCAAAAATAAAATAAAATAAAAGAATGCAAGAATTTTCAATAAATAAAAAGAGTTCATTCGATAAAATCAAGAATATTCAGAACTCTTTTTCATTGATCAAAGGCAGCTGGGGAGTTCTCAGACCCCTACCGATTTCTGCAAGTTGTGGAATAAGTTGTAGAGTTTTGCTTGATGCTATTTGTTTGTTTATTTCCTATGATGCACTCTGTTGTCTGTTTTTCTATGCTTTAGTAGACTTTGTGAACTTTTATACTCCCCTTTTCTCATCCCATTTACCGATCAAAAAATAAAAAATAAAACAAAATAGGAAGAAGAGTCCTAACTCCTGATGGCTCCTTACTCCCTGCCGCTCCTTTCATAGATTCCCCTCCCCTTCTAATTTCTCTCTGCCTCTCATTTCTTTTGCTTCTTTGTACTTGTCTTTATTTTCTTTTTTTACCTTTTGTTAATTGGCTTTCTGTTTTACCATTAACTAGGATATAATATAATGGAACAAAGACAGATAAAAGAGAGTGGGGAAAAGTTATGGTTTTTAAGTATGAGAGAGGAGGAGGTTTTAGTTTCCAATAAAAGAATGAAAAGGGCTCAAGTTTTGGGTTCTGAATCTTCTTTTATTTATTTTAGCTTTGGCTGGTTGCAACTTGCACAATAGCCATCCAATCATTTCATGGTCCAAGGCTCCATGCGACTTAAGATTCAAAATGGGATTAATAATTAACTGACTATTTAACTAGCCGAATATAAGACTATGAGTAGATTCTTTGAGAGAAACTATTTGTCCAGAAAACATCAATTGCACACTTCTCTTTGTGAAACTATTTGTCAGGAAAATAAGTCAACTGGGAGCTACAATAACAAGATCTTGGATTGAGCAAGGAATGAACTTACCAAAACCAACAAGCAGAAACGACAAAGTGTAAATTTAAATTAAAGCTATACATCCAATTGCAATGCTGGTAATTCTTACATGGATGTCGAGGAAGCCTATCAAATTGTGTTGAGGATTAAAGAGCAATATAGACAAACATTACAAAACTTCCAATCAAGTTCAATCAGAATACTTTTTTCAAGATAGCATAAGAACTGTTCGAAATACCTTGTATCAAATGCACGGTATTCAAACCTGTTGAAGCTCATTGCGCAAGCAAATCAAACTAGCTATTAAAGAAGTTAATGAACAGGCTACAACTACTGAATAACCAGTTGGACAAGATGAAGATAGTAAAAAATAGATTTATAAAATGGAAAATCAAGGAGAAAGCCTCATCTTGCATAATGTCAAAGAGCACTAAAGATGATTGGCATTTTTCCACATTTTCCGCACAATTGTCCCGTGCAAGGAAAAAACTCGTAGAGTGATCATTGACAGTGGTAGCAACAAAATTGTCTTATGCACAGAAATGATGGAGAAGTTGAAAATAAAGAAATAAAGGTACACCTTATGATATAAGATTGTGAAGATGACAATCACTCCAGTCCCCAAAGCTTCTCTAATAGCAAGGTTTACATTGATCTGGTTATGTGATACTATCCCTACAAAAGGTTGTCCCCTACCACATGGAAGGCTATGTCTTTATGATCATAACAGAAAATAACAACTGTTACGTGTTTGTGTATATCCAAACACATGCATACATATCTATCTAACCGATTGAACCAAGGCACCATACATAAGGGAAAAAAATAAATAAAGTACAGCTCTAACCATACCCCACTAACTCGCAAAAACTACATCATCACCTATCAACTAAAATATCCTCTGAGACAAACCAATGAACGAGTCCCTCACAACTCCCTTGGTAAGCCTATCCACAAGATCATTGGCTGATCTTGGCAAGTGAGCGAATGAGGAATTCAACTCAAGGATCAAAGATTTCACCAGAAAATGAGATGGACTTGCCTCCAAGAACACCCCATGAACTCATCTAACCTCCCTCCCACGAGATCATTGGCTGATCTTGACAAGTGAACGAATGAGAAATTCAATTAAAGGACCAAAGATTTCACCAGAAAATGAGATGGACTTGCCTCCAAGAACACCCCATGAACTCATCTAACCTCCCTCACACACATGCATGCATGCACGCGCACACACACACATGGAGAGAGAGAGAGAGAGAGAGAGAAGTATAAATCAATATTTCCAGTGCCCAACGTCGTCTTAAAAACTCCCACAAATAGAAACATATCAAGGTCACTATTTCCATTTGTTCTTTACTTCAATTTAAAGCACATTAAAAATAGCAGAATGCCAAAATGAAAAGGAAAAAAAAAAAGTAAAATCTTATCAATACTATACACTGGCCAATAGGAAACAAAGCTTCAAAAACCATAGAATAAGCCACTTCACATTTCTTCAAATATCTCGTAATCTCTCAACATAACTAAGAATGAGAAAGGGGGCTGTAGAAGTATAAATCAATATTACTACCGACGTATAAAAGAAACTTTGGATTTATAGAACTGATTTTTTAAGAGGATCTGCAAAAAGACACTCCTTTTATTTACTAAATATTCATATTCAAGAGAGCAAGTCAATACAGCAGTCATCCATCAACAAGATTAAAACTGATATGACAAATACCAAAACAAAGAATGCTAACCTTTGGACATCACCACAAGAGAGCTTCCATTGTTAGCACCAGCAACAGAACTGATGTAATAGTTCTTTTCCCATTGTTCCATGATCCACTCCTGTGGTATTTGCAGCAACAAAATTGTCATGTAGTGGAATTGAATTTTAAGATGAACTGAGACAAGAGAAGAATAGTTAGCTGCTAAGTTCAGTCTAGACCTTGTGTAAAAAGAAAGGTGACAGTTCATAAACTTGAGAAGTGAAACCAGTTCCAGCATCCATAATGAGTGCCCAAAGATTGGTACAAGATGCAACACAACTTATAAGCAAACCATCTTCATTTCCTCTATCCACGTGCTGTCCCAGACGTGCATCAGCCACATTGTAATGGTATCTAATATCAAATCAACAGGCAAATAAGTACAGGGATGCATTTATTAAACAATATGGTGTCATATCTTGGTGCAACATAAGTAATTCTATAGCAAACTACTAGAAAGTAAAACAGCAAGATTATTGAGGAGTAAATATTGCAGATGACCAGCTTAACAGGAATCAAGAAACCAGGAGATGAATCTATGTTCTACTTCCATCTACAAATGAATTCATAATATTATGCAGCTAGTGTTCCTGGCTCTAAGAACCAAAGTAAATGTAACAGAGCTGAGATATTAATATACAAAGACCACAACTTGAGGCCACCAGCTATATGATTTTTTAATTTTTTATGAATCAAGATCACACACACACACACACACACACACAGCATAACATGTGAGAAGAAAAAAGCAAACATATTTATATATATGCATATAATATGTGAGAAGAAAAGAGAATGTACAAATGACATCACCCATAGCTGGTGGCCTACCAAAAACAAGAAAATAGTCAAACAGCAAAAAGAAGTAAAAGTTAATAAAAAAAAATGATCAACTGTGTTATAATC
>JAUPMG010000001.1:848580-859897 GCA_031762675.1 Pachysandra terminalis | reverse complement strand
ATCCGTATCGATACTCGATACGTATCCGTTTTCGAGCCGACCGATACGCTACCTCGATACGATATTTTGAACCATGCGAAAGACATCATCCATAGTTGGTGGCCTACCAAAAACAACAAAATAGTCAAAAGCAAAAACAAGCGAAAGTTATATATAAAAAAAAAAAAAAAAAAAGATCAACTATGTTATAATCAAATTGCCCCCCTCAACATCTCATCTGTACGGATCCCAGTAAAGAGTTTCTCTCCTCACTCCACCCCTAGCCAGCCCATCTACCTGTGCTCTCTCACCTTCAATTAGAGCAAGGGTCTTTCCTCTAATAGCATTCATGTTGCCACATGAGCAAAAAAATGCATGTAGAATACAACATCTTAATCTCTAAAAATCCCTCCCATGCCAAATGTGCCTCGTTGCCAAGTGAATAACTATCAAAATCGAGCTTAACCACACCAACATCCATTGGTTTCCAGCTCCATATAGTCCTCTTTACACCCACTGTCATATATGCAACTCGTAATCCATCCTCATATAATACCCCCAGCTGAATAATCTGGCTAACATAGGGAATTTGGTATCCAAGAATTTTGGGGTTGAGAGGATGTGTGGAAAAAGACACAGAAAAGAACAAGAATATGAAGACGAAAAATGAAGATAAAAGATGAAAATGATGGAAAGGCTAAAAGTTTCAGCCAAAAGACAAAGGACAAGTCATACAAGTTTTGACAATATTCAGTATACGCCTTATATATCCCCACTAATAATTAAATTATTTGTGTGATTCCACTAAAAATATTGTAATGATCTTAAAAGAAGTGCTACTAGAACACAATAAATTAAAATAAAGATTTAGAAGAGGTGTAAGCACTAGGACACCACAACATGCCATAGCCACCACTTCACAAATCAAAGCATTCCATGATGAAGCCGTCAAATGTGATTTGTTGGGTGGGGGAGAAGTCTTAAGGAGTTCGACACCAAAAAAAAAGAAGGCTTTTTTAGAGGGGTGAACCCTCTGGGTTTGTATGTAGCTCAAACTGGCCCAAGTCCGTTTTTGCTAGCCTAGTGTATACTTTTTGTGTACATAGGGAGTACACAAAAAGTGTCCAATACATTAGAGAGTCCTAACACTTTATAACAGTTTATAGCCATAGGCAGTACATACAACATCCAGCCTTGGTGTGATGTAGCATAAAATAAAAAATTCTTGGATACAAAATCGAGAACTTAAAAAGATATGAGCAGTAATGCAAACATTAAGAAAAGAGTTAAAGAAAAATTAAAAAAATAGGAAAATAAGGATCATATTAGTTAATTATTTTCTTGTACACTTCATGTGCTCACTTCATCTTGGTCTTTTTTATATATTATTAGTTATCTAACTTTCAACCACGTGTACAAAAATACATGACCAGCCAACAACAAACTGGAACTGAAGTAGCAAATAAAGAAAGCAAAAGAAAATTAAAAAAAAAAACCACCTCTGTACACCCACTACGTCATAGCCCTCTCATCAATAGCTACATCATAGGGAAACCAAAAAATAAATATTCTCTCAACACTTCACTCTTGGCTAACCTTCTAACTTGTTAGCTGACCTAAGCGTATGAGAGAATGAGATATTGGGCTCCTTAGCCAGAGATCTAGCCAACCGAACCAAGTGGACAAGCCTCCAAGAGCACTGCTGAGGATTGGAAGTCAAAGAAACAACCATGGAGGAGGATCCTTCCACCTTCAACACCAAAAACTCCTGAGATGCCGCCTCGCTCAGCCCCGTCACGGGCAGATATTTCAACTATCAGTAAAGTTCTAATTTTCATAATATGGTGTGCTCCATTTCGTTTCCTCAAAGATCAACATGGCAAATATCCGTTGAAAATAAACTCTCACTTACACATTTCTAAGTGTTGCAATACAAATATAGCTAAAATCCTCCTTCAAAATGACGTATTGAATGTGGAATGAATCCCCTATCTCAAGGAGGACTTTGAAAGCCCCAAACTGATCTATATTACCACTCTCCAAGAACTCTTCATAGCAACTAGGGACTGCTCGTATATTTATAAACTTGGTGCTTTTCTCCTTTAATAGCTATGACAGCCAACAAAATTTCTTAAAACAGCTTCCTAGCCACATGCTCCAAGGACTTGTCCTATTGTCCAACGAAGCAAACTTCAGACCGTCTACTATATGTACTACTGGGGATTCATAATCTCTCCTTCAATACAGAACAGCTAATGCTAAAAATACATCACCAAAAGATATGAAGCAGAAAGGGGAAAACAACAATAAATCAGTACAATATCTTTGAGTCGCTCCTTGTTTATGGACACCGCATAATTCCATGCTTTATCACTACTGGATTAAGGCATCTTTTGATAGAATGCAACCAAAAAAATTAATGAAAACAATCAAATCATACAATCCAAACAGTATTAAATTCTTTTCCTTTCCTCATTAATAATAACGAGGTTTCATTATAGAGATCAAATCATAGTATTTATATAAGCGAGAGAAGTTTTAAACTTTTGTACTTTCTTATCTTTTATTTATAGTTTACTCTTCAGACCTTCGCAAAATGCTAAATTACTAATCACTTAATCGGTTTTCAGTTCCAAATTTTTTCAGTAATATTATTTATATTACAGGCTCAATGGTCATCTTAGCTATGTCTTTCATATATGAAAAATATATACTTTTCATATATCAGTTTATTGCCTAATTTTCCCCCTCAATGTTTATAAAATTACCATAAATGTAAAAATAGAATTAATTTCTCAGAGGATTATTTTAGATAACCTAATCCATAATTGGAACCTGCTATTTTTTGATGAATATTCCATATGCCATTTTTTGAAAAATATTCTATATTTGGAACCTGCTATTAGCAAAATGCTTCAAACAATATCTTAATAATTACCCACCATCTTAGGATTCTAATGAAATATACCTATACATTTAAGAAGCCCAATCATACCATACCATTTATATAAGTGAAGCAAATTTCTAGGGATTTTCTCTTTTAATATGTTCTATTTTTATATTGATTTTATATCCTCTATAACTATCTTTAAATGATTAAAATTTTTTTAAAAAGGAATTCTTGGTTTAGATGCAATTTAAGATTACCTAGACGCATGGTTTTAAATTTAGATTTCAAGGCAAATTTTGCACCTTTGAAATAGGGAAACTTTGGAGGTAATTACGCTTTTTCGTGATATTTCTCATAAAAAAGTACACAAAAAGTTTTAAGACAAGGGAAATATCAATGTAAGAAAAATTTCGATGCCTTCGGAAAAGGAAAATTTTCGCTAGATTTTGGGAAAATTTGAAACCATAAATAGAGATTTTAATTTTGGCTATTGTATCCTCTTGAGATGATTCAACTTTTGAAAAGGAATTCTTACCTTTTACGCAGTTTCAGATTACCTAGATGTATATCATCCTTTCATGATTATTTATTACTAGAATTAGAAAATTTAGGATTTTGATATAACTTTTTCCTGACTAATAAAACACCCTTTTATGTGTAACTAAAACCAGATTCTCTCTCGTGAAGGGATACAGTATAAATGATCTATAGTTGTGTCTAAAACCAAGAGAAGTGAACAAAAATGGCTGTACAGGAATATCCTTCCTAGACAAGATGTTGGCTGGCTATGTTTGGATGGACTTGAAATGTACTGTTTCCTACAATCTAAATGGTGCAATCCCATATTCCATTTGTTTTCTTTTTTCCCCCAACTAAAGCATTCATGGGAGCCTTCTCTTCTAAATGCTCCTCACAGCACCTCAGGTATGAACTATGAAACAATGGATTCTAAAAATAAAACTTTTTGAACTTTACATTCCAGCCTTACATACATTTTTCATGTTATGTCTGCCCTAGAATTTGGAACTATCATACATTACTCTTTAGACCTTTGCTTCAAGGACCAACAGATTCTGCTTGAAACGATTTTCTCTGCAGGTCAATTCTCTGGCTGCTAACAATTTGGCAGTGGCATACCCTAGCCAGAGCAATGTCCTGACTTGCCCAAGAAGTTGTAGCTTTAAACCACCATTCTTGCTTACATAATATGGCCAGCCATAATAGTCTTATTGATAAGAAGCTGCAGTATGATCATTTACAACCATGTATGTGAAAGAAACTTCACATAACAGTGTTCATACCAAAAAGAAGATTCAGATCTCAATTATATACACTCAAGTTAGCGCATGCATGGGATGAAGTCATTAGCATCAAGAAGTCGCATGGTCAAGACACGATATTCATGAACCGCTTGTTTTCAAAGCTGTCTAGAACACAAGGAAAACATTCATCAAGGTACTAATATCGCTTTATGGAAATAATATTACATGTAGCTTGGATCTGCTATTTTTCCTATTCATTTTGGTACATACTAAAAAAACATGTTTTACCAAAGAACTATGAATTTTATTAGATTTCATAGTTCATTCTTCAAGAATGATTCAGATTTTAAATATATGAAAAAAAAGGAGAGTAAGTATTTCAATATATATTCAAGTTTAACCAGCTTGAAATTTATATATCAATTTATGGGTCAAAGAAAAAATGAAAGATCCCTTCCATTATAAGAAGGCTACAGTACATGCTTTTCAAGGGTCAGCACCATTTGTTAAATCATCCAAACAGGTTAATAAATTTGTTATACCATATCAAGTAAACTCTTCTTTCGGTGTATCTTTTGACTTCAAAACCTCCTACTAGAATGCTATATCTACCCTTTGCACCGGTGTAGGAAAACATCTTTATACCTGCCATGGTTTTTGACCATGAGTGGATGATTGGCTCTATTAACTAGAGGTGTATCCTTCGAAATTAACCATTTATTTTTCATTTTAACATGCCATTAATTGGTTTGATCATTCTCCTAGCAAGTATAAAAGACACCTCTTCTCTCTACACATACTAAATGATGTCTCATAGTTTTTTCTCCAAAATTTTGTTTCTTTCAATAGGATCTCAGAACACGATATATTAGTTACAAATAACCAAAAAAAACAAAAAAAAAGGAACATTGAAATTATCATATCAATGATAGAAAGGAAAGAAGTTAGATTACATAATGCATATATTAAATGAACTCCTTTTTTATTCTCTTAGGAAGTATAAAAGATACCTATTCTCTACACATAGCAAATGATGTCACTCGTAGTTTTTTCTCCAAAGAATTTAAAAATTCATTTCGTTCAATAGGATCTCAGAACATCACATATTAGTTACAAATAGGAAAAAAAAAGAAGAAAGGAACAATGAGATTATCATATCAACAGCGAAAAAAAAGGAACTTATATTACATAATGCATACATTAAATGAACTTTCTTTTATCATTATTGCTTGTTTGGAATATCACGCACCCGCATGCAACTTTAGTAGTATATAAAAGAGAAAGGAAAGGCATTCCAAGCTTGTGTCCCAAACTATTCGTGGTCAGCTATATGACCCCGTTCCATCATTTCATTTCATCCATGGAGCAATATATACTCCATCTATCATAAACAAATAAATTATACGTACAACAAGAAAAAAATTCAACTACATTGCTCCAAGAATAACAAATACAAGATAATGAAACCAAAATTGTTGTACCTCTGCTTCATAGGTAACCTGGCATTGTAAACTGAAATCCACTGGGTAGCTGGAACTCCCAAACGGACCTTTTTCTTGGGTTGCCCATCATCTTCTTCCTCAATGGTCAACCTACCACGCTTTTGGCCAACTTGATAGATAATCTGGCAGCAAACAAAATAATTATCAAACAAGTCAATTACTAATTAGCACTGGGTGGGGGGAGACATTAGTTCACATATTCGATCATCACTATTTGCAACCTTCTGAGCACCATCAGTGTTGATTGGCCTTATGGCCGGATTTGGTCCAATCAATCCCTCAAACAAAGATATCAACTTGGAATAGTTAGGCTCTTCATCAAATTTCAAGTTGACGACAATTTCCAGAAAATTTTTGAAAGCAGGAGGGCAGAAGCAACACAGCATTTCAGGAGAAGTTGCCATCTTTTTCTTGCAAACCAAAAATGATTTGTTATCACCCTGAGAGAAAAATAAAAGAAAAAAATACATTTGGGATCAGAAAATTTATAAAAACCAACAGTTCAGTAAAACAGCCCTTGCAAATGCAGTAAGCAATATATTACCTGATAGCCCTGCCATGGTAACCTGCCTCGATGAAGAAAGATGAGTGTATATGCAAGAGATTCAAGATCATCTCTCCTACTAGCAGTTCTACCCAAGTGGGCATGGACACTGGCATACCGAACAGTTCCTCTACAGAAAATAAACGAGAAAGAGTAAGAATGGAGCAAGTATAAGCGTTCTGACATTAACTATCATATATAACAACATAAACGTCCAACCTAAACACATCAGGACGTTGATCATATTCAACATGCTGACCACTGCCACTGTCTTTCCATTTTGTAGCTGCAAAATTGTAGCAAAACAATGAGAACATGACGAAGGGGGAAAGTGGGAGGGAGAGATAGAGAGACACAGAAATGAGAGAGAGAGAGATGCTAGGAAAAAAATGTGAGAGTTCCCACCTAATCCAAGGTCAACAAGAAATAACTTCTTTTCTTGTGGTGTGGAAGGCTGACCTAAGAGAAAATTCTCCGGTTTTACATCCCCATGGACATAACTATTATCAAACATATGCAAACAATTGGATATCAGAAAACTAAAATTTAAGGGGAAATTTTCAATAATTTCATATAAATACTCAGGCATGGGGAAAAAAGAACAAAGTTACAAGAAACTCAAAAATATTAAAATGTAAGCATTAATACAAATACTTACCCTTTTGAGTGCATTTTCTCCAGGATTGAAATAGACTCAACCGCAATACAAGCAACCATTTCTGCTGACATTCTGCAAATTTAGAAAAATCAAAAATGCCAAGGGAATGGGTGACAAAGATCCAGCAACAAGATAAAGAATATTTTTGCAAATATTGTTTTCAGTTTCCACTTTTGATGAAAGAACACAACAAAAGAAACCAATAACAAAAACAAAAAATGATGATTCATCCTTATTCATACCGATGAAAGCAAAAAATCGCGTATGGAAAAGGTACACACAAAAGCAGCAAGACAGATGCAGGAAGTACCCAATAAAACCCCGTCAAGTAGGACACTGCACATAGAACTACATTGAAATTTCTAGAAATTTACCTATAACGTTATTTTGCAATAAACTGTAAATAGTTGGGATAAGTATTCAAGAATGAGGATTATCAAATCCAACCCATTTTTGAAGTAAAATGATGATATCATCAAAACACCATAACCAACTGAAAAAACACTGTCATACAGCAATATGGTGTAGTAGATTCAGTAAAACTATGTCGCTTGAAACTGGACCAGTAACTGGGATGTGGGATTGGATGCACCTAGGAGGATGCACAAACCTTTAGATGGTAGGCCAATGCAGCAATTGGAAATCATGTTGGCAGAATATTGATGATTTGCTATAAATATATTTGATGATTTTAAGGATTTCTAACATAAAGTAAGCAACAAAATAAAAATGACATAAAGTGATAAGTTGAATGATCAAAAAGGCATGATGTGTCAATATTTTGTTGATGGATCATAGTTAATAAAGCATTTACCCAAAAGAAAAAAGGATAGGGGGAAAAAAGAAGAAAACATTCAACTATAAAAGGAAACACCAGAGAAAATGCAAGCAGATCTAGACAATTCTAGGAGATATAAGATGAAGCAGCCAAGCAACTTTGTCAAACACAATTATTGTGGAACACTCAACAGGGAAATAAAAAAGGTACAAAATCAAATGAATTCAAGCACACAGGAAAAAATTATCAAAATTTAAGCAATCTAACACGGTGATTAAAGTTCCTCAAACTTTGCTACTGCAAAAACCCCAGGTAATCAATTTTTATTTAATCGGTAAAGAAGCTAAGCAATATAAAAAAGTAATAGGTAATAACAAAAAATCTCTACCCATAACTCTACAAAAAAGTAGAAGTCTAAACACCAAGTTTCAGAGCCTATAGATGCGGGTAAGGAAGATACTCACGCTTGCCCTGAAGAATTCCATGCATCCCACAAGCTAGGCCCTAACATGTCCATAACCTGCATTATATGTGTTTGTGTGTGTGCACGCGCATGTGTGGGGGAGAGAGAGAGAGAGAGAGAGATCAGCTATAGTGGAATATATATTATTCACCGATTCAATATTAATGAAGAGACGAAAACAAAAAGAGGAGAGGACAAAAAGAAATCCAATGGGAGTCATTAGATTTGAAATAACAGAAAGCAAATGCAGTTTACAAAATACGAGAGGTAGGCGGAAAAAGTATACAAACCATACCATTACGTAATAGTCACCTTGCTTCCCTTTATAATGTACTTTAGGTACTCCATGAGATCCACCAAGAGTGCTATTCAACAAGAGATTGTGCAAGTTTGAGAAAAATACGGATTCAGAATAAAATGCAAAAATGATACTTGTATAAAAGGGAAAAAAAAAGGGGTTGGAGATACATACTTGTAAACTTGCCACTCATATGGAGGACCATAGTTGCAGCCTTTGCTACTTCTATGCTCAAATTTCAACGCCACCTGTATGAAACAAGTCAGCTTAATGAGAAGCAACCCATGACATAAACACCCGTAAACAACTATTACAATTTACTACACTAATTCTCTGGCAATATAAGGAAATAAGCTAGTAAGTAACCTCCATAGCCCCAGGGCCAGTTGTTCGTTCATTTCCACCACTGACTCGACGACCTACGAATACCTGACCAAACCCTCCTTTACCTAACTTCCTCTCAATTTTATAGATTGGTGAAGTACCTACTTGTACCTGAAAAAAGAAAGCCACAAAATTAATCAAAACCTGTGTAAACACAATTCAATTCAATAAATACAGGAGATCCAAAGAAAATATATATTACAAACATAACAGAACCTAGCGTCTTAACATTTAATTTATCCGAATCTTAATTTTTAAATCCTTTTTTTTTTTTGCTTTTTCTTACCTTACAAAAAAAAAACAGAACAGAACCAATCAATAATAAATATTAAAACCCAAAAAACAACCTCGCTAACATTGGTTCCTGCTATGAATTCCGATATTCCTGAATGGTCCACATCCATTGTTTGTCATTTCTAATTGGCATCATATTCTGGTTTTGCTTCTACTTTATTGTTAAACAACATTAATTTTTTTTTTTTTGTTTTGATCGGTAAATAGAAGTTTCTATTGACTGAAAGCCAAAAGACCAAAAATATTTACAGAACAAGTATGTATGTATATGATTCAATCCACCCCAACAGAAGAAAAATAATTAGCTCAAAGTGTCCCATTACAGCCCCCATTTACAATCAAACTCAAAAAAACAGACACCCCCCCCACAAAAAAAAAAATCTGTATAGTGGTGATATACTATTAAATCCTAGCTTTTTTGGCTTAATTTTTACCTTCCAAAAATATAAATACAGAACAGAACAGAACCCATCAATAAATTTTAAAACACAGTCCTGTTATGCATTCCAATATCCCTGAATGGTCCACATCCATTGTTTTTCTTTTTCTAATTGGTATCATATTCTGGTTTTGCTTCTACTTTATTGTTCAAGAACATTAATACTAGTACTAGTGATGATATAAACAAATCCAACAACATAGAAAGAAATAAGATTACCCTTTCAGGGAAGGGAGCAGTGCTCCCTTCTTCTTCCTGGCCAGCCACCTTATTGGCACTCAAGCCGCCGCTATCATCACCTAACATCTCTTTCTGGAAAATCTCCACCCCAACTTCTTGGCTTCGATTCGCAAGTCTATTTCTTCCCCCTTCTTCTTTAACCTCCCAAAACTGATCACGACCCAAATCACCACTCCCTTCAGAAATCACAATCACCGAAGCTTTAGCCCTATTCCTAGCAAACAACCTCGTCGTCGGCCTCTCTGCCTGAGGCTTAACAACAGCTCCCTTCGCTTCGGCTCTAGCCGCCTCCTTCGCAACTGCTGCCCTAGTTCTGATGTTACCGTCCACCCTCTGAACCTTCTTCGCGCCTCGACCTCTCGGCTTACGCCGTTGATCTACCGTCGGAGCACGACTTCGACGTACTCCACTACGCAGCTCAGGCATTCTTCACCCATACAATCCGAAAAACCCTTTCGAAATCCGAACATTATCTTTCTCACCAAATCTCTGATTTCCCCTCCATTACTGAACAGATTCCCTCTCGAAACCCTGAAAACCCTAAAATCAGATTTCCATCGATATAACATACAATTCAAAAAAAAAAAATTTGAAAGTAAATCGAAGAACGAAAAGATAGAATTCAAATCAAAATTTCTTGTTAGAACAAAGAATCGATATGAGTTTGCGGAGATGATAAATATGAAATGAGGGCTAATATCGGAAACGTACCTGAGAAGGAGAGGGAGACATCGTTGGTTCCGCGAAAACCTCCTTTCCTTTCTTTTTTTCCCCTCTCTATCCCTTCTTCCTTCATAATTTATTTCTTTTTCCTTCCTTTATAACCTGGAGAGGTTCAACCCATTCAGGGGGAAAAAAAATCTGGAGTCGGAAGACCTTCTGGGTCTAACCGGAATGGAGTCTATTAGGACTTGGAATTGGTTTCGTTCGGGCTATATTGAGTTTGGTGTGCAGACCACGTCTCCTTTGGGACCTCGTGTGCAATGTAGGGATGTACAAATGTCCTGGGCCATGCATGTTGGCCCGGTCCGGCACGATTTGGGTCTTGCCCAGGCACAGTACGGGAAAATAGGTTTTATCGTGTTGTGACGGGCCTGGGTCATGGCCCATGGCATGGCTCATGCACGATTAGGCATGAACACAAATTATTTTTTTGCAAATTTATAAGCAAAGCATGAAGCTCAGCCCAATACGGGGTCAGTCGACCGCCGCTAAAAGCTTTGGTTTTAAGTTTCAAATTTTTTTATCGGCAGTTATGACCGTCGATAATCCAAATTCTTATATTTCAAAAAATGTGTTTTAGCATCAATTGCAACTGCGGCTAAAAGAGTTATTTTTTAGGCTGTGTTTGGAACCCTGGATTTCAGAAGAAAATAAAAGAAAGTGCTAAAGAAAGCACTTTATTTTGTTTGGTTGGCCATTTTTGAAAGAAAAGAAAGGGATTTGAAAAGAAAATTCTCTCAAATTTTCTCTTTGTGACAAAAACTTTTCTCTCCAAAAATATAGAGATTTTGACAAAAAAGAAAATGAAAGAAGTTTGAAAGAAAGCCTCTCTACCACCATTACCATCGCACTACCAAAACCAC
>JAUPMG010000001.1:812906-839425 GCA_031762675.1 Pachysandra terminalis | reverse complement strand
AAAAAATTCAAAACCATGGCCGTTAAACTAACGTTTTTTAGTTTGGGGTTAAATCCATGTGGCAGCAATCCAACGGTACTGTGTGGATTGCTGCAAGTCTTAAGCTGTAGAGGATGCGGAGCCTTATCTATCTGCGTCGAAGAGGGCGGTTATGGAAGAGTACCTCAAGTTGGATGAATCAGATGGGCTGTAACAATCTATGGTGAAGGTGGGAATTGATTCCAAGATTCATGGTTTCAAGGATCAGACTGATCCGGTCCGGATCAGCCAGTCTGTATCGGGATCGGCCAAGACCAGTCCGGTTATAAGCTACGATACAACTAGTGGCTTTAGATCAGATCGGTCCAACCGATACCGATCCAATGACTGGATCGAACTGGTCCAACCGATCCAAAGTTTTTTTTTTTTAATTTATAAAACAAAAGAGAGGGAAAGAGACATGGGAGAGACAAAGGACAAATGAAAGAGAGCGGGAGAGCAGAGATAAGAAAGAGAGAGGGGCCGCCGGAGAGAGAATAAGAGCGTGGAAGAGAGAGAGAGAGAGAGAGAGAGAGAGAGAGAGAGAGGTGTCAGAGAGAGAGGAAGGCGGCAGTGGTGATTTGCTGTAGGTGTTGGGCTGAGATTGGAGAATGTTTGCAGATGAAATGAAGGAAAAGAAGAATGGAGAAAGGGGAAGACCTTACCGGATTTGTGAAAGGATGACACCGAAGAATGAAGCTTCGTCAGAGGTTGAGTGCCGTCGCCAAACGAAGCTCCAATTTTTATTTTTTTTTTATAATTTTTTTTATGGACAATCCAACTTTTAGATCGGATCTGGCAACTTTTAGATTAGATTTGGATCGGTCCGATTGAAGATCTCAAGACTTTAAACCCCGCCATGATCTAAAATAACACTTTCATGTTACGCCCTAGCATGAAGCATTATAATTTTTTTTTATTGGATTTAAAAGTGAATAGATTAAGAGTAAGGTCCATTAGATATAAATATTTTTTGAGGGCTTTCTAAAAAAGCTTTTTAAGGAGATGAAAAGATTTTCTAAAAAATGTCTTTTAAGGAGGTGAGAGGACTTTTCAGAAAAAAGTTTTCTATAAAAGTCTTTTTGAGAAAGTAGAAGTATTTTCTAGAAAAACGATAGTTTTTTGAAGTAGACTTGCCGTAAAATTAAATCAATTTTAGCCATCATTTGCAACGAAAAAGCCTATAAAAGAAAATGGCTACTCATTTGTAAAAAAATATCATAAGTTATAAAATTCTAAAGATATAAGTTATTTTTTCAATTATTTCTTGTATTCACTTTACTGTATTGTAAAAGTTAGACTGACTCAATGAATTAATTAAGCACAACTACCGTGCGGTGAACTTGAAAAACTCCAAGTCCGTGATACTCGAGTCTTTACTAACGTCCCAAAGAGACCTACGTGAGGTTTAATTATCTGATGAGACATGTGGAGCGATATGTAGATCTGGTTAAGCATAAGACCCAACCAGTAGCCAATGTGTGGAGAAGCAGGAGACCCACCTTAGTAACATGGGACCAAGACCTTCAATCATCAAAGGGGGTCAGACCAGGAAAGCAAAATAGACCTTGAAATGTCAAGGTCAAGTCAGGTAATATTTGTAGGTAGAATTCATGTCAACCTCACAAGTTGCCTGTAAAAGAGTCAAAGAAGAAAGATAAAAGCTTTATAAAAGTTTAACTGAGAGATGGGACAAGACACGAGATGCCCTACATTATTTTCTGCAAAACATTCTCCATAATAAGCAGCTATCAAAGGGATAATAAACAATGAAAGAAAAGGGCTTTAGCCTCTAAAAGAGCCTCCAAACTTTTGTGTCCTCCGTTCATATATTGCCATCAAAGTGGCTGGTCACACCTTCACACTAAAAAGCTCAAAAGAGAGTTCTTACTGGGAAGGGTTTTCCATTCAAATAATTTGAGAGCTTTTGTGCATTCAAATTGTGACCGATGTCCTTATGCTTTGTATCATCCCTTTGACACAAAAGAGGTAATCAGATTATATGGTTTTTGTGGGTGGGGGTCATATATATCCGGGATTTATCTTATTCCCATTAAATAGGGTCGGAGGTTTCACGTCGCCCAAAAAAGAAAAAGAGGCAGTCTGACAGTTCAAGACTCTGGCCTACCTGAGCTCGAATTTTCTGAATCTTCTTCACCTCACCTCAATAAGAAGAATGAAACTATCAAAATGTACTTAATTGGGTATGTATATGTGGATGTAGGCACTATTTACCGAACCAAATAAATCACTATATTTATGTTTATTTGATTTGTGTTCCTCATCTACGTTTATCTTTCCTTCTTAATACAAACAAACCCTTTTCCTCCTACCCTTAATAGTGAAATTAATTTGGTTTCATCTCTTTATAAACAACAAGATCAACTATTTAATTGTAAAATAAGTGGGGAGGCCCAACATGAAACAAATGGATATTGCTCAGTTTACACTACTGCAAATTGCAAAAAAAACAACACAATACACCAAAATCTAGAAGTTTTGATGCTTTCCAAGGTACTTAGCTACCCTAAATAAGTAAAGAGAAGGCAAGTAATAAGGCTTGTATACAATTTAAAAAAAATATGCCTTCCCTTTCAAGTTTCACCTTCAATAATTACATAAATACCCACTTCATTAACATCATCATCATCATAATCATGGTCATGGTAGTCATCTTTATCATCTGCTTAACAGAGGAAACCAACGTTCATGGAAATAAGACTGGTAGGATATCATGAAAAAGAGAAAAACAAGGAGGAAACCAACACCCCAAGGAGATCCACCAACCCTGTGTAGAGCCTCTTTTTCCGGCAATGGTATGAGGAATGGAACCCGTTGTCGCTCCCCGCTGGACAACCAGTGCACAACAAGTAGTAACAGCAAAGGAGAAATCATGAATATCAGCTTGAGATTATCGAAGAAGCTCTCAAACATCGACTCATAGTTGATGTACCATGAGAAACCCATGAAGAACAGAAGTATGAAAAGGAAGAAACACAGGTGTAGAGGAGGAGACTGAAAGTAAGAAGAAGATGAAGAAGAAGAAGAATAGTATCCTCTAGCCATGTCTAGCTAACAAACTTATGATCGAAGCTTTAATTTGCTTCTAATGGAGATGAGAGAGTTGCTGTTGCAGATCTTTTCTAGAGTGGAATGGGATTTGTTTGAGGAGAAATTTGTGGAGTGGAAGAAGGTATATATAGGGAGTTTGTTAGGCTTGTCTGATCATTTAAAGTTTTCTCTGGAAAGATCAAAAGAAATAAAATAGGGTTTTGTGTATTGTAGCTTTACTTGCATTATAGGGATTCTTCCTTTTGACGATCCACTAGGATACTTACAAGGACGGTGAGGGTTGTTTTCATGCTTAATATTCATGGATAAAGGAGTTGACCAATGAGATTTTGCCACGTACCACCGACCATGGACCAGATCTTGAGGTTGAGGAGATGAAGAGAATAAAAAAGCAAGGGTCGGAAAAGGTGGGGTGGCATTATTGAAAATTTCAGAGATGTGGTCCATGTCACCTCTTCAAGCTTTTTCTATTTATTTACATACATACACACCCATATATATATATATATATATATATATTAACAAAGAAAATTAATTAAAGGGTGTGATGAGTTCTAGCTATTATACTAATAGATATTTGTAGTATAGATGCTAGGTTATTGATCAAACCATTAGAGTTAATATCTAGCTAGATGGGGCATAGTCTTTCCAAGTGACAGCTAGGTCCAGCTCAATGAAACACTTTAGCATATATATGGTTTCTCCTTCATTTGTTTTTAATATATGGAGAAGCAGAAAGCAAAGTTCACTTGACTAAGGAATAAGTAGTACTAAAAGAGTAGTAGTATGCAGCCAATTGGTTTCTTACAACAAAAAAATAAATAAATAAAAAAAATAATGAAGCCAATTAGCTGGGTCTCTCTTTTCTCTCTTTTCTTTTTTTTTTTTTGTCAAATTTTACATAAAGTCCATTGAAACGAAAAAGGTCTATACTTTGGGACTCCTCTTTGCTCCCCAAGAGTAATATTCTTTGGGGCAAATATAAATTGCTTTAATAAGAGTCTCTCTCTCTCTATATGATCAACTAAATCCATAAACCCAATCATCCTAATGATCCAGGATCGTCTGCATCGAAAATCGTTCACCCGTACTAGAGCACCGGAGATATGATTGATTTGATTCTCCTTAAAAAAAAAAATTAACACTTCAAATTTTAAAAAAAATATAATGTTTTTTAAAGAGAATGCACCAATCACATTCCTGGCACATGCATCGGTGGACGATTCTCGAACTATCTAAACCATCCTGAAATATAGATATCTATATTAGACCCTGGCCCATAAAAATATGAGTGACGGATAATTTAGAGGGAAAGGGGCCATAGAATCCAATGATCTTTGTGGAAAATGTGCTCATGGGACATACATGCAATTTTTGTTTTCCTTAACTGAAGAGGAAAGGGCCCACAGGATCCTCAAATGATCTTAATACGTATAGAAAAGATCCTACACACTTCTGGTGCCTGATTCATCTAGACATCAGCTCCGTCATACAAAGGAAACTTTTCTTTCAATTAGTCCCACATCGGAGAAGTATGACAGAAAGGGAAAGTGGGCAGGTCTAGAAATAGGGATTGAAATCCCATGTATAAACATACTTACCTGGACGGGGTCAATGGGTGATCAAGAAGGCTCATGGCCTAGGTTGGTGACCTCCATTGCACTTAGGAGGGGTGCCCGCCTAACATCTCCCCAAGTGGGAGAGTGTTCGTCATAATTTGTGATAGAGGGGGCCTGCGTTCGCGCGGCCCCTATTAACACTTCTAATTCAAATGTTGTATACTGTTAAGACTAAATTAAGTGAAGAGTTCATAGGTTGCATGTGGCCTGGCTTGTGTTCATGGATAAGCAAGCACTCATTGGATAAGCTACTATGTTTTTTTTTGTGGGAAAACGAGAGAAATGAAATTAAGTGCAAATGTTCTTGGGAACAGCCCTCCCAGATAGGTCATCCAAAAGAAGATTATGAAGGAAGGCAGGAGCCGTCAGCTACTTGGTTTGCTTCTCTAAAGGAAATGATTAAACCTGATAACATCAAAATGAACCATCAAGGAGTGAATTTCTTTGAAAATTCCTCTCACCGACTAAGGAATAGAATCAATATGTTGCGCAGCAAATGAGATGATAGCCTTAGAATCTCCTTCCACCATTAGCTTGTTAGCACCAAGAGCAATTGCCAATTTAATACCTTCTGCGAGAGCAAATGCTTCAGCCACCAGAGCAGAAGTGCAGCCTACATCATGGGCAGATGCTCCCAAAAAACAGTCAGAATCATTTCTGCAAACAACACCACAAGCAACAACCTTATCTTTGACCCGAGCAACACCGTCAAAATCGACTTTAATGAAGGAGGGTGGGGGCCTGAACCACTAAATGAAGGAGAGGTTCCTAAGAGGGACATTGCGATCTGCGACCTTGAGAAGGCATAATGTTCTACTATGGTCCTGCAAAGAGTGAAAAAATTGCACTGAGCGATATAAAGTAGGAGTATTATCAAAGAATACCTAATTTCTAGCAATCCAAATAGACCAAAGGAAATTGAAGCATGTGGTAAGTGGTGTCACATGATTATGGCCGGGAAGAGGACCAAGAACCAGAGCAATATGAGTGAGCCAATCCAAAACGAAGGAGATTGGGCCTGCATCTTCAATTCTTCCACCAACCACAGCAAACCAGATTGCCCTAGCGAAGGGGCAAGTGAGAAATAGATGTGTAGGATCTTCAAGGCAGTCTTTGCAAAATCACAAGCAAAATTGGAAATGTTAAGTCTCTTGTGTAATAGATCACCTGTCATGTTGGCACCATGTAGGCATTTCTAGGCAAAAAAATGGATCTTTTAAGGGCAAGAAGTGTGCCAGCAGTCAAGCCAAACCTTGCTAATACCAGAAAGAGGTTGGGACCCATGGTGGATAAGGTTATAAGCAGAGGCCACCGAGAAGTCACCATGTGCAATCTCGCCCCAAATGAGAGAATCGCCACCCTCGTGGCAATAAATGGGGATCGCCATGGTAGTTTTAGCCACATCAGGGGGCCGAAGCCTCTCAATGATGGGGATTTTCCAAGATTTGCACTCATGATCAATTAAGTCGGCAACAGATGTTACCGAAGGGAGATCACTATCAAGGGGAAAGTGCGGTTCAGATTGGATCCCAGGAATCCAATTATCAGAGATTGAGATTTTACTACCATCCCCAATAATCCAGTGAGTACCTTGGTGAATAGCTTTCTTCAATTTGCAAAGGCACTTCCAGACCCAGGAATCAGAAGGACGAGAAGTCGCATCTAGAAACACTTTGTTATGCATATATTTGTTTTTCATAGTATTGGTCCAGAGATTGTTTGAGGGTTTACTAACATCCAGGCTCTTTTAGCAAGAAGGACATCATTGAAACGAGTGGGGCTTTCTTAATGTTGAGCCCGCCACCATGCAAAGGTTTGCAGATATTATTCCAGCTCACAGTGTGTATGGTCCTATCTTTATTAGATTTAGCCCAGAGGAAGGTCCGAGCCAACAGGTCAAGTTTATCCAAGACACTACTGGGAAGTTTGGTGCATGACATGATATGCTGGGGTTGCCTTGCCAAGACATAATTAATCAAGGTGGTGCGGCCGACCTAGCTAAGAGTTTACTGCGCCAGCCAGCCAATCTGGACTCCAATTTAGAGATTAGGCCTGCAAGGTCACGATATCTGGGTTCTCCATTCAAGATAGGGGCGCCAAGATAGAAATCAAATTTACGCTCCAACCGCACAGGCAAGAAGTGAGTAACCTTGCGTTTGCAACCCCGGTTAGGTTAGGGCTTAAAAAAAGTGATGACTTTTCAAAGTTAATGTCATGGCCTGCATCAAGGCAAAAATCTGAGAGAATATTTCAAAATTTTTTACATGTCTTGGAATTTTCCCTCCCAAATAGAACGATATCGTCCGCATATATCAGATGGGATATGGGCTAGCTACCATGACAAATACTGATGCCATGGATGAGTTGAAAACGCTCCGTGCGCTCCAAGCAAAGGGATAGCCCCTGTTGGGAAATCACAAAAAGATATGGAGATAAAGGATCTATTTGTCTGATGCCTCTAAAAGGTCTGATATATCCTCTAGGATTCCATTAACGAGGACACTGAAGGAAACAGATTTAACACATCGCATGATACGACTAACCCAGGTCAAATCAAAGCCCATTCTAAGAAGAATTTGTTCCAGAAAATTCCAACTGAGTTTATCATAGGCCTTAGAGAGGTCCACCTTCATTGCCCACAGTCCATGTGTGCCAGATTTCTTTTTATTTATGCAATGGACAATTTCCTGGGCAAGAAGGATGTTATCATGGATCGAGTGCTTGGGCACAAAGGCACTCTGGTTCTGGGCAATGATATTGGGAAGGACAGGCCTCATCCGGTTAACCATCAATCTGGCGATAATTTTATACAAGAAATTACACAAACTGATGGGCCATAAGTCTGCAGCCTTTCGAGGGTGTTCAACCTTCAGTATGAGGGCGATAAAGGTGGCATTGACTTTTTCATCAAGTATACCAAACTAAAAAAAACTCCTGGATAAGGTTAGTGACCTCGTCTCCCACCACACTCCAATTATTCTTATAAAATATACCCTGGAGCCATCTGGCCCAGGGGCCTTGGTATCACCCAACTGATTGATTGTGGCCCAAACCTCCTCCTAGTGACCTGCTTAAGGAAGGATGCATTGTCTTCATTGGATAAGTTACTCAATGGGAGCATTTATCCACAACAACAATAAATTATTTATTTGAAGAAAATATTGTTTGGTAACTACATTTATTTAAGTCTTTATGAAAGTTTACAGGTAAAATATTTATTTTAAAAAAATTACTAAAGTTGTGAAATAGCACTTATCCACAGTGACAATAAACCACTTATTTGAAGAAAATAGTGTTTGGTAAATACATTTATTTAAGTGTTTATGATGAAAATAGTGTTTGATAAATACATTTATTTAAGTGTTTATGAAAGTTTAGGAATAAAATAGGTATTTTAAAAATATTACTAAAGTTGAGAAATAGCTTAAAGCATAAGAGCTTGGGAGAAGCTGCTCGCACTTACTCATAAGCGCATAGAAGCCGGGCGAAACACAGCCTTAGGTTCTAATGGAATTAATATCTAATTAGATCATTTTTCAAGTATTCGATAGCCTGTTTCTTTTTTGCTTATTGGCTATTACAACCATTTAAAGGAATGGTCAGGCCAATCCTTTTGATCTTTTGAGTAGGAATATATACATATACCTTTGGAATTGAAACTTAGTATGTGATTCGGGTCATTGTTTTGAGTAGGAATATATATTAGCTCCAATAGACATATACCTTTGGAATTGAAACTTGGTATGTGATTTGGGATTGACCGATGTACACCTTGAAACTTAGTATATGATCTGGGATTGATCGAGTGTATACATGGAGAAATAGAGTTTCCTAAAGTTCGTGGGTTATTTCTCCTTATGTCTATACCTTTGGAATGGAAACTTATGTACACGAAACTTAGTATGTGATATGGGATTGACTGAATGTACATGTGTAGAAAGAGTGTTTCCTAAACTTCGTGGAATATTTATCCTTATATATATATATATACCTTTGGAATTGAAAAGTAGTATATGATCTGGGATTGACCGAATGTACACATAGAGAAATGACGTTTCCTAAAGTTTGTGGGATATTTATCCTTCAAAGAAGAATGTACATGTGGAGCAATGGTGTTTCCTGAACTTTTTGGGATATTTATCCTTCAACGAAACCGTATCCACTAAATCTAAGGCTGTCCAACGAGCCTTATCATGTCGGTTTGGGCCTGCTAGCTAGCAGGCACGACCCCATAATAATTGGACTGCACTGTGCCTAATTTTGGGCTCCTAGACCCAACATGATTACAAGACACAATTATTATTGTGCCGAGTCGAGTCAAACACGTGCTTTTACCTATAATCTGACCTAAGGCCCAACTGTGCCTATGTGGTGCCATGGACCAGGAACCCATAACTCGGCACGGCACTAAACTTATTGTGCTGCACCGTACCTGGACAAGGACTAAATGGTATCGGGTCGAACCCGTACGTGTGGCCTAGTCCATTTGTGCATCCCTAATCCTATCTAGCAAGGAGACGACAATGTGGGACCATACATGTTTCGAATTGTCCTCACTAGGTGCCATCTCATTGTCCCTACGACTAGGGGTGTCAATGGGCCAGGCTTGGGCCGGATCATATTCGACCCCAACCTAGCCCTATCATGAAATAATAGGCCCCAACCCACCCCAAACCCCCTCACAACCCTATCTTTGGAGCCCAAGTTCCACCTTATGATTATTCATAAGGCTGGGGCCGGACTCGGGCCGGCCGGCCCGGCCCTATCATTTAAAATCATAAGATTCATAAACATATAATTGTAATAAACCAATGCCATATCAATGTTTTACAAGATTTGCATGTCTAAAACATAGAAGAAAAAAGAACGCAAACTTACAACACGTTAACAATAGTACAAATGGTAACTAAAAAAAATGGAAAAAAAATAAATAAAAATAACAAATTGCACAAAGGAATAGTTCTATTAGATTAAGGATTTCGTATGTAATAGAACAAAGGTGATAGCCGGAATAGTCCTCGATAAACATCAATTCAATGGAGTTCATCTATTTTCTCAGACTCGGATTGCAAAGTTTTTTTTTTTTGGTAAATCCCCAATTACAAAAATCTTTTGGCCCTTTTATATTTATCGCAATGCCGAGAAAACGCGGGAATATGTTTAAAAATCATGGGATTTGAAATGGAGGAGATGGACCGGCCCGACATGATTAGGACCGTACCCATACAAGGTACGGCACAAAAGGTCTCATATAGGAGTGGCAATGGGTCAGGCTAGGCCGGGCCATTATTTATAGGTAAGTGAACTTATGTTGGCCTGAGACCGACCAGATTTGAGCTTCAGGTTTAACAATATTTGCCCAAGTCTATCCGTTGTGTTAATTGCGGAGCCAGAGTCTGCCAATGATGGCATTTGAGTTATTAGATATTAGACAAAAATATTAAGAATTTGCAATTGTAAGTATTTAAATCCAAGATTTAAAGCTACAATCAAAAGATGATGATGTGGTGTAAACACAAATTTTGTTAATTGAAAATCAACGAACAAGATATGTATCACAAAGTCAATTTGTATACGAAATCAATTTGTAGAGATTTAAAAATGAGAGATCACAATCTCTAAAACGTTTCTTTGTACAAAAGAAAATATCCTCTGATTCTACTCTTCAGGATCTTCAATCCAAGGGCTGCAACAGCTTATTCTTGGGTTGATTTGATCTCCTTTGCAGCGATCGGGAAGGCGATAGATTTGATAGATTTCACTAACAAAATCGTAGGAATTTGTTGCGAAGTCTTCAGCTTGATCTTCGGGCTTTTAAACTTATAGAAGACGTGAATTGAAGGCTGCAAATTTGGTGTAAATCTCTGGGCCTTTCAGCGTATTCAGAGATGGAGAACTTTATCTTTAGGCTTGAATGCATCTTTAGAACTTCAAGTCTTCATATCTTCAAGGTAGTAGACCAATAGGGCTTCAGAGATTTTTCTCCTTGATCTTTCGTCATTGGGTTTGATCACTTACCCGACTGTAGGGAGCAGGACCTCCTTGGCTTGGCTTCTATCCCCTGCCCCATTTTAGAATGAGGGAGTCCTACCTTATTTATAGATGTAAAGGTGATAGAATTGTATTTGATCTCAACCACTTGTAAAGACTTTAAAGATAATTCCCTATTTAGTAGAAATTATCCAGATTGGAAGATCATTCCTATCACAGTTATCAAGATTTAATTCAGTTAATCCTCTATTTAATTTATAAGAGCTATCTCTTAGTGGGGTCCACCTTGTGAGATTATGCCATGTGGCCTCTTTTGATCACAAAATTTCTTCTCCTACAACGTCTAGGCGATACCACCTCAATCAAACACGATGCTCGATGACGTTGTAGGCGATAATACCTCTGTCTAGAGCGATGCTCGATGACGTCGTAGGCGATACTACCTCCATCTAGAGCGATGTTCGATGACGTCGTAGGCGATAATACCTCTGTCTAGAGTGATGCTCGATGACGTCGTAGGTGATACTACCACCGTCTAGAGCGAGGCTTGATAATGTCGTATGCGATACTACCTTCGTCTAAAGCGATGCATGATGACGTCGTAGGCGATACTACTTCTGTTTAGAGCGATGCTTGATGATGTCGTAGGCGATACTATCTCTTTTTAGAGCGATGCTCGATGACGTTGTAAGCGATACTACCTCCTTTTAGAGCGATGCTCAATGAGGTCGTAGACAATACTATCTCTGTTTGGAGCAAAGCTCTAAGACGTAGAAGGAGATACTACATTCATCTAGGGTGAAACTCTAAGACGTAGAAGGTGATACTACCTCCGTCTAGAGTGAAGCTCTAAGACGTAGAAGGTGGTACTACCTCCGTCTGGAGCGGTGCTCTAAGACGTAGAAGGTGATCCTAACTCCGTCTAAGAGCAATGCTCTAAGACGCAGAAGGTGATACTACCTCTGTCTAAAATGAAGCTCTAAGACGGTGATATGTACCTCCCTCTGTCTAGAGCAATGCTCGATGACGTCGTAGGCGATACTACCTCCGTTTAAAGCGATGCTCTAAGACGTAGAAGGTGATACTACCTTCGTCTAGAGCAAAGCTCAAAGACGTAGAAGGTGATACATACCTCTGTCTAAAGCGATCCTCGAAGATGTAGAAGGTGATACTACCCGTCTAGAGCGAAGCTCAAAGACGTAGAAGGTGATACATACTTCCGTCTAGAACGAAGCTCAACGACGTAGAAGGTGATACATAGCCTCCGTCTAGAGGGAACCTCGACGACGTAAAAGGAATGCCTCCGTTTAGAGCGAAGCTCAACGACGTAGAAAGTGATACGTAGCCTCCGTCTAGAGAGAACCTCGACGACGTAGAAGGTGGCACAGTCTCGAAAGTACTAAGGTTTGAGGACCTCGATAGTACTAGGAGTACTATCAAAGGGTTGGGTTAGGGATGGGTCCAACAAGTCTAGAACTGACCCTACTATATGGGACAGTTCCGGGTTCCGGGTTGTCACCCTTGGTCCCAGATCTGAACCGCAAATACACGGTTCTTAATAAGGTACCTGTCTTGTACCAGATACTTGTTATATAAATTTATATAATATTTATTTGATATATATTAATATTATTTTATTATCATGATAATGATCTCATTCCAAAAACTTATATTTATCTAAATTTAAATAAAAGATTTACACCAACACATATTAGACGCTATCCATGACATAAACTGAATGTCTAATACAAATGCACATTTAAAACTTAAAAGCCCGTAGATTAACACATATTACACGCTATCAAGGAATTGGTTTTCAGGTGCAATCCCTTGGAATTTGTCTAATTTGACTTTTCTAAACTACTTGGACTTATCAGATAATGAGTAGTAGTGAGGAAAAATTCCAACGAGCAACCCGCGCTCAGCTCCAATGCTTTAATGCATCTTCCTATCTCGGGAATCACAACCTTTGTGGGCCTCCATTGGTAAAGAAAATGCCCTAATAGCCAAACATGTGGCAATGACAAAGAAGAAGATTCAAGTCGAAGGAACAAAGATGTGGTCGAAATTCCAGATTTTGTTCATTAGCATGGCGCTTGGATTTATTATAGGGTTTTGGAGAATATGTGGGGCTTTATTGCTTAACAATTCTTGGAGGTAAGCTTATTTTAGGTTTGCAGATATCGTTCAAGAAAGGCTCTTTACAATTATAGCTGTTAATGTGGGAAGATTGATATCATTCAAAAGGCTCATTAATTTTGTAGAGATTTGTCCTGATAAATTATTACTAGAAAGATCAATGCTTTTTACTAATCCAAGAGTGTTTTCGAAAGACAAACTCTCTACCTTTCCACATTAACAAGGCATTATCCGTGTAAAACTCAGTAGTCCGAATGGGACAAGACCCCTCTATATAAGAAAAATCATAACTGGTTGATTCATCTGAACCGTTTTTCTGAGCCATGGCGGTGAAATTGTTGATGCATTGAGGTATTATTCCTGATACATTATTTTGAGCAAGATCTAGGATTTGAAGAGATTTAAGAAGGCATATCTCTATAGGGATTTGTCCAGAAAATCATTTGATCGCGCATACGTAGAACAATAAGATCTGTTAGGCTTTCCCCAACCCATTGTGGTAAGTTTCCCGAAAATCGGTTCTCTCCAAGATTAATGGTATACAAGCTTGTGCAATTCTTCAGACTCAATGGCAATTTTCCTGAAAAACTTGTGTTACTTAGATGTAAGGTTCTCAGTAATGAACTAGGACGTTACCCAAACAGATAATTGTTTCTGAGATTTAGAATAGCTAACTTTGGCCAGTTTATCCAACAATTTGGTAGCTCTCCTGATAACAGATTTCCAGAAAGATCAAGGTGCTCGCTCCAAATAATTATACTGATCATCTTTCATCATCTCACACAGAAATACTAAAATATTACCATAAAACTTGTTTTTGAGAGATCTCAACTCTTCACTTGGATGAAAAGTGTAGCAACAGACCCTCAAAGTGATTGGAACTCGTGTCTAGAATTGAAATAGCAATATGTTTATCAGCAATTTGATTGCAACAGAGATTTAAGAACCTCGTTTGGGGAGAAAGATTCCAAAACCAATGAGGAATAGTACCAGAAATTCCTGTATTAGTAATAACAACGTGAGAACATTTTTTTTTTGGTTTTTTGTGTTTTGAGCCACTCAGGGAATTGAGGCACTAGCCCACAAGATCCGAGTCTTATAATATCTAGTTGAAAAGGAGGAACCCAATCACTGCTCATGTTTAAAACCAAGGAATTGAGAGATAGGTCCAGTACTTGTAACCTCCAAAGAATTTGAAGCTAAAGCCAAACCAGTTAATTGTGAATGTTCTCCAACGCTTTGGGGGTACAATTCCATTCAATCTGATTATTGTCAAGACGTAACTCCTTTAAGGATGACAATATTCTCCGATCAGGCAAAGAATCATTAAGTCGGTTCCCCTCCAAACTAAGTCCCTAATGTAACTAGACGAATTTCGCACAAGTTCAAATACTTTTCCGCTCAAATGGTTGAAATACAAGTCAAGAGTTCTCAAGCGACAAAGATTTGCTAAAGTTATTGGTATCTTGCCTTCAAACTTATTCATAGAGAAATCGAGACTTACAAGTGAGTGCATTTCCCAAAAGCATATGGAATTGGACCTTGCAACTCATTTTCACCGAGTCTAAGATTGACGAGGCTACTGCTAATATTAAACAAAAAGGGGAATATTATTGAAGAGTTGATGTTATTAAGATTGAGAACAAGGGTTGTAATAGAAGTAAGATTAACATGGAAAGGAGATGCAAAAATGACCTCATGAATTCTACAAGCGGCCAAGTTCAATACTGATAAAGAAGGGAGCATATTGATTGCTTGTAGCCAGTCACTTGCATTGTAAAGGTCCAAATTACTCGTGTCAAGGTGTTTTAAAGAAGAAATGCAAGAAATCCATTCGAGCTTATCGACATGAAGTTGAACACCATAATTGCAACTGATTTCAAGAACGTGAAAGTTGGAAAGATTTTCAAGTTGATGGGGGAACATTTCCAGCAAAACCAGCAAGGCTGAGATTGAGATACATAAGTCTAGTCCAAGTAATTCAAGCAAAGAAGATCTTATCTCACCACCGAGGGGCACTGCCCTCCAAGAAATGAGAACGGATCCTCTGTTAACAAGCCTGTTAACAACCCTGTTAACAGGACAAAATGAAAGGTAAAGGTGTAATTTCGCTGCTTTCATGAAGGTGAAATTACAAAGGTGAAATTACACCTTTACCCTTCATTTTGTTCTGTTAACAGAAGATCCTCTTCTACCATCATCACTTTCTTTCAGAGATATGGGAAGTAGATCAAGCATGGTAGCATGGCCTGTTTGGTTATCGAATTTCACTCCCCTCCATAAACAGCAATCTCCATCTCCCCAGGACAAGAGCAGGTTTGCATAATCGATAAAACCATGTTTGAACTTATGGAGTGCTCGTCTCTCCCTCTCTATGCACCTAGCCGCAACTCTTGATTCTCCACCATCGAAGCCGAATCCAACGGTTGCCATGTAAACCAAGGCAATAAAATTTAAAACAAAATTGAGCAGACATTATACTCATGATCGTCTTCAGTGAATATACCACAGTACGATAATAATTTGATGGATTGCGCCTTCTGCTTCCTAATGACACCGACTATTGAATTTTGGGTGATGACCGCTATAAATCCAAGAGAATGTTCAGTAGACACGATTGGGCACGACCCCCGATTGGATTTTTAGTTAAATTATATGTAAAGTCTGAAACCCAGCCCGACCCAACATGGTCCAGCACGATAATAATTGTGCCTTGTACCGTGATGGACTGGGGACCATGAAATTAGGCACGGCACGGTACGAAAGGCACGAGCCTTATCGTGCCAGGCTAGTATGAAAGGCTCATTTGTACATCCCTACTAGAAGTAGAGGCCCGGTGAAGAGTAGAACTGTAAGTTTTGGTTTGACTTGCCTGAACCCTACCAGACCCAGCTCTATTGAGCTCGAAGTTGGGTTTGAATTGCGATTAGGACATTTGTATCTAACCCAAAGGGCCCGGCATGGACCACCATTAAACTTTTATTTTTTATTTTTAAATAAATTTACTTTTAGCCTTTTTATTTAACTAGTAATAATACACGTGCAGCGCACGTGTTTCAAAATTAAAATCAAAAACATTTTAAATGAGTTTTTAAGTAATAAGATAAATGAAAAGTATGCATAATTTGTGTAATTTTTGATTTTTTTATTATAATCGCTACCTCATGTTGTGAAATTGTAGAGAAGAGCAGTAATCATAGGATAATGAGCAATACCAATTCTATGTACCCCTGAGATAATCATGTTGTACAGAGTCGATGATCACTTACATAATTGACAAAGGTTTTAGGCATTGATTAGTTTTTGCTTACTTGATATTAAGACCAGATCTTCTATATTAATTCTTTTCCTTTAAAAATATTTTGTAGTTCTTTGAAGTTGTCAACTGGGGCATGGTTGCCCGATAAGGCCTCCGAGAACTTTGAGATAACCCGTCACGTATTTTAGTTGGAAATTTCTAAACGTATTGTCCTTCGTGTTTTTCTAGAAAATCAATTTCGAAATTGATTGAAATGGATTCAAACAATAATACTAAATATGAATTTTTTTTGTTAAGATATATTTTAAAATAGATTAAAGTTTTACCCTTACTGAGTTGCCTCGACTGAGTTGAATGAATCTGAAGCCTAGAATTGACTGCTTTGTTACAGCTTTATTTTCAGCCTTTTTTATTGATGTGGAATTTAACAGCAATGATCCATCCCAATGTTGTATTAAAATTTAAATTATTTTTCATATATAATTACTCAAAGAAAGCAGAAGGGGAAATTATGAAAAAGGGTGACTTTTTGGCCATATTTATAAAAAAAAAAGTCCATTGAAAAGTCATGTTGAGAGAAAAAAAGACATTGTAAATATAATTGAGCAAAAGGTACTTTTTAGTATAACAAAAGTGTGTGCACCGAATTTACCTTTATGCTTTGTAATTTAAGTTTACTTTAAAAAAAAAAAAAAAATCTTTATGAATTATTAAAACACCCTTGTTTAAAAGAAGTTATTTCTATCTAAACAACCCGCGCACTCTTCCCAAACTCTCTCTTTGGTTCTTCTTCTTCTTCCCCAAGCCGAACTTCCTCCACCATCAACAAACTCCGTTGACGTTTGTACACCAATAAGTATTCTTCCCTCTTTTTAATTACTACTCTAGAATTTAGTCAAATCGCAAGAATTCTTTAAACATGCAATTGCCATGTTGTTGGTTTAGGATTACACAAATACAGATGAAAGAAAATCTAATATGAGAATGACCTAAAGGATTCTTGCGATTTGTCTAATCCGATTGTGACAAGAAAATCTGTCAAACTTGCGATTTGTTTAATGCAATTTGTCTAATCCGGTTGCGTCTGAGCATTTTAGGTCTGGAGCGAATTTTGGGAAGTGTGTCATATCTAAGGTACAAAGGAAATATCAGGCTCCTTGTCAAACTTGAGAAGAGTTGGTTGGACGGTTCAATAATCCATCTTCACCGATTAGCTCCGATCCATCTTCTAAAGTATATAAAATCTTCAACCTCCTGCAAGCTTCACAATCAATATAACCTCCTTATAAAATCAAACTAATTGTCAGAATCTACATATGCGAATTATTTCTAGATTATGAATCACTATATGCAGTCTCCATTGGATAATGTAAGAATAAAGACAATCATAGAAGATCAAAACTAACATGAGAATACAGAAACAATTGAGAAAGAGAGAGGGAGAGTGTTGCTTTGGATGTTGAGACACAGGAAGATTAAAATACAGAAACAAACAAGAAAATTTGTACAGAAATATGATTGAATTAACAAGGAAACTAACTTGAGAATCACCTAGATTCATCATTGTCCATTTCATAAAGAATGATGATCGTAAAAATCGGTAAAAATGGATCATCTGGACAAGTTGTTCTTCGAACTTGGACAGACAAAGACAGAGTTGGAGAGAAAGAGAGAGAGAGAGAGAGAGAGTGACTTAGCTTTAATAAAATTGGATTAAATGAGAAAGTCTTTTAGTATTCCTAAATACGCGTTAAACAAAAGAGTAATTCGTGTTATGTATTAGGTTAATCTATCACTTAGTAATTGTTAGGGCCCACATGAAGGAACTACTTAAGATGTCTAAAATACCCTTTTTGTTCATATCAGGTTAATACTAATTATTTAGTAATTATACATAAAGAATAAGGGTAATAATGGTATTTAAAAATTCAATTTTTTTTTTAATAAAAACCTGAAAGTAAATGACAAAAAAATCCATAAAAAAATAATTAATTACATAACAATCAGACAATCTTTTATTATATAATTTATATTACTAAGGACAAAAGTGTAAAATCAATAAAATAAAATTATAGAAAATCTAAAGCTTACGAAATTGGTTTAACTTTTAGTAGTATGATTTGGTCAGGCTCAAACCTAGCCTTAACTCAACAAATTAAGTTCGAATTGGATTCAGACTCGATAGATTTGGGTTCCATTGGGGCAGAACTGGGCTTCGACAAGGGATTTCTCACTGGACATCTACAAAATTCATTTTTTTCCCGCGCTCTTCACTGTCTCTATTCATCCCCTCCATCCTCCCTCTATCCCATGGTTTCAAGGATCGATCCGATCCCGAGCCATGATAGGACCGGTTCAACTGCTGCTGGCCGATACAACCAGTTTAGTGACTGGTCCAACTGATCCAATGTTTTTTTTTTCTTTTTTTTTTTTTTCTAACTTATAAATGGAACGGTCCAAACCAGTATCAACCTGGACCATTCCGGTGACTAGTACGACCGTTCTGATGACCAGCCAGTATATGCTGTCCAGTATATGCTGTCCGGATTGGGATCGTCCGGGACCAGTCCAGTCCCCGATCCCGAGACTTTAATCCTTGCTCTATCCCTGTTTTTCCTTTCCATTGTTCCTCATTTTTCTTGAATTTACCAATCACAATCTCTCCTTAAACCTACCAAAGTTCATCAGAAGATTGGGTCAGCATAGAATCCCCCAGAGCTATATATGTAAGAACCATACCATTATCTGGAACTAGATAAGACAAGATGGATCAATGAACTACTAGAATTCAAATTTTAAGTACCTTAAACCTAGTTTATGCATTCATCTTACATTTAAGTGCTTGAACTTCAGTGATTTTGTAACAATAAGAACTTCGGTGACACATATCAAGCAGCCATGGCCGATTCCATGTTGTTTAGAATGTCACAGTAGCTACTGTGATCTGCTGTGTTTTTGAAACCAGGAATAAAATCCAAGAAGAACCTCAACACTGCTGCTAAATGCTGCGAGTCCTTGGAAGAGTAAGCTGCTTCAAGAAATAATGAAGGCCGGACAGTGTTGACCTGAAAATTCGTCATTGTTCTATTAAATAATCTCTCTACCATCAAAACTGGAGAGACATGATTGAGTTAAAAGCTACAGGGAACGACAGAAAAGAAATATCCAAAGAGCTTCTAAATAATAAGTGAACGCAAAGCTTTACATTTTCCGAGAGGAAAGGGGCATGGTGTAAAGGATCGGCCGATCCAACTCGGGATCGGTTCAGGACGAGTTGCGATCCCCCAAGCCGATCCCTAATGTATTAAAAATTCTCCGACTCGGTCCAAAACCGAGTCAGATCATCCGATCCAATCGACCTGACTTGCTTTTCGACAAGTTTAAACACAATGGAAAGTGGTATACTACGACTCACCTTGTTTTTTCGTGCATACCGTAGGGCTTCAAGATAATATCCATCTTGAATGAGTAACAAAACATAGTCATGATGCAACGAAAGCCGCCTTAGCATATCTACACCCAACTTTTGTGTCTCGAAATTCTGACGACCTGAATCGAGGAGTTGTAATGCAACTTCTTTAGAGGGTTCAAGGATCTGCAGTTGGGTATAATAGCTTCAATCGTTACATAGCTTTAAGTAGAACCAAATTTAAAATATGCAGAGCCATTTCATTACTTTCAAAGCATAAATAATCAAAAGTATAGTGAAGCACCTTGTTTGTGATGAACAATCCAAGTTCAGCATAGCGCCCACTGCGAGCTAGCAGTTGTACCGTTAACACATACATAATGGGCTGCAATTTGACCTTTTCTGAAACAGCACTGCAATAAGGGAAAAATATATATAAAGATTTCATGGGACAAATACAAGGTTGATATTGGAACTCTGCAATATGAAAAATCATAGAAAAAGTAGAAAAACAATTATAAAAACTACGGGTGCAACTCGGATCGGTTTGGGTCCGGTTGATCTCCCAACCCAACCTGATTTCAAACCCAAACTATAAAACCCAACCACCAAACCAATTTTATTTTTTAAACCCTAAACCCAACCCACTCCAACCAAAACTGCAATTTCAGGTTGGTTTGGGTTGGGTTAATTCAGGTTGATAAGCACAATCACAGCTTGAGTCATGTATTTGGACTTGAACCAACCTTAGCATTCCGCAAATACTTAAAAAATCAAATCTAACTTGCCCAACACATTCAACTGCAACAAAGCACATTGCTATTAAACACTGTTATCAAACTATACTTCTAATATAGATATTATACATTATATATACTATATGTATTATTAACCAGGTTAATTCGGTTTGGGTTTTGGGTTGGGCCGGGTTACCCAAAACCAAACCAAATTAATTCGGGTTGGCTTTTTCAACCCAAAACCGACCCCAAAGTGATAAAACCCAACCCAAACCGATCCAAAGTCAGGTTGGGTCAGTTTGGGTTCACCCCTAATAAAAACTATGAACCAAGAAAAGGAGATAGCACATTGTAGACCTGCGGAAGTATTCAACAATGATTGCAATCAAATAAGATGGGTCTCCTGCCATCTCTTCCTCGGCAACAGCAAACACAAGGCTGTACATCTCATCAGGCGAAATTGCTGGAGAAGCAACTTGAGACTCCTGGTGCTCGGAAACAGCAGAGTCCACTGAATCGTGATATGGTCCGAGCACTTGAGATTGTAAAGATGACTGGCCAACCTCAGCAGCAGAAGTTTCAACATCCTTGGGATTTTCTCTATCCTCTTTAACCAAACAATGAAGATCACTTGAGAAGTGCTTTTCCAGAGGTTCTCCGGATTTTTTTTCCAAACAAGGTGATGACCTACTTAAAGTGGAATAGTCATGAGATTTATTGTCCAAAACTCCACTCATGGCTTCTTGAGATTCATTGCTCACTTTACTCACAAATTCATGTTTGACAGATTTTCCATGTGTCTCTATTCTAGACGTAGATTCATCAACCGTAATCCTACAGCCATCTGAGGGTTGTATGCCAGAAGTTGAAGTTTTCTCAACTGCTATTTCCTGCTGAGAAATTCCCGTTTTCAGTGAATGAGAGTAAGAGGCAACTAATACATCTATTGCCCTAACAACCATGGATACAGGTCTCCGCTCTAGAATTACTGTACGCGTTATTGCCAAGCATAATTGCTTTGCCTGAAAAACAAAAGCCGCATAGCATTAGTATTACTACCAGGTTTTATAATATAAAGCTCAGCAATGCATACAGCAAAATTAATATAAATGTGTCAAGTGCAGATCACAAACATGGATGGGATGTTACCTTATTTGGCTCCAACCTTCGCCTCTGCAAGAATTCTAGAACTGAAGGAACTTCCGAGCTACTGGCAGCAATAGCCTGCAAAGGTTAGAAAGATATGATTTTGCTACACAAGAATCACAGACTATTTTACAAGATAACAAACAATAAAACTTACCTCTGTAGGCCTAAGAATCAGCTACACATTGATGAGTTTCATAGAAAACCAAATCAGAATTACCTCTAGGTCTAAGTGGATCTTCCACAAATGACCATTAACAACATCACAAATAAGGTCAGGAATGAGGAAGGTCCAGCCATCTCCATATATAATTCCTTCATGATCATTCATTTCACTTGTCTCAATGTTCTCCATATTTCCGCTAATAGATTGGGAGGATGGAGTATTAACCCTCGGTGAACCTCTCATCAGCAGAGGAAGCGGAGCAGATATAGGTGCTCGGGAATTGGCAAATATGTCATTCAGTATAACAACTTTTGCATCCACTTGATGAACAAGCAAGACACTGTCGACCACACTGATTGCAATCTTGCTTGAATAAATTGGTAAAGAAGCCTGATATGAAAAATAACAACATTCTGAATTGAAGCATGCACACGCTCGCTACGAAATAGTGTCATAATAATACAATAAATAGAGCATCCAGTGAAATGAATCAAATGTGTCTGTGGAAATATGCAACAGGCTGAATAACGACCACCAATTGAAGAACACATATATAAGCTCCAGGTGCAACATTTACTACAAGAAAACGAAGCTTAGTTCTTAATGAAAACATTGAACAAATTCTCATTTTTATGAAAAGGATTTTAGCGGGTTGTGCTTGTTTTTGGTATCTGATTAAAGAAAAAGGAAAAGCTGAAACTAGTAAAATAGATATACTAAATTCAATAATTTCAAAAGAAAAACAAAAATGCTAGATTAATCATTCTATTTGATGAACATTTTGGTCCTGAATCCTCAAGAAAGGGGAAAATATAAGGAAGAGGGAAAAAAAAAAAAAAAAAGCTTAGATAAAAATACTGGCCTGTGAATAATTTGTAAGGTCCTTAAAAAACGAAGAGGAAAGAAGGCCTACATAAAAGTACAGGTATTTGAATAATTAGTAAGGTCTTTGTAGTGACCCATACCAGGAAATTAATATAATGAATGAATTCGAGGTTATTTAAATGAATTAAATAAGTATAAACAGAAATCTTTAAATCAATTTGATTGTCTATGCCTTTGAGTTAATGTAGAAACTGGAATTAGTTAACTTAGAAGGAATCATAATCTTTAAATTAGCTTGACGAGAGCATATGTTTAGA
Source organism: Pachysandra terminalis (assembly GCA_031762675.1). Classification (NCBI taxonomy): domain Eukaryota; kingdom Viridiplantae; phylum Streptophyta; class Magnoliopsida; order Buxales; family Buxaceae; genus Pachysandra; species Pachysandra terminalis. The sequence continues at coordinate 816,727 of JAUPMG010000001.1, read as the reverse complement.
TTAATGTGCATAGGAGAACTAATTGTGATGATGACATGTTCTAATAGTTGTATTTCGGAATTAGGGTGTATAATTAAGAGAAATATGGGTAGAGATTTGTAATTTAAGTAGAGAATGGAGGATGTGGAGTAATTAAGCGAAGTTAAGATTGGGCTATGTTAGACTTGGTCGTGCGGACCAAGGTGTAGATTCAAGGCTAAATAGATTCAAATTGAATTAGAAAGTTAAGATTGGAGAGAGAGTTTCCAATTAAGTAGTGTACGAGATAGGAAGGACTCTAAAGAGAACTTCCTAATTTAAAACAAGGTATGTGGGGTTTAAGAGAGGGAGATTAGGGTTTCGGTTAGGGAAAAAGAAAAGAAATAGAGAAAGAAAAAAGAGGAAGCAGCTAGATTTGGAAAAGAGGAAGTGCAGGAACTAGAAGAAGAAGAAGAAGAAGAAAAGAGAGGATTCTACAGATTTTCTGGGTTCAGCATTGAGGTAGGTCATCTTGGTTGCTCCTCATGTTGTTATTAATGATATCCATGGGTATCAGTGAACATAAATATGTCTATGAATGTGGGTCGGTGCGTATGTATACCTGTGTTTATGTTTATATGTATGCATATGTAGGGATCTTCGATAGTTTCTACGGTAGTTATGTTCATAGGATTATGATAAATTCCTTAGGATAAGCATCTAGAATTCTTATTCTGCATGAAGAATATGTGATTGAACCATGTTATATTGATTTATGTGTTCGAGATGATATCATGACTATATGTGTTTTGAATCATGAGATTTATGATTTAACATGTGAATCCATGTTTAGATATTAGGTTTTGTGTATAACATGTTGGATTGATGATTGGTAGTGTAAACCATGATTTGTGTATGAGAAAACTATGAATTTGAAGTTGTGTGAGGTTGGGCACCAAGCCCTAGAAAAATCAGAAAATATGGGCTGAAATAGACCTTCGGCAGGTACCTTGGCAGGTGTCGAGCACATTTGCCAAACTCCAAAATCCCCTGCCCTTCCTACCGAGCTTCGGCAGCTGCTGAAGCCATCCACCGAAAACTTTCGGCAAGACCCTCGGTCTCACCGAGCTCCTTTGTGTTGCATATTTTGTGGACAGTTGTATTTTGAGGTCTGGAAGTTGTGTGTGGTGTTGGTTTGTGTGCATTATGTGTGTGTGGAGTTTTGTGCAACAAAGGACCTAATTGTCTCAGTTTGCCGTGTGCTAGGACAATGCACTCTACTCTATGATCTATGAAAGTGCCTGATGTGTATCCTACAAGAAATAAGCATGCTGATATGATATGAATGTTGTGGGTATGTGATGCATGAGATATGTATGAGTTATGTGTAATGGTCCTTATGTGACCCATCCATGCATTAGGTATGCATGAGGTTAGGAATGAGTTGTGGTGAATGGTCCTTGAGTGATCCATCCATGCATTAGATATGTATGAGGAACAAAACATGAAAAAATAGTCAGAGGAATTGAGCCCCATGGGTTGAGAATCCCGCAAAACCATGATGTACACATGGGAAGTAAGAGAGTAGTGTCCAGTTGTATTAAAATGGATGCCCGGTAATTAGTATTACTTGATAAGAGAGCTTCGTCCAGCTGTACTAAATTAGATGCCAGGGTAACTTGGAACCGGCTGATCACCGGAATAGGAATTGCATTAGTCACCATTCATACTATGTGCGTTGCATTACTTGCATTTAATTATCATTTTGCATAGCATCCATTCATCTCATCATTCATTGTGTTTTCTGTATTTCCTTAATTTTCTTCCTTTATACTTACTGTTTTTAATATTCATGTAATGATGTGGATGAAATGCTAAGACTCGGGTCATGATTGATTGGTTAGAAATTATGATGTGAATGAACAGCATGTTGTAATTTAGTGTTTATGATTGTTGAAGTTAAATTGGAAAGCATGTTAATAATTGACAGTGTGAGACATAGGACCTATGGTCTTCTGATTCATGTTGCTTAGAGAATATAATAGGTTATGAGTAGTTGATTTTCTTTAAATTCAGTTTTGGGTTAAGACAATGATGTAATAGATTTGGATTATTTTATGGATGGGTTGGTTGATTTAGCTTCCGCTTATATGTCGAATGTTAATTATGACAATTTTTTGACTTTTGAGGTTGATTTCCGCATCCAAGGGGTTTGGATATGAAGGTCAAGCCTTGGACTCCTCGAGATCAGATATCTCGGATCCGGGGCATGACAGTCTTTGAGGCCGAGGTTTCAAAATATATTAAAAGCTAATTCTTGATCTTTCTCTCTGAGCACATATCAAAATTTCTCACTAGCTACATCCTAGACCTCCTAAATAGCTCTCCAATCATTGGTTGAGCATTTCATTTGGATGTAACAAAAGCAAATTTTGAGGTTCATCACTCTATTGCGGTTAGAAGTTCAGCAACTAGAGAGTTATTAGAGTTACATCAAGAAATCTGGTAATCCTGGGACCTTCTACAGAAACAAAATAAGTTTTCTTATGATGAAAAGATCTCTACTTTCCAAAGTTCTGGTGATCAACAAATAACATTGCAGTGACTGACAGAGTGATATAGAATTCATTTCTACTCTTTTCTATTTAAACATTTAACCATGTTTTAATATATTTTCTTACGAAAACCATCATGCAACAAACTTAAACAGAATTGAGATTCATGTTCTAAATCAATCACTGTTTTGGTTCATAATGCACAATTACAAAGGAAAGCAGCTGCACACACACACACACACACACATATATATGAATTAATTCAACATAGCATATTATTAGCCACAAATCTTGACACTTAATTTACACAGAATAATCCTGAAAAGTGCCTTGGAATTTCTGGAGAGATTGGAAAATGAAAAGATATAAATTGAGCATGGAAGTACCTGTGGTACAACAGCGTCACGGTAAAACCTATATGAGTGGAGTAACATTGCAACCCTATCAACTTGCAAGCAGTATATCCTACCATAGCTGTAAATATTGACAAATACTATATTATTATATATTTCCAACAATTTTTGCTGAAACAAAAAAAGATGTAGTAATTTAAACTAGTGAAATGAACCAACATCAAAAGACAAAACTCAATAGAAAAACCTACACTGTGACAATTTGAACATCTTCTGCAGAAAGGACAGGCTTCTGGTTTGCCTCAGCTTTAGCCATTGCCATCTCAAACCTTGGCAAGCGAATAATTCCTCCAGATGAAAGCTGAGACAAAAAGAAATGACAACTGGATACAAGTCAATTAGTAAAACATCATGAGAATGAGATGAGAGCTGAGCCAATTACATGTCATGCTGAAAATTAAAAGATAAAGAAATTTTGTGAGTTGATTTTTATTGAAGAACAATGGGTGATGGAACTTGGTAGATGCAAGAACCAACTGTATCATTAGACATTGTAGTTATCCAACCAGCACTAGTTGGTAGCAAATCTGGTAAAAAAAATTTACGGAAGTCATGGACCACGCATTTCTACATATCTCCAGAATCAGGGAATCAAATGCTACATATATATATATGGCAATCATTTTTTTTCGATGACATGCAGCAGATGCTGAAATGTAAGGTAGAATTGGTTCTATCACCGTTTACTTTTATCTGCAAGTGATAGCAAATATTGCAATGACCCAACCAAAATATAGGACTAAATTGTAATTAATATAAGTACAGGAGTTAGGGTGTAATTAATATAGAGGTTAATTTAAAATTTTAGTAAATTAGTAACAGATTTGACTTTGACTGTTTGTGATTGGTGGGCTGCACTATAGGAAACTAAGTGCTTCACACACAATCATAACTC
>JAUPMG010000001.1:799726-810995 GCA_031762675.1 Pachysandra terminalis | reverse complement strand
CTCCACCCGGTCATATGCTTTTTCAAGGTCAAGTTTCAAAACCATGCCCTCTTTACCGGTTCTCCTCCATTCTTCAATCACTTCATTTGCAATTAGCATGATCCTCATACTTAAGCCTCAAAGTGTTTTTCTTGAGCCTCACACACCTTTTGAAACACTGCATCAAACTACAGATATAGAATTAAAGGATATTGTCTGATACAAGAAAAAGACATAATAGACATCATATATTTTCTGGCTATAATCAAGTCATTAATGTATATTCAGCATCAAGCACCATTCACGGCAAAGTAGCTGTTTAAATCCCACATTTCAGTATAGATGAGAATGACATCAAGTTAAAACTTAAATGCAACGTGCGATCATGAGATTGCCTTCACAGTAGCAAGTACAAGTTTTAGGTTGTAAGGTGTCGCTCAGTACGCCTGATATTGGCAGTGATGTGTCTTTCAAGTAATATACACCTTGACAAGCGAAAATGAACCAATTAAAATATGAGCAGATGAAGAGGTACTAATCACGATGCAGTGTCAACAGAACACATAAAATATCCATACATATTTTATAGCTCATACTCCTTTTTCATCAACAGATGTATATCCCAAAGAAATAGAAAATTTTCACAAATGCAGTTATATATAACAGCTTGAAACAAATTCAAGTCATGCTTTAAACACTTCAAGTTATTCTAACTTTAACATAAAAGGTTTAGACATCTGAAGTGCATACCTGGTCTTTACAAATACAACATCACACATTGGGCAATCGGTCCAAAAGAACCCCAGTATGCTTTCAGACTCTGACCTACACTTCTGAATAAAAGTCTCCCCAGTTTCTCTATTTCTGAATTCAATCTCATGACTGGATCGTTGGATTCCTAGAACTTTTGCATCTAGAGAACATCGGAGAGAAAGTACAGGCCCTTCACCTATTGGAACAGAGCTAGGAGCAAAATCTGGTGAAAATGGAACAGTTTTCCATGCAAAAACCTGTAAAAGCAAACTCTATAATATTTATTTCAAACATGCATTAAACACTTAAACTGACACATTTGACATGTTAGTTTGGATTTAAAATGCACTTCAGACATTGACGCATTCAGTATGTTATCTTATTACCTGATCTGATGTTAGGGAGAGCAGTAACTTGTTTCCATCGTCATAAAATAGACCTATACATCCAGGAATGCGGCATCTAAGGGGTGGATACTGAATATAAACGTGCGACAGAGCACCAGATCCACCATAACCAACACTAGGCTGAGCAATAGATGCTTTACGAAACATATTCTAGTCGTCGTCTTTCTCTGCTAACAGCAGAACTTGGAGGGATACGGTAAACTATAGTAAATCTCAAAACTTTCTTTTGAGCTTCAAGGACAACACAAAAAAGAAAATAAATCACACAATGGAACAGCACTTAAGTATATCAAAGCATTAGGAGCATAATAATAACAGATAAGCTAAAATACATGATTTTTCAATTAATGAGTTAACATTATTTTTTGTTCTGGTGCTGGAAGGTAATGATGATTCAGCTTAAGAAGATGCTTCCAGTTTAGTCTATTATCTTTAAGAATTGAGGATACCTAGTTCCCAAATGCCTTGATGGAAAGGGAATTTCCCTTCATATCTGTTGACAACCACTTACTCTAAAAGCTTAAGCTGTTAGAGAACGGCACTACAATGTATATCAAATGGTTCAATAGTCCCCCCACCCCCTGCACGTATGGGCTCCGCACGGGAACAACACATCCGTGGGAGAATACAGGGTACAGAGGCAAACACACACCACACACATCCCCATGATTCGAACACTCAACCTCTTGCTCTTGTACCATGTTGACAACCACTTATTCTAAAAGCTTAAGCTGTTAGAGAACGGCACAACAATGTATATCAAATGGTTCAACAATATCTCCATTGAGCTATTAAGTAGCAGTGAAAAAAAATAAAAATAAAAAATGTTCGAGAAAATCTTATGGAAAATATTATATCTCATTATGAAGTTCTAAAATACAAATTTGTACGATTTTTACAACTTCACAAAAGGAAAAAAAAAATGCTAGAAATTTTGATTGCATATAGAATCAGAGAAATTTTCAAAAACTTCTAGAATGTTATGAAAGACATGACTACACCCTCAAAGCTTCATAAAGTAAAATATAACCGTGAGTAATATATTACATCATCATTATCATATGCCTTATCCCAACTAGTTGGGGTCAGCAACAAGAATCCTGTTCCTCCATCCCAATCTATCAAAAACTATATCTTCAGTCAAATTACGAGAATGTAAATCCTTTTTGATTGTCTCCATCCATGTTCTTTTGGGTTTTCCTCTCCCTCTCTAAGAACCTTCAATGATTTCTCTCTCACACCTTCTCATAGTTGCTTCCCTAGTCTTCATTTTATATGCCCACACCCTTAGCCGACTTTCTTTCTTCTTATCTCCTAATTGAGCCACACCCAAACAACTTCAAATATGTTCGTTCCTCACCTTATCTTTCCTAGTCTTCCTACATATTCATCAAAACATTCTCATATCAGCAACGTCATCCTATGCATATGTTGCTTCATTGTTGCCCAACATTCTGATCCATGCAACATAGCAGGCCTAGTGGCTGTCCTATAAAACTTTCCTTTTAATTTGAGTGGAACATGTCAATCCAATAACACTTTAGAAGCACTTCTCCACCGAAGCCATTCAGTTCTAATTCTATGAGCAACATCCTCATCAATATTTCTCTATTTATGGATAATTGATCCTAGATAACGAAATTGATTGCTTTTGGGAATTACTTGGTTTTCAGTTCTTACTGTTGCTTCACCTCTACTATTGTTTGGGCTAAAGTCACTGTTGCTTCACCTCTACTATTGTTTTCAGTTCTTACTATTGAAGCGGTTCTTACTGTTGCATTATTTCGGTCTTAGTTCAACTTGTTCTAAAACTTTTTGATTCCAAGATCTCCCTCCATAACTCTACTTTTTCATTTACTCCCTTTTTAGATTGGTCTAAGAAAACTACATCATCTGCAAAAAGCATACACCAAGGTACCTCCTCTTGAATACGAATAGTTAATTCATCCATAATTAAAGCAAGAAGATAGGAACTCATCTGAACCTTGATGTAAACCTATCCTTACTAGGAACTCATTTGTTTCGTTACCTACAAAAGTATAATAAACAAAAGCAGTTCTTGACAAGGAAATATCATATATGATAAGATAATAGAAAACAATGTCTGATTTGCTTTCTGATAATTAATTGAATAATTAAAAAGGAGATTGAGAAAAGGCTACCAAACCCTCAAAAGAAGAGAAAGGGAAGAAACATGTTTCCCCAACATACACCTCTTGGCAAACTGTCAACTTCAAGAATGATGCTATATGGAGAGAGGGCCATAGTAACGTCACCCAATTAGCAGTGCAAAATCTTCAGCCTCTTTAAGAGTCACCCCAACCACCACAACAGCTATATGTACCCATTGTGGTCACTAATCAAACCTCTAATACCCAACTCCACAAATTATGAAGGAGACAATCATCAAAGTATAGCTTGAAGCATCTATAAAGAGGTCAATGCCATCTTCAAATGAGATGGGACTAATGTATGGAAAAGCCTTCCAATCTCTCAACAACTCAATAAAGGGGTAACTAGTCAATTCTTTTGATGTATAACATGAAAGGATACAAAGGCTTTGACTTTGGACAAGGTGATGAGTCCTACTTATTGTCTTAAAAAAACCTTTTTATTTCTTTCTTTCCAAAGAATCCATGAAGTAGCGCCAATCACCATTTTCAAATGATTTTCTTTTTTAGCACCAAACTGAGATGGAAAAATCTAAAAAGATCCACCAACTCATGTGGTAGCACCTAAGAGACATTAGAAAGGGCATAAAAGTTTCCAAATACCTTGCTACCTAACAACTGATTTTCCATATCTCCACTTTCCGTCCATATAGCACAGACATGAGGAGAAAAAGCTTTATTTTTCTTCTGCTTTGAAGCTCATCACCGGTATTGATCATAGGGGTAACTAATCATGAGAGCTTTTTTGAGGGTGGGTGGGTGCGTGGTATTCTAAAAGGAACAGTGGAGATTCAATCAAATTGTAATTTAAAAGAGAGAGGAAGAGTGATTTACAAGTGAAATACTGTTTGAATTCAAGTTCCAAACCCTACAATCTGTTATAGAGCTCAAAACCCGTGCATCCTTGAGTGTCAATTATCGTATTAAACTTTGACATAATTGAGTCACTAGGATTAAAAAGAAAATCCAGATCTTGGGCTAAAACTGGGATAATCAAAGCAGGATCAGCATCTCTGTCCTGGAAGGTTCACAGATAAAAGGTAAGGTGTGACAGAAGAAAATTAATACCCACCAAAACTGTGCATCCTTGAGTGTCAATTATCGTATTAAACTTTGACATAATTGAGTACTAGGATTAAAATGAAAATACAGATCTTCGGCAAAAACTGTTGATATGGATAATCAAAGTAGTATCGGCATCTCTGTCCTGGAAGGTTTGCAGATAAAAGGTAAGGTGTGACAGAAAAAAAATTAATACCCACCAAAGAAATTTCCAGAATTTAATTTCAGAGTGATCGCTCGTGTCTAACCTAGTTTGAGGGAGAAAGGGATGGAAAAGCATCACTGAAGAATTTCTAAGGGCAGCTATGATTTACTCTTAGAGCCATAGTGTTTAAACTCGGTTTCGACTCGGGTGTCGTACTATCGTCCCAGTCCGATCCCGAGTTGGATTGCCGATCCAACAATGGATCGGATGATCCAAACCGATCCAACCAAAATAAGCTTTTTCCGAACCGAGTTTAAACACTATCCTGCTGATGATAACACAGAAGAAGAGGAGACTCTGGTCTGTTGTTGTAAATTCTTCAAAGCCAAACGAGTAAAGCCATTGATTTTGGATACAAAAGTAGTTGAGATGAAGTTGCTTCCTCATGAAAGAAAGACCATTTAAATAGGGCTTTATAATTTGTTGGTTCTGGACTGTTGCAGAAGTCTCTCAGAACTTCTAGATGAACTTGACGAGAAACCTCAAAAGGCCAATGTTATAATTTAATTTAATTTAAATTTTTTTTTCTCTTCTAAGTTCTAAAGAGTGGAACTGTTCTTATGGTTTAACCTATCTAGAATAATGATGTGGCCCTGTGATGGACGGTCCAAATCTAAAGGTGGCCCACAAGTCTCTCGATCAGCCGATCCGAAGAAGAAGAGGTGAAGAAGAAGAAGACAGCCGATCCGAAGAAGAGCTGAAGAAGGAAAAATACCTGTAAGTCCCTCTCTCCCTCCCTCCCTCTTTCTCTCTCTCTGAAACTTCTCTCCCAAGAGTCCAGCTCTCTCTTTCTCACGCACTCTAGAACCTTTTCTAGTTTTTTTTTTTTTAAGACGTGGCTGCTCCCTTCCCTCGCTCTGTGAAATGTGCCCTGATTTCTTTTCCTTTTTTTTTAGATTTCGACTGGATCGTCCAAAACAAAAACCGGATGATCTAACACGCCGATTCCGAGACGGATTGTCAGGATCGGCCGATCCTTATCGGGATCGGACCGAGTCAATATATTTTTAGGATTTTTGGTATCAGGTTTGGATCGGGGATCGGACGATCCTTTACAGTATGCTTAGAGCTACATGAGAATCTAATCATCCTGCTGATGCCACATTTGCTGGGTAATTAATTCTTATAGCCTCAAGAGTGAGGCGAGCCCAAACTATGGATAGACCAAACAGCCCAAGGAGTAGGCTTTCCAATGCAGAGACTCTATTCATGCTAACGAGTTTAAAGCCCAACCATCATGTTCTAAACAATGGCTCTCTGACATTCTCTTGGCAAAAACGTAATAAGTGGGTGGCTCAAGTGTGGAAGATGTAGCTATAGACCATGCCAATATGTCTCTACCGAAGAATGTGGAACCTTAGAACCCACCTGAATGACGTTCTAAGCAAGTGATGAACGTTATTGAGTTCAACAGAGAGCCTCCAAAGCCATTTTCCTTCCAAGGAAACAATATACACATAATTGTCAAGGCGACTATGGTTTACTTTGGGAGCTACCATAGAATCCCATCCATTCCAACTAATATTCATAAGCTTTTTGATTCAATAAGATGTCTCCAGAGCCATTTTCCTGTGAAGACTGTCTAAGGGCAATGGTCCTAATATTCATTTGACCCTCCCCATCCCACCCCTCTTAAGAGAAGATTAAAACCAATGTCCCAAAGGACGGGAGGACTCCTATCACTCTTTCTTCCAACTCATAAGATCTTTCTTGTCCCACCACCACCAAAAGAAGTGTCTTCACAGAGATCAGTTTTTTAGGCTATTGTCATAAGGATTTGATTATCGAAAAGCAGTAAAACAGAAAGTTGAAAGACTGGATTTAATGAAAGTAATCCTATCACCAAGGGAGATAAAATCCCTCTTCCAAGTCTCCAATATATAGTCGAAAAGTCTAGCACCTTTGAGTTGCCACCTAGGGGAAGAGCCATTTTTCATCGAACAGCCCATCTATCTAGATAGGGCTGTAAATATGGCGGGCTGGGCTGGATTCTACTCAGTTTAAGATCAGCCCAAACTAAAATCAGCCGGCCCAAACCCAGCCTATCCCGAACACAATTTGTTGAGTTCGGGCTAGGTTCGAGTTGGCCCAAATTCAATGAAAAGGCTACAAAAAATTAAAAAAATTAAAAAGAAGAAAAAACTACATTTTTTTGAAAGGTAATATAACATTATATATGTGTGTGTGTGTGTGTGTGTGTGTGTGTGTGCTTTATACATATATTGGTCGTCCGGACCATGTTGAAAAGGCTAAAAAAAAAGTTAAAAATAAAAAAGAAGAAGAAACTTATATTTTTGTGAAGTAATTTAACATTATATATATATATATTATATTCTATGCATATCTTGGTCCAGGTCAGGCTTTTCGGGCTTTACAAACTTCAGTCCGAACTCAACTTCGGGCTCAAAACTGAGCCCAGCACGAACCCAAACCAAACTAATTCATGAGTTTGGGCTCTTATTTGGGTTGGGTTGGGGGGGCTTCGAGCAGGCCAGGCCAAATGTACAGCCTTATGTCTAGACAAAATGTTGGATTATAACCCCTTTCTAACTCTAGAGACTTCAAAAAAGATTCGTTGATTACTCATGCTGAGACATATTGTCTTCCAATCGCAACTCCAGCGAATCCTATACTAATGAGGGTAGAGAAGCAAGAGGAGTAGCATCCAGCATAGTGTACCCAATGACATCTGGTAAGGTACCTTCCCTATGAAAGCCTTGGTTAGATTATTCATTATCTAAATCTGAAGCTCTGTTTATAAAAAATACCGTAACCTGGTATAGGTCCCACCAAAGCAGGGTCCCGGAAGGGGTGGACTGGCAACAAACCTAACCTTTGGTATTTTTGCGCAAAGTGACAGCACTCAGACTCAACTCAAACCTGTGTTTTCACACTGGCAGCCTGAGGTTTTTACCATCACACCAAGTAATGGTCCCTTAAGACCACATCTTAAGTCATCGACAAGTAACATCCAAACACCAACACCAATCTATCTCCAACAGAAAGTAAGTCCTAACATTCAACAACAAACCAGACCTCGAAATTCATGTTTTTGACCTTCAAGACCACATCTTCAAGATACAAGTTCAGGATCAGAGTCTTTGAACAATAATATACCAAAATTGAGTCTATCCCAATTGATTGTGTGACCGTTACTGCTTTCAAGTCCACCACATGCATTGTCAATTGCTTTAAACCCACTCTTTCAGCCCAGGTGTCCAAGTGTAGGTTCAAACACTTGAAACAACAAGCCTCCCCAATGATAACTTTGGAGGCCTTGATCTGTAACAAAAAAAAGGAATACACAACCCCCTTCTTTGTCTTCCAATGCCACGACTTTATGCAAAGACCAATTCTAAAATCACTTGAGTAAACTACCAAACGGATAACTTCATAAAATTTCCTCCTGTCCTTATACCTTCATTTCCTGCAGACACTTGAGGGCCACCTTTGTGCAATAAGACAGTAGAAGCTATTCCTTGTAGCCACCTATTCCATTTTTTTTTTTTTTTGATAATTAGCCACCTATTCCATTTAGCCACTCTACTATAAGAAGGTGTTGGAAGGCCCCCCCTCTTTTCGTAGCATTATTCATATTAGTTTTAACATGGTTCAACTAATATGTTCGGTAAGAAGCTCAATGGTTTTATATCGAGATATGAGTTTAGAGGATGAAGAATAAAGGGATAATCTAGTGAGTTTAACCATTCAATTGACTGCTAAATGTTAGGAATGTATCTGGAGATTTGGATGTGTATCCAATCTAACAAAAACTCCATTTAGAGAAGTTCACTCCTATTTAAAGTTTCAGACATGTGTGCGATCCCCATATCCATGTCATGTCATGCTGGACACAGGTAGAATAGATAAAAGTGAAGGGTCTGGGTATCACAACACTTCTCAACCCCAAACATGCCTTTTAACAACGGAAATCTCCCAAACAGCCAAATTCTTATCTTGATAAATAGGATTGATTGCATATGGAAAGTTTTAAAGAGAAAATAACTAATTTGTTTTCAGTCATATAGAAGGATTAGAAAGGCTTTTAGAAACATTGTTGAAAATTTCCAAATTTCGATAACATTTTTTAAATTTCCCAATGCAATTCAAGCTTCTACTATGCATCCTGCATTTAAAAAAATTAGTAAAATATCACAATAATTAATTGCAAGGAAATGCAGAAGTGGGAAAACAGTAGGCTTTTGCTTCACTGGCCTCTAGAAGCGAAAATTTCAAACAAATCTATGAAAATTTTATAACAAGGTCAATTTTTCCCAAGATATATTATACCCTATTCCATATCAACTACAAAATATAGTACCGTATTTTGCATGCATGTTTTTAGCGCAAGAAATTCCTTCAAGCACATATCACGTTCAACCTTTGGAACCTTTGCTGCAACACAATTACCATATTCTTTTGCCTGCAAAGAAACGATATGGTATCAAAAAAAAAAGCACTACAGAGGCAAAATGCAGTTCACTTTTTAATCAGCAGTCCCTGGAAATAGTTACTAATCATGTGTAAATATGCAGACAAAGAAAACAAAATCATAGTTACCTTTGCAATATTTTAATTATCTGAATTTCATGTTTTGCATATAGTTTTTGAAAGGTTTAATGGCAGAATAGGCTTCGTGTTGCCAAACCAGCTTGTTGGAATAAGGCATTATTCTTGATTTTAATGATGTTCACTTCATATTTTCCTCTCCTTCCTTGTATTATTAGGTTAAAGTTGTATATGCAACAAAAGAAACTATGACTTTGTGGGAGAAAAATCTCCAAAAGGTCCTCTTTTCCAATCTATCACATAGTAAATACTTTGTTTTGAGGTTGCCAAACACAATTTTTCTTCTTATAGTTCATCTATAGCAATCCCAGTTGCTCAATTCAAATTAACATGGAGCAAGAAATTAATAACAAAAGAATTAATATAGTACATCTTTTTCAAAAACAATTTCTCATCTATTCAGCATTTTAGTCTATTTATAACTAATTCAATATTGTTTTTTTGTGGTGACACAAGACTGGGCATGGCTGCAAACTATTGTGTTCTTCACTCTCTTTATTTAGGTGAGGCAGGATCTGAACTCAGGCCCCGGATATGACACCCAAAGCCTTTACCATTGCGACGGGTAGCATCTTCTAAATCAATATTGTTTGAATTGCCCCTAAATGAGGTAATTCACTTGGACTCGGGAGAATGAGAGCTTTTGTGCCTGAAGTAATCCAAAGGTGTTACTAGATCCTATTTTGGATCACAAACAACTTTGTGTTCAGAAACTTTTCTTGAGGCCTTTCATGTTTGAGAACAAGAGGTTGCTTAAACCATCCGTCAAGGAACTTGCTGATAAGCGGTGAAGTTCATTCTCTTGCTACGGATCAAAGGGGTTCATTTTTTCTCTCCAAGTTAAAGGCACTTAAACAAAATATCATAAGCTAGGATATGGTTTAATTTCCCTAAAATTTTGCAAAATTTCCCCTTCAGAATGGGCACCAAAACCATTATTTAGCCCAATTCTGTCCAGAACTGAGCTGAGATGGAGGAAAGATTCCATACTCAGTTTTATAAAATATAACCAGAGATCTCTATGGCCGATTTGGCAAGGCTAAGGCAATTTCCAGATGAATCGGCCGATAAATTCATAGCTCGGCTCAAGAGAGCTAAGAATAAATGAAAACTGGTTTTACCAGAAACTGAATTTGTCATGCTATCCCAGAACGGCCTTGGCATCGAACTTCAAAAGAAATTCGAAGGGATGGAGTTTGAAAACTTATCGAATTTTCCTTGAGGGTTACTAAATATGAATAGCTTCTGAAAGAAGAAAGCCAAAGAAAACCTTCAACATATGGGACATACTAACAGGACCCAAATATTTCGCAAAATTTCCCTTTCAGAATGGAAGTTTTACATTTCGATATTAGGGGAAATTTCACACCTTTAGAATGAAAGTAGTGTGAAATATCAATCCAATTCATAATCGAGATCGATATTTCACTTATCGATTTAAATAATATCGAATCAAGCTAGTAACCAGACAGCATTTCAAATACTTCCTGTTGCAACTCATCAACTAACCTGGACTGCACAATTTACTAAGATGCGCTTGAGCGTGGAAGTAGTGTTCCGCTCTTGCATTTCCAAATTGCTGAAAAAGAAGCACCCAACAACATAATACAAGGTTACATATATGACATCATAATTTTAAATTTCCTATCTAGATACTAAATATTGTGTGCACGTAAGGATGGAATGTGTCTGGACATCTTAATTGAAGAACTTATGGAAGTAGACATAGTAGACATTTTTAAGTATTAAATGTAACATGCTTGCAAGGAGATATAAATATGTGTATGTATATACATACATAAATAGATATATATGTATATACATGTGTATGTGTGTATGTATATATATATATATCACAAATTATATTTTGTTCTTCTTCGATATACCTCACAAAAATACTAGGAAACTTGATGTTTACACTTGATGATGAAAATGTGAAAATTATTGAGTACCAACTTGGTTACGGATAAGGCCATCACTAATTCAAAGTCATAAAACTAAAGCATGATATAGAAATATGACATACATTTCGTTATAGCAATTCAAGGTGGTAACCCAAAGTCGCTTAGTTTTTGGGATCCGGTGTTAGATAGGGTTGGGAAGAGACTAGCTTCTTGGAAAAA
>JAUPMG010000001.1:777811-790368 GCA_031762675.1 Pachysandra terminalis | reverse complement strand
GCTTTACAGGAGTAAAACTCGGGAAACCTCCAGAAACAGTACTTGGTATTCCTGCTCGTGGTTGTGGTGATGTGGACAGCACTGGTGGAGGGATAGGTGCAGATCCCAAAGCAGGATTTGGAGACGGACTAGGTATTGATGCCCTTGGCATTAGCGGTTGCATAGATGTAACTGATGAAGTTTGGATGGGAGATGGTGCGGACGCTGGAGGTATGACTGTTGGCATAACCGAAATTGCAGGTGGTGCACGAGGCAGTACTGTCCGAGGAGCTGATGTTATGGATGATGGAACAGGCATTGGAGCCGAAGTCGCGGCAAGTAATGAGGGTGGTGGGGGTGCAGAAGCAGCTGGTGGCAGAATGCCTAGACCAGACGAAGCTGGTGCAGTAGCAGGACGATTATTTATTGGATTGGGCAATTGGGTAGGGGAAGGCATGGAAGGAAAGAGAGCAGGAGAAACAGGAGGCACCATATTGGTTGCTGCAGGTCTATTCAATAAAGGTGCTGACATCGCTGATGGGATTACTGATGTAAAAACCGGTTGTGAAACTGGAGGGTGAGACCTCTGAGGAAGAATAGTCTGTGGTGGTGCCATTTGCAGCATACTGCTCAGACCATGAGATGCTGGAGTGATAGAAGGTGCACCAGACCAGCCTGTAGAACTTCCTGAGGGGGTTAATGGTCTGGTTGGTAGTGGTCCTGAGGGATGATTTGGCACTGTGTAAGGAAACGAAGGCATCAGTGATCTAGCAACTGGTGGTGGTCCTGTGGTTGTGGGCTGGCCACCAGTCATTGGAGGCAGAAAAGTAGGATTAGGTCGGGTTGGCATGACAGTGTATGGTGATTGGGACTGTGAGTTAGGCATTGGATGGTTTATTTGTGAGCCAACATGACGCGGAGATTGTGATTCAGGCATGTAAAGTCGCTGCTGCAAAACTTGCATAGGTAGCTGTGCTCTGGGGAAAACAAGAGAAGGGTTTCCTTGAAATGAACCAAATCCTGCTGAAGAGGGAGGATGGCCCCCAAAATTTGGGGGCATATTTGAAGCACCGAGAGGGAAGTGAGGAAACCGAATAGGATTGTTGAGCATGGATACTGAAGAATTTGGAGGGGGAATGAAGCCGGCAGGCACACGTGATGGGATGTGAGGTGGGACTAATGGGAACCACTGATTTTGGTATGATGGCTGATACTGACCTTGTGGGGGACCAGAATGCGTTAGCACTGTTGGTTGGACCATCCCTTGGTTAAACACAGTAATAGGCATCATGTATCCAGTAGCTGCGTTCTGACTTCGATCGAACGAATTCACGTCATCTCCAGAAACTGAGGTCGGAGTAGTCGAAACCACTGTTGACTTTCCCTAAAATAAACAAACAGTAGATATAGGAAGAAAAACAGTATGAGCTTCAGAATTATGTTGGGTACAACATCTAACAGCTTTTACCATTTTCATCAAAATGAACTTACAGGTACTGGGGTGACTAGCAGTTCGATTAGCGCAACTGCAGCATCAACTTTCTCAAAGGCGTCTGCTGCTACATGGACATACAGGTCTTCATAATCAGCCTGACTCTCATTTCCATCTAACAGTGTAATCTCACCCTGGAGATAAAAGGAATTGTATGGAAGGGAGGGTAGTTATAAACTAAGCATTTTGCTTAAATCCAGTCTAAACAGATTAGCAAGAAATGAGAAACACTTTAGCCAGATAATTTTGATGTGACACATAGTAGAAATTTAATAGGAGAATTTCAAATTCATGTTTAAGAGTAGTCAATCTGAAACATAAATTCCTTCTCAATTTTAATTAGATTCCTTACCTTCTCTCCTGTACCTGCTTTAGTACCACGCACGCATATTTTTGCACCTGTTTCCTGGTTTAGAAAAGAAGAGGATTTAAACTTTTAAGGAAATAAATTTAAAACTAATCACTTGATCTGGCATATTTATGAGCTAGCCATATACCTAAAGATATACTAATCACTTAGATCTAGCTCATACTGAAGTCGGGCAAATGGCTAACCTCTTCTAGCCGCTTTTGAGTATTGCTTCCTGGCCCCAATATTAAGCCAATGAAATTGTATCCAGGAAAAGCTTTGATCTGAAGATGCAATATGCCATACAGGTTCATTAGGAATTAAATGGTCACTCTAATTGCCAACAGAAAGCAAAGTTCATTTTCTTTCCAAGTAATGTGCTATAGAGTGGCAATAAAGGGGTCCAGGTCAGGTCAGTTGAGTCAGGTTGAGTATATGTGTCCAATAGACTAGCATACCCAGACCAACCACTATTGGAGCAAGGTCAGGTTGACCTAAGTAATTGATACCCCCAATACCGGTTAACCCCATGCCAGTCGAAACCAGTTAAAAACATGGGAAAATTGCCAGCTCTACTGGTGCCTGTCCATAAAGAATAAACAGAGGATGTGAAAAAACTATTACACGCTGACCAAAATGTAGACTTGTTCTACAGGTGTGTCAAGGTTCCACAAATATGACAAATAGCATCATTGAAGATGTGACATCCTTTTCTTTACCTCTTTTTTCTTTTCTTTTTTCTAATTGTATATCAAACAGAATGGACAGTTAAATACTACTTTTAGCTCCACCTTGTCTGCCCAAGTTACAAAGATCTTCAATTTCCCATTTCACTAAATGTAAAAATCACAGGCCAAAGAGGTACCCATCCACCCAACCCTCATATTTTGGTCACATAACAATCTCACATTTTCTCGCACCAAGTAAACACTTTTTTATCAAATTGAGCCAAACACAAGAGGATCTAGCTAACAAATTTTGAATAGCTTATTATTCTCAAAGATATGGCATCAACATCTAAGAAACGATGGTATCACCAAACTGGGCAAGCTTTCAAAGATAATATTTTATTACCAATTAAAAAGGTATTGCAACAGAAAGCCAAGGCTGAAATTTGACTTACAGGAATAGGAACTTTTGCCTCTTTCAGCAAGGGATTGTAGTCAGGTGGGGCCTTGTAACTTGGATTCAACTTAAGTATTTCACCTGGAAAGCCCAAATAATAGATAAAGCATGATGTAGATAAACTGCAAAGAATTCATTCAGAAAAAGCTGCCAAACATACCAATAACTTCGCGTCTTTCCAATTCCAACAGTTCCGACTTCTGCAGCCACGAATTCTGATGAATTTCTTAAAAAAGTCAATAAGTATGAGACATGGACACCCTAAAATTTCATTCCAGTGTAACAAACTAGCAGACTTTAGGGATGCAACATCAAGGAATTCATACCTCTCCATTAGCCGACTGGCTAGAAGATTGATTATTTGGAACCTCGGCTGATTGTGGAGAACCTTGATCATCTTCAGCCTCCAGAATTCCCAGCTTAAGCTGTTGCGTGATTTGCTCCACTCGAGTCTGCTCAAAAATTGTACCACCACACAGGCAGTAATATCACTTAATGCCACCTGGAATCGGAAGCTTCCATGTGAGCAGTTCACAAGGAAGATGCCGACATTTCAGCACCCAAGGGGGGTAAGGAAATTTTCAGTTGCCAAAGGTCAAGCAACTGACAATCCTAACAACAAACTGGAGCTGTAAATGCCTCAAACCTATTTCTACTTTTTTTTTTCATCCAGAAACTAACTAAAAAGGGAAGAGACGATTCAAAATACAGGCAGAAAACTCCCAGTGAAGTTTACCTAAAGATTCCTTATTAAGGGAAAAAATATATTGAGAAAGATATATCACGGTAAAAAAGGTAGATAGAATATAATATGGCAACAATCCATTGAAAAGAAAAAGAAAAAATTAACAAACAAGCCCTAAAGTACCTGATATGCTAAGGCTCTTCCTTTTCTTACAGCAGCATCTTGTGTCATATCAGCTCCCCATTTTGTTTTTCTCTGCACCTGTTTCTTACTCTCTTCCTTGGTTGCATCATTGCCTTCCATCTTTCCTCCACCTCGAGCGATAGGAACCAAAGAACCTGATAATTTGTTCTTTGGTATTACAAATCCAGATTTTGCTCCAAACATAGAAACCTTAGGATTAGTAGCAGATGGGGCAGATGAATTAATCATGACGGTGGTCTGCGCAGTTGTCTGGTCAACCTTCATGGCCATATTGTTTTCTGAACACGTTTTAAATATCTCACTGTGGCTATTGCAAAAATATGTGTAAGTCAAAGTGAAGAGAGAGAACTTAATCTACAAAATATCACTAGCATATCATGTGAAAAAATTATTCAAAGTACAGAAAGCTAAAACCAAAAAAAAATTATCATTAGTAGTAACTATTTTTCTTCACTTCAATTGGGCCGTATTTTCTTCCTGTTGCCTGACCATGACTGAAAATTTAACAATAATTCACAATGCAAAATCTGCAGAGATTGCAACATTAACATTTAATATTTAACAGGCTCTCAAACATGCATTTAAAAAGTGAAGCTAAGAACATGGTAAATTTGTAATAAATAATTACAACAAACCAAATCTTACTAGAAGAAGACAACGCAAAATAAAAACAAGATATATTCCTAGAAGAGAAGCAAGGCTGTAAGGCGGAGCGAATCCAGAAAGACTGCCTCAGTTGGGATTGTTCTCTGCAACTTAGGAACATGAGTGACACTTTTTCGACTTCCGCACATTTGGCTGGGTCTCCCCCGATGGCTGGGTGTGTAAAGCTGAATGTGGATGCTTTCTCCCAGGAGGCGGTTGGATATTCGGGTCAGGGTGGTGTGTTTAGAGATAGCAATAGAGATATCCTTTTCACTTTCTTTGGTCCGGCTGCAGGAGGTAAGGGGAGGCATGCTATCCTTGTTGCCAGTGGGACTGGTATGAGGCATGCCAGAGCAAGGGTTTATCGCTTTTTGACGGTGGAGAGTTCATCGGCGTCTGTTGTTGACTAGCTAGGGAGAGTTCAGCAGTGTGACTGGAGGTTCCTACACTTGGTCCGATTGGTTTGGTCCTTAGGTCGTGAATGGAACATCTCGTTTCATCTCGTGTCACATAGGGCCCATCGGATGGCGGAGCTCTTGGCTAGGAGGGATATGGGGAGAGATGAGATGTTTGTAGGGGTTCCTACAGAGGAGATATTGCAAATGTTGTGATCATTATTTTTTTTTTTTCCACTTTGTGAGGGATGTATGTTTTCTTGGCCTTGGGTGCGTAGGGTTGTATGCTCGTTTAGATTTTTTTCTGCTCTTTGGCTTGAGTAGTTTATTGAGTATTTTATCTCTCTTACCTTAGAGCCTGTATCTTTGATTTTCTGCTCTTCCTTTTTATACAATTCATCAATTATCAAAAAAAAAATCAGGCACATGAAGTTGGAATTGCTAGTAATCGTGAATCAGCATGCAGCGGTGAATATTTACCCGCGGTTTTAGTCAATTAGCGATTACACTGCGGAACCAGTAACTTGTTAGGAGTACGGGAAAGCGCTCAGCGATGCGCAGATATCAGAAGGAAAATGTCCGCTACACTTAAGGCGGTTAGCAAGTGGATTGCACGCCCATTTGAGAGGTGGGAAGGAAAGAGCTTTGGCAATCGCATCAGCAGTAAATATACGGTCTAATGAGGCTACAGCGAAATATTGACTCATGAGAACTATCACCCTGTGACAATTCTATTCCCACAACCTCAGGCTCCACCACTGTGGAAATTTATCTGTAGTAACAAAGTCTTTTAAATCAATCTCATGTAGGAACCTGAAACTTCTTTCTTCAATAAAGCTCGAAAATAGCGCCTTTCTTTTAGGCCTAGGCTCTCTTTCCAAGGCTTTGCCCAGCTCTATTAGGTATTCCAAGGGGGTCTGCGGTCAGAATATGGCTCAAAGGGAGCTGACTTACGGGGAAGGTAGATGATACTTTGGCAAGAAAATCACTTTTTTTTATTATTAACAAGTCCTTATATAGACATTATAGTGTTAATTTTAGAACTGGTTTTGCAAGAGATAATCATATAAAAATGCAGAATTTATCGACCAGGTACAGACTAAAGATCCTTAAAGTACAAGGAGATTGTTTACATCCTTCGTAGGGCAGACTCCAAAATGATCACTAAATGCCCATATAAGCAATTGATGTAGAAGTTAAAGGTTAGCTGCTCTCATCGGTAGAATTAAAATGATTATATTAGATTGATTATGATAGCTCAAGAATTGAAAGAGTAACCTCTAAAGAAATTTTGTGGGTGGTGTTAGTATATGGTAGCTAGAACATCTCCGTATTCCTATGACATTCATCCGAGTTGGATCCTTCCACTCAATATATCTGTAAGCTTCGATTGCAATCTTCCTTCTGTGATAGAAGTGCGGGTTTTTCATGCATAATTGGGGTCACAAAATCAAAGGAACTCCACCAAAGGTGAAGCCTTTTCCATTGTTGAAAATTTTCAGGAGCTTTAACATCCGTAAGGCATGGTTGAGAAATTATAATGCACTAGTGCATTAGAGACAAAAGGAGCTTCTTAGAGGTCCAGTCAAAAAGGAGATCCAGACCTTGGTACTCTCAATGAACATCCCATTCTCTAGAGTGCTAAAGCCGGTCAAATGATGGTGAATAAGCTAGTGAAAAGTGTAGTCTATCTTGTGTCATTGGTGCATGGAGAGAGCATACCACCACAACCCTTTTCTTCTGTAATAAAACTTGTGGTACAAATTTAAAAAAAAAATAAAAAATAAAAAATACAAGGCAAGCAAGAAGGAAATGGTTCCAAGTACTGAGAAAAAAAAATTGAAGTCACGTGATTTACAAAAGATGAGAACTTAGAACAGAAAATAACAACAAGACTTGTACAGCCAACCCCAAATAATTGGGATAAGGTTTGGATGGAATTAAGGCTAAAGCAGCCAACCTAAAAGAGTAGAGGTTACTGTCAAAGTGAGTCCGAACTTGAGTCGATGCCCATGAAGAATGTTAAATATAGGTCAAAACGATGTAAAGGCATCACAAGATGAACAGGCATCAAAGTTTCAGTGAAGATAGACAAACACACATTATAAATCATCACTCCTTGTCCCAATTATTTGGGATTTCTACAAGAAACGTGTTCAGTTTACACAATGTATCTTGGTCCATATCTTTTGTCAGTTAATGCACCTCTTAATCCCGAGCCTTCCCCTTGTCCTTATATAGCCGTCAACTGCACCTCAGAACCACTTTTCAAACATGCTGTTAATCATTTTTCTTTTTTAATCAACAGAAATACTAATGTAAATAGTCAAAAGGGCGTAAGAACCCCAGTAGTACACAAAAGGTATACCACAAAGGTAAGCCAAGAACAAGAAAAGAGAAGAAAAAAAAAAGATACAGGCCTTCAAAAACACAGCCGCACCAAGGCACAAATCAACTCCATAACTGATCAGCCGACAAACCTTCACACACAGCAAACCCTGAGGCCCAAAAATGAATTAGCAGCTTGCTTTTCCTTATAATCTTCAGGACATCCTTCTCAACACCTTCAAAGACCCTAGCATTTCTCTCCTTCCACAACATCCAAGCAATTTCCGCAGGGCAGAGAGACCACCCAATACCTTCGATGTTTTGGATACTCCCAACAGAGCACCATACTTCCACCATAGAGCAGAAACTTCTCGGGGACACCCAAGGAATACCAAAAAACTGAATAAACAATTCCCACACTTGCCACGCAACTGAACAATGTAGTAGTAAATGATCTACCGATTCCAACTCTATTTTGCACATCACACATCTGTTAACAATCATCCAACTCCTACTAATCAAATGATCCACTGTGAGAGCCTTGTTTAGAACAGCCAACCAAACAAAGAATTAGACCTTTAGTGGAATTAGGTGATTCCAAATCCACTTATCCAAACCAAGTTTAGCACCCGAACCACGTAGATGGTTATAGAATGATTTTACTCTGAACATCCCTGATTTCTCAAACCTCCAGCTTTTGATGTCACTCCCCACTCTAGGCCTCCACTCATTAAGACAAAGGATCAGGGATAAGATAGATTCCATTTCCCTGTCTTGGAAAGGTCTATGAGGACCAACACATCAGTGTACTACCTCCCCCCCACCCCCCCAATCCCTCACTAGCACATCTTTAACCCCAAACATTCTTATTTACTACAAAACTATATATCCGGGAACCTTTCCATCAAAGAACTCTCCCCAAACCACTTGTCCTCCCAGAACCGAACTCTATTACTCTCACCAACACCAAAAGACACGCCAGCCCTAAATCCTCCATATACTCTTTATCACATAAGGGACTAAATTTAGGTTCTCTTTGACGTCCTTATTTCTCTATTTGTTGTATACATTCTATGGTTTTTCTTATACATAATTAAACCATCTCCATCTAGTCTATTACCTAATGGGGCTAAATTTAGGTTCTCGTTGATGTCCTAATTTCTATTTTTTGTATATACTCTACCATCTCAACTTGGAAACATCAACGCACTTCTAAGAGAAAAATTGCAGCAAAAATCACAAATATGATAAAAAGTTCATGAAAAAGAATTGGTAATTTGCTTTTCCTACGTCAACTGCCTTCCCTAAATAGAAAACAAAAATACATTTTAAGCTCCAAAAAGGGCCAGAAGTTCTTCTTTACAACCTTTCAGACTGATAAAACAAGAGAACACCTACGTCTCACCTTTCACATCACTACAACTACTTCAAACACAGATTTTAGCCACATCCTATCACTATGGTTTTGTTCAAAAGGTGACAAAGCACTTCCTTAATTGGAAACCATGATGTTTTCTTTTTGAGTCTAGTTGGCCCACCGAAAGAGAGAAAAACAAAAAAGAAAATCAATAATCCCCCTCCAATAACTATCTAAATCTAAGAATCGTATTCATTTTATATTTCAACAAATAAGATAACTGATGTTGCAGATAAACAAAGGAGGTGAACCATATACATAATACAGAATCTCATGGCTTAGGTGATCCTTCAATAAACTCTACCAAAATCATAACTCAAAAGTACCCCCCCCCACTACCTCTTACATCGTAAAATTCAACCATCACAAGCTTTTAAGAAGCAAAAAAAAAAAAACCTAAAATGTGTTAACACAAGATCTCACTGTAGAGATTCCTAAATATTTTCCTAACTATTGCTTGTGTGCAACATCAGCTCACAACTATTCTACAAACCTTTTTGTGCAACTACATCTCAAAAACACACCCATCAATTCCATCTGAAAGAATGAAGGGGGTTTCGTGAAGTAAAAACACAGTTAATCATCCTTTTATCCAGCACAAGTGTCTAGTATTCTAATCTTCAATCCTCATGTTATTAAAACAACTAAAATTTCTAGGGTTTCGCAGAATGTATTGAGAAATATAAATTACAAAGACGAAACCAAACAGCATCACTGTTTCATGATTTCGCAGGAGAATCTCTTTAGATTCAGAAAGAATATAAAATCACCCTTTCTTATTCTGTAGCAATCCGGCATTGAAGAAAGACAAGTACGTATACTAATAAAATTTGCAGAGAATCAAGGAAAAACAAGAGTAAATCAATCGAAACCCTAACCTTCATCTCAGACGCATGAAGATCACTGGAATAGAACATATAAAGTACCTGCGAAATCAAGCTTGCGTGAAGCATCAGAAGCTTAATCTGCAGGAGATCGAAGAAACAGAGAATTAAACCCAACGAACGCTCGGTTTGGATTTCGACGCGACTACTGATAGCGAAGACGAGAAGAAGAGCGAGCGAGTATTTCATTCTTCGCCGTGGAGAGGTTATTGGCCTTTTATAGTTACGAAAAAATGACCTTAATTGTACACCAAGTTTGATGGAAGTCTTAAACGACGGAGGCCTTGGAATTAAGGGGTGTACAACGGGCCGGGCAGCGCCGGCATTGGTTGAGCAGAGCCTATAGAAAAGAACGCTTCGTAGGCCGTACCGTATCATTATGATTTAGGTTCGAATCGATCCGATCTATTCCGGCGGGTTGGTATTGGGATCGGCCAGGATCAATCCAATCTCAAGCCATGATACAAATATTGTATAAACAGGCTTTGGATTGGACCGGTCCAACTGATATCAATATGGACCGACCTGTACAATTGGTCTAAAGTTTTTTTTTTAATTTATAAAAGGAACACGTATCAACCAGACTGATCTTGTATCGATCGGTATCGCCATTCTAACGACCGATACCGCCAGTCCAACCAATCCAATCTTTTTGTTTTATTTTAGGGGGCCATCAAACTTTTGTATCGGATATGAACCGGCCGATATCACCAGTCCGAATCGTGATCGGCCAAGACCGATCCAATCCATAATCCCGAGACTTAAAACCTTGCACGTCATGTTTGGATCCTGCAAACCACAGCAAGGGCAAGGCATGGTTCAGCGCGGTATGGCCCAGCCTGCTCAAGATAGGCTAAAGCATGGGTCAAATCCAAAAAGACTAAGCCATACCACGGGCCATGTAGCCATGCTGGATTAGAGGTGTAAATTTTTGGCACAGTACAAAAACTAACCATGCCACATACACCCACTTGGAAGTAGGGAATAAGGTTGGCGGTATGAGTGGCAATAGGTCGGGTGACCCGCCCAATCCGATCAGCCCGGCCCTATGATTAGATGGGCTAGAGCAAGGGTAAGTGGCCCACAGGATCCGATCAGGTTGCAATTTAAGGTTCGGTTTTTTTCGAGTTCACGTTTATGTTACATTGGCCCGGCCCGATTCAACCCAACCTATGCATTACACATGTAACTATTATTTTTCTATCGTGTATACATATAAATATTATATTATCAATACAAATATGTCTTACTTTCATTACATAGTCATACTATTTGTTTGGACACCATCCATTGGGTTCGAGTGTAAATGGTGACTCATGGATTAATTTTTTATCTCAAAATAGACGTAAAAATATAATCTTAATATTGGCCTAACCAGATTGAGTAAGGAGGTTTAGTTAAGAGAGCGGGAAGGTGTTAAGCACCCACTCTATTTCGATAACCGATTACCTGATTTGAGTTTATTTGGCCAAATTAAAAAAAAAAACCCTTTAAAGTCTCGGTAAATCGTCAAAACACACAAAGACATTAAAGTAATTCTTAAAAATAAAAAAAGTGAAGAATCCTAGTAAGATATTATAAAAAGGGACAACGATCCTACTCTTCGCTACGGTTCAATCAAAATAACATAAACATCCTAAAATCTAAAAAGATGAAAATCGATAAATAAATAAAGAAAGAAAAAAATTCCGAAGATCACAAAAGCATGTAAAGTTCCGAAAATCATAAACATTTTAAAAGAAAAATAAAAAATTGACAATAATTATGAATATCTAAAAAAAAATTCTATAATTTAAAAAAGACCTTAGAATTTAACCTATCTATATCATAAAAAAATAATTTCGTCTATTCTACATCTAATATACAGACAAATCAATATAAATTAAATATTCAATCAAAGTTTCAAAAGTCAAAGTGGCTCAATGAAGTTGACAATGGCCGATTAAATAATATAATGAATCAAGAAAGTAGAATGTGGTATTGGTAGAAGGTGATATATGATTACGAACCTATACAAGGATCTAACTCAAGAAAGTAGAATGTGGTATTGGTAGAAGGTGATATATGATTACGAACCTATACAAGGATCTAACCATTCGAATAATCTTGCATAACTCAATTATATCTAATATAATCAGTGAAAATCTAATCAATAATACTAAATACTGGAAGATTAAATTATAGGAAAAATTTCACTTTGACTTTTTATAGTTTTTGACAATTACAATTAAATACCCTTTTGTTTTCGAAATCTCATTGTCTCCTCTAATTTACGGTCAAGTCTAAGATATCCCAAACACTAATAAAAATGCTAACACTATTTGTTTTTCTTATAAAAAGACGAAAAAAGCCTTGATTTTAAGCCTGCAGTTCAATTATAGGTTGAACCAGAACCAACAAATTACAAGAATGCCCGAGGACATTCTGAAAATTTGGGGAGAAATTTTACTTTGTCTTCTCCATTCTGTAAGGGCATCCCAACCTCAACACTATTCGCTGCCGACCCTTGAAATCGTAAAAAATTTGGAATATATTTTACTTCGTCTTATCCATTCCTTCCCGTGAAGAAATTATCGACGACGATCACTGTGCCTCCCCGTCCGATCAATCTGTCCACAAGGTGGCTTCCGACGAACCCAACTCCACCGGTGCCGATGATCCTCAACCCCTTTTGTTTCAGACCGAGTGGCACCTTCCCGCCTGAGTTAACAACCCTTTCATTTCTTTCTTCTTTTTTTCACCCACTGCCAGTATCACGCCGGCTACTCCATTCTTCCCCCTCTTCTTCTTCCCCTTTTTCTCTTCTTCTTCTTCTTCTTCTTCTCCGTTTTCTCCTTTCCTACAGACCGACTATTGCGGCATTGCTCAGTACCACCCCCTTCATCCCCTCTCTCTCTCTCTCTCTCTCTCTCTCTCTCTCTCTCCCAGACCAACTATTGTGGCCATTGCCGCAGCAGCTCCACCCTCCACCTCTTTCCCTATGCCTATTCTCTCTTTTATTTGGTAGAAATCTCTCTCTCTCTCTCTCTCTCTCTCTCTCTCTCTCTCTCTCTC
>JAUPMG010000001.1:733141-751463 GCA_031762675.1 Pachysandra terminalis | reverse complement strand
TACAGTTATTGTCCTTCTTGGGCTCTTGCTTGGCCTTATCGTAGACAGAATTTATTGCGAGAGATTGTTGGTTATCGTGCAGACGTACTTTGTCTTCAAGAGGTAATGTAGTGTTACTTGTATACTTCTTTGTGGAAATGTGCTAGAAAAGTATATGCTAAGTACATTCTTCTGTCTACAACATGTTCAACTGAATATTATTGCTACTCTATGATTTCTTGGCATCTAGCTATTTTTTGTGATCAGAATTATTACTGGATCCAAAAGTTCCATTTCAGGCCTGTTGACGTCCTAATTTGTACATTTGGTTAGTGGGTAAGCCATGACCTGCATGCTATGTACTTTTTTTTTTAATCAGTAAAAAGTTATATGTAGTATTAATAAGGATATAAACTAGATGTAATCTATACTAGTATCAACCCAAACCGCCCCTCTGTATACAAAATTTATACGCATCCAAGACAAAAAGAAACCCCGATCAAGACTCACCCAACATACCTACAAACCTGTCTTGAAGCGGAGCTTCATTTTCAGACCAAATAATTCAATTTCTTGGATTGCAAGAGTTTGACCAAGAATTGTACAGACATCCCTCTCTCTCTCCCTCTCTATGTGTGTGTGTGTGGTGACTTGCAATATACATGATTCAAAATATTAAACATTTAAGCTTTAATATTGACTTACAATTGAATGAAGAGTGTTAAAGCTTAGTAACTTAGAAAATATATTGACTAAAAGCACCTAAAAATAATTGTCTCTGTAATAAGAGTTAAGCATGTTTGAGATTATGAGTATAAATAAATTTATTATATGATTCAATGTGTGAAAGAGAAGTCACTTTAATTTGATAATTTTTTATTGGTTGAAGAGCCTAGGTTTCTTATTTTCTTCAGGTTGCTTTTTAGAAAAAAAAACATCATATATTATTTGAGAATTTTAGAATTAAAATTATTCAGGTATTCTATATGATTTTTGTTGGTTTTTTAAATGTTGTTTTAGAAGGTATTTTGGATGTTTCTTAGCATTTCTTGGTCTTTCTATGTGTAGATATTGGGTTTTTGTGTATCTTAGATTTAGAAATAAGTACATAAATTTTTTTTATTATAGGTGTAATAAAAGTGACAAATTTTAGAGATTATGCTCTATTCTTTCTTGCTACTAAAAAGGGGATTATTAAAAATATAAAGCAACTTTATTATATAGAACTCTTTAAAAAAACAAGATTTGTTCTATTGACTTGGGATTCTAAATAAGGACACTTAAAAGACTTAGTTAAAGATAAGGGTGTTGGTATCAGCCGCCATGAGTTGGCTGTATGTACTCACTTTCTTTTGTAACTATTTTTAATTTTTAAATCGAAAAAATTAAATTGAAAAAAAAATAATTATCTGCATATTTAGAAGGTATTTTATTTTTTGGATAATTTTTAAAATATCAGAGGAGTTTGATTTAATCTCTTATTTTTAGAAGGTATTTTAAGCGCTTGTTTTAGAAGGTATTTTGGGTGTTTCCTAGTGTTTCACTTACTGAGTTAAATTATTATATTCAGTTATTTTCTTGAGATTATGTTTTAGAATATTAATAGGATTTTATATTATTAAAGAATTTTAATATTCGAATTATTTAGGAAAATTCGTATATAATATATAATGGGTTTTAATTGTTGTTTGAACAAGAGAAAGTAGGATGTTCAACTGGTGGCTAACTCTCAATTTTGTTTTATGATTTGTAACCTGCAATTTGTGCAAATTAACTGTGATTCTGGCTTCTTCATTCTAGGTTCAGAGTGACCACTTTGAGGAATTTTTTGCTCCTGAGCTTGACAAGCATGGTTATCAGGCTCTCTACAAAAGAAAGACAGCAGAGGTCTGCTTACAATCTTTTAATGCTCATGGTTGCAGCCTCTAATTTTTTTTTTCTCTCCATATTCATGTGCTTAATGTGGTTTGCAGGTTTTCAGTGGAACTGCCTATGCTATTGATGGCTGTGCCACCTTTTTCCGCAGAGATAGATTTTCACATGTTAAAAAATATGAGGTTTGTAAGGTTTTATAAGTATGTAATTTTTTTTTCTCTTTAGTTCATGTGTTGATGGATCTGTGATTGTATTCAGGTTGAGTTTAACAAGGCAGCACAGTCTTTGACTGAAGCACTTGTTCCCAGTGCTCAAAAGAAAACTGCTCTAAATCGATTGCTTAAGGTAGTTTGAACAAGCTGTTATTTCTATGTTTTTCTGTCATGGAATATGCCTGTGTTTCTTTCGTGGCATATGCCTGTGTTTCTCAACTTTTATTTTAGTATTTAATGCTTTTGTTGATTTGATATTTGTGCATAGGATAATGTTGCACTAATAGCAGTTTTGGAAGCAAAATTTAGTAACCATGGGGCCGATACTCCTGGAAAACGACAGCTTCTTTGTGTGGTAAGAAAATAAGTCTTTGTTTATTTATTTCTTTTGTATTGGCATCTATAACTATTTGCATCAAACTTTTCCAATCTGAGTTTGCGGTATGTGCCCTTATCTATACATCTATAACGGACATGGAACTTCTCTTTGAGGGATCATTCGACACAATAATGTATAGAGGACTGGTAGTAGAGTTCCATGATTGAACTCCAAATCTTACCATATGCCCATGCCCATGTAGATTGTAGAAAGGCTCTAGTTGCATGAAGTAATGGGCCTACTATGAAAGTGAAATAGAATGTTTATGGGATGATTTTTGTCATTAGACAATGCGAAGAAAATTCTCAAGCCCCTCACCTGGAGGGGATAATTGACCAACAGGGGTAAGGCCCACCACCCCTAAAAACAGTGACACATTCAAGGAGGTGGGCCTGACCCTAGTAGCCAGTCATGAGAAAACATGGAGCAAATATGGAACTTTTTCCAAACTCGTCAACTTTCACTGGCATTTTCTTAACAAACAAAACTCTTTCTGAGCTATATTACAAACTCGTGTTTTGTACATTAGTCTCCTTTTTTATACTTTTTTGTGGGCCTACATGTAGAATGGTTCAGTCACTTATGTTTTGAATTTCAGTCACTTTTGGTAGTACAGGCTCCTCCCATGCATGATGTGGCTGAATTATCAATTCAAACCATTCAAAGTGTAGTCCCTTCTATGAGATTTTTGATACCAAAAATCAATCCAATTAGTACCAATAGATACTTGAACAAATCAAAAGTTCTTGGATGGCTATAAACATAACGACAATAGTTTTTACAGAGTGGTCTACTAACTGATAGTCCAAACAAGCTGATCTTTTATACAGTTTTATACAGTAGGATTAGATGAATGATTCATACTTGGTGCACAACTTGAATTTGAATGATCATACAACAATTGCCTAATATGAACTAGGTATTTTTATAGTTATGATAGTTCAAGGTTTTCTTTTGTTTTTTATTTTCTAATTTTATTTTTTAATAAGCATAATGATGGTAGATGAAAACAACTATCAAGGGGTTTTATCCACTCATTTCCCATTTATCTTTTGCTACCCCACATTAGATTGCTTTTAACCCCATGAGATGGCCACCTGTAGCATTTAAATACATTTTTTTGGTAGGAAGCAGCGTACCAATCTCACCTTGTACAGTGCTTTTTCTTGCTTATCTTTCTCCTTATCTGAAAACAATGCGATTTGCATGGCCCTTCACAAACATGGGAATTTTCGGTTAGGCCACATCACTTGTTGGCCCACCAATCCTGGCTTTCTCTTCACCACTGGTTCCCCTAGTATATATGTGGAGGTTTTTTACTATTATAGTTGTTGTTGTTGTAATATAATTCGTTTATCTAATTTTCTTTTCCTTTCTTAGTTCTGAGCTTTGCATGACTGTATGTCAATTCTTTAGAACTGTATTGTAACCCATTTTGTCTGCTGTGGTGTTGAAGTACAGGCAAATACACATGTAAATGTTCACCAAGAACTCAAGGATGTTAAGCTCTGGCAGGTTCTCATCCAAACATTTTCATTCCTGTGAAGTTGATATACTTGTCTTGGGTTTCTTGACATTGACTCGCATGTTTCGGTGGGCGTTTTCTTGTTTATCATATCAGGTACACACTCTGTTAAAAGGATTGGAGAAAATAGCTGCTAGTGCAGACATCCCAATGTTGGTTTGTGGGGATTTTAATTCAGTTCCTGGAAGGTTGGACTGCTACTCTGATATTAATATCGTTTTAGATGTAGACTGTGTACATCATCTTAATGCAATTGTCAGCTTCTTGTTACCTTAAAGAGATTGTTAAACTTGATTGCAGTGCTCCCCATGCACTTCTTGCAATGGGTAAGCCTGATCAGTTGCATCCAGATTTAGCGATAGACCCCCTTGGAATCCTGCGTCCTGCTAGCAAGCTAACACATCAGCTTCCACTGGTAAATATATCTTCGGATAATGAATGCTTTCAAGAACTTATTCTATTTTTGCACACATATACATAAGAACATGTATGCATATTATGGTAAAGCTAGCATTTCATATTTCATGGCTGGTATGTGTTACGTTATCTTATTACAGGTCAGTGCTTACTCATCTTTTGCAAGAGTGGGCATTGGTTTAGAGAAACACCGCAGAAGAATGGATCCCACAACAAATGAACCTCTTTTTACAAATTGCACTAGAGATTTTATTGGCACCCTTGATTATATATTTTATACAGGTAAGACTTATTTTCCATTTCATTTTATTGCCTTCTTAAAGTATTTGTATCTTTATTAGTTTCTCGCCTTTCTTTACATACTTGGATGATAAATTTTTTAATTTGCATCAACTAGTAGCAATTGGATACATAAGATCAATATACCTGTGATTTCAGCGGACTCTTTAACAGTGGAATCCTTATTGGAACTCTTGGATGAGGAGAGCTTACGAAAAGACACAGCACTTCCTTCTCCAGAGTGGTCTTCCGATCATATAGCACTCCTAGCTGAATTTCGCTGTAAGCCTAGAACCAGACGTTGATATTACAGGGTGAGAAGCCGACTTCTTTACAATCTTCCTTCGATTCCAAACTCAATTTTGTGTTTTATCCAGTCACTTAGATGGCTAAGTTTCTAGATTAAATCTATCGATTCTTTTTTTTTTTTTTCAATTCATCTTTGGTTTGTTTATTGATTTTGCTGCTACTATTGATCATTGGAAAATGTAGTTTGTGATCATATACATAGGCTTTATCAACTATGGTCCACTATAATTGAAACACAAACAGTAGAATCAATGACAAAAACTATGGAAAATAGCATGCTAAATGTTCATGGAGGCAAGAAAAAAAAGTAACTTCTCAAATTGGGAAAGACATAATGTTATGACCACACTTCATAAAATTAGAACATTGCAAAATAAATAATGACCATTTATAACAGTTAGAGAGCTATTAGGAGGAAAACGATATCCTAAGATGCATGATGCACTAAAAATCAAAGTAACAATTATTTATTTGACAAATTGAATGTCATACATTAGTCAAATGTAGCGGATAACTGCAGCGAAGTTGAGTCCAACTAGGGAGGCAATTGTGAGAGGTTGCTAGGGGCAGATATTGAAGGATCCAAGGGGCGAGAGGAAGACCAAAAAAGACCTGGAGGCAGTTTTTCAGAAATGATTTAAGTACACATAATCTAACTGAAGATACGGTTTTTGATGGGATGAGACAGTAGAACATGTTTCATGTTGCCATCCCCAACTAGTTGGGATAAGGCATGTTGTTGTTGTAAAGCATGAGACTTCAAGAGGTTTAGGCCTCATGAACATGTATTTGTTATTGAATAAATGGATACTTAAAATATAAATTATACCAATTTGATCCCTAATTTAGCATGAGGCATGAAATAAAATTGATCTGCTGATTACCATGGCTGTATCAAATGACTGTTTTATTTATTTATTTATTGTTTAGTTTTTATTATCAAATGATTCTATAGATATTTTGCTACATAGTTATCACCATTAATGATCCCTGAAGCTGGTTTTGGATTGCAGATTTGTAAAAGTTGAATGCAATAGTTGGGAGAAAGGAACTCGGATCCTTTCACAGAAAATTACTTTCTATTTTTTTTTTTTTTTTTTTTCTGTGGATGTCTAGCCTTTGAACCACCCAGTGGAAATTTTTGGCAACTTTTAGGGGATCAATATATGGGGAAGTGGGGGAAGGATTTGTTGTCCTTGAGTGTTAGCTCCTGTTAAAACATGTAGATACCTGTAATCAAATGAAATTTTTATTCACCTTAACTGTCAAGGGGATTTATAGAAGCTTTATGGAGGCTTGTGCTATAAATTAAAAAAACAAAAACTGAGCTGCATTTGTAAGTTTTTTTATTTTTATTGGTAAAGTAGTTGCTCAAAGCTTGGAAGATTATGCATTTAGAATCCTTTGTTGTTGTTGTTTTATTTATTTAACGAGTCGTGTGTCACTCATATCAAATAACTGTATTATTTGCTTGCTTCTTCCTTCTTTTTCTTTTTTTTCTTTTTTGTTCCATTTAGGCTCAAGATTTGAATAGCTGTGCCATTTAGTTGATTGCTTATCAAAAATTTGTTTTATGAAGGGTCAAAGATAAAATGGATGAGAAGAAGCAATGGATGAAGACTAATCCATTCAAGTAAATTATTGGGAGGAAGGTGGATCATGCTCCCTGTGTACTTTACCAGGTCTTTCTTTATGGAAATCTGCTTTGTATTATGCAACTCTTTCTCTCATAGAAAAAATTTGTGTTTTTCATATTCAAATTTTCTTTTCTTTCCTCTCTCTTTTTCATTCATTCAGGCAATGGTTCATGGGCTGGTCCCAAAGTTTGATTCATTTGTTCTTCCCCCACATCTTAAGTTTGAAGCCTGGTGTGAACTGTAGCAAATGATTTGAACTCCACCACCCATCCAAGTGTACTTTCACATTATCTTACTTCACAAACTGAGTCTAAACAGTGTTACATGTTGAGAAAGCATTCTGCAAATCTAATGCATTTCCTGTTGGGAATTGAAAATACTGGGTTTGAGCCCAGGGACATGGTGAATTCTGTATGTTTGTGTTTGTGTGGTACATTGAGGGACTTATTTGAGTTAGGTACATGTCTTAGTTATATATATATATATGTGTGTGTGTGTGTGTGTGTGTGTGTGTGTATTACATTGAGGGACTTATTTGAGTTGGGTACACATCTTAGGTGAGTTTCCCTTGTCCCATTTCAGAGCAGTAAGCTCATTGATTGTGTGTGTGTGTATATATGTGTGTGTGTGTGTGCTCAGTGATTGTGTATATATATATATATATGTGTGTGTGTGTGTGTGTGTGTGTGTATTACATCGAGGGACTTATTTGAGTTGGGTACACATCTTGATGAGTTTCCCTTGTCCCATTTCAGAGCAGTAAGCTCATTGATTGTGTGTGTGTGTGTGTGTTTGTGTATTACATTGAGGTACTTATTTGAGTTGGGTAAATATCTTAGATGAGTTTCCCTTGTCCCATTTCAGAGCAATAACCTCATTGATTGTGTGTGTATTACATTGAGGGACTTATTTGAGCTGGGTACGTCTTATGTGAGTTTCCCTTGTCCCATTTCAGAGCAGTAAGCTCATTGACTGTGTGGCCCAAGTGCCCATTTCTCTTAAACTAGCCAGACCTTTGCCTTAGGTGAGTTTCCCTTGTCCCATTTCAGAGCAGGAAGCTCATTGATTGTGTGGGACCCAGGTGCCCATTTCTCTGAAACTAACCAGACCTTCATTCTAAAGCAACATACACTGGCAGGTCGTAATAGGATACTATCTTGAATAATCATTCAAGTATAAAAGCTAGATAATAAGATTTCTGTCTTGAACATTTATTTAATTGGGCTCCTATCAATTAGGTGCAACTCGATTCGATTTGGTTCAGGTTGACATCAAACCAAGGTTGGTGAAGGTTAACCCAAAAACGAATCGAATTTCCCAACCCGAAAACTGAACCAAATTGAAATGAAAACCTTTAAATCCGCAGTTTTGGTTCGGTTTGGATCGGGTTAATAAAGATTTTTTAAGAATTACAGTATATAGAGAGAGACTAATTCGGTTTGGTTCAGTTCAGTTTAACGAAGAGTTTAACCCAAAACCAAACGGAAGTAATTTGGTTTTGTAATTTCAAAACCAAACTGAACCAAACTTTTAGAAACCCAACCCAAACTAAGCCAAAGTCGGTTTGGGGTTGAACCGATCCAAGTTAGTTGTGTACAGTTGAGGAATTTGACTCTGTTTGTTTCAATGATATGAAATGACAGAAGTACCCCTCACTTGGAAGGCAAAAGTCTGAAGGCTTGATACCCAGTTTGGACAGTTTCAAAATTGTGTTACATGATGTCATCGAGATGGTGAAATGACATCATGATCTCAGATTCAACCACTTGGATCACTACAAGGACCTTAATATAATAATACCTGGACTAGGGAATCATTGGCCTTGCCTTAGTGGGTAGGTGTAGTGAAGCACTTCCTTGGTCGCTTTCATCCACGTTCACAGGTGTCCAAATTGTGAAAATGAAAGAAAGAATTTCAGTTGGATTAGGTTTTCATAACCAAACTGGGAAACAAACCTTAATTGGAATTTGGAACCACATGATCACAAAAACTTAGGCCTCGTTTGATTGTCATTCTCATCAGTAACTCGTTCTAAGAACCGATTCTCAAAATTTATTATGAGAACTAATTTTGAAGGCTTCTTGATCGTGTTTGGTCAGCTTGTACCAAAACGAGTTCCGTCCTGTTAACATATATTAAAATGAGTTCTAATCATTTTTTTTTTTAATTTTTTGTTTTAGCTATAATTATTCTCATATAATCTCATAGCCACAAATAAGCTTTGCATGCTTATATCCTTTTATATGTGATAATATCGTTTCATAATAAAAAAAAATAATGTATTTATAAGTTTGCCATTATTCAATTTATTTACAAGTTTTTCATTGCGAAAACTTAAAGATAATTTCTAAAATCTAGAAACAGAATTGGAGGTAATTCTGTGATGAAGGGTATTTTCTCATTCTCATTTTGGGAGAACTCGCTCTTCGTTTGTTAACCAAATAATCGTTTATCTATGAGAACTAATTCCATCGACCGGAACTGATTCCAAGTCATGGAATGCATTCCCAGAATAGCAGCCAAACGAGACCTTACTTTACATACCCCCAACTACACTTCTAACTTCTCATTCCAACCTAATCAAGACCAAAAGAAGGAATGATATGGTACAGTGTGGGACCCACAACCACATCTTTTGATCAAAGATCTGTACCTAGGAATCCCAAAATATCCAGCTGTCCATCGACCAATCACAGCACTACATGTAATGTTTTTTTGGAAAGTGCATTGTACCATATCACAGATTTGTCAAGATTAGAGTACAAAATGATTCTTTGAGCATCTGATCACATGGAAAGAAGTTTTTTTTATTTTTTTTTTTTGAAAAAAGGTTTTAATAAACTCTTAAAACACAACTGTAACTTTTTGTTCTCTACTCGACCATGACAGAAATAAAATATTCCTTGCATCTCAATCAACGGTTCGCATCTCATTTAGGAAATATCTTATTGGATTCAGGCTTAAAGTGGGACCCACATGATCCTAATACAACATTGGGAATAGAAAATCTAATCACTGATCAATCCAAACAAATCAATCACGGGTTGGCCAAAGAAATTAGATATTTAAGAATTTATTTTATGCTTTATAAGAACATTGAGCTTAGTGGATCCAACCTCTCTTACTTATTCATCAAACAACAGTATCAAATTGGATGGAGAATCACTGAGATGAAATCAAACCGTTTGATTTAGAAATGACCCACTAGTTTAATGGCTCTGATTGATTAATCAGGTAGATCATATGAGCTGAAATGGGTATTGGAAGCGTCTACAATATAAGACATGCCCATTTAAACAAAGGTTTCACATGTGAAGAGTAGACTCTAGACTTCAGAGAGTGTTTTTTCTTTCATTGAGATTTTGTATTATATTGGAGAGGACTATCGCTCCTTTAACTTTCTATCTTATCAAACAATGCTGATGTTATTCGATTTTCATAAATTATATTACCTTTAAATTAAACCAAATACTTAAAAATGAAGAAAAAAAAATACTTGCTTGACAAATTTTAATCATATTTTTATTACTTTAGTAGTATTACTGAGAGGTAAAAAAAAAAAAAAAATACAATTTTGTTTTATAAAAATTAGTTTTCTCTTATTTAAATACAATTTTTAAGATAAATTTAAAAAGATAAATTCACGTGCTCTGTTAACGCCACCTTACTAGTAAGGGATATAAATAAAATATCAAAAAAAAACATAAGGAATAAATCTACAGTTATCAAAAGTATGAGGAGGCTTTAAGTAGAATTAACCCTTTTTTTTTTATTTACAAAACAACCAACATAATTATTTCAACCACACCATCTTCATCCTCTACTTTTCCACCTCCTTCCCCATTTAAATAAGCCAAAGCTAAGCAATAGAAGGGAAGAAGCAATCTCTCTCTCTCTCTCTCTCTCTCTCTCTCTCTCTGAGCATTTCTAGTCCATGGCAATGGTAGGACTCTCATACTTGTTAATATTGTTGGTGATGACTGGTATGGTAAGCTCAGACATGAACAAAGATAGAGAAGACTGTGCACAGCAACTGGTTGGACTTGCCACTTGTCTCCCTTACGTTGGTGGAGATGCAAAATCTCCTACCCTAGACTGTTGCACAGGTCTCAAACAAATACTGATCAAAGGCAAGAAATGTCTCTGCATCCTTGTCAAAGATAGAAATGATCCTTCCCTTGGTCTCAAGATCAACGCCACTCTAGCTTTGAGCCTTCCTACTGCTTGTCATGCTCCTGCTAATGTTTCTGAGTGCCCCTGTGAGTCTTAATATGTACTAGTTCTCATCTTTTATGATAATTTTTTCAATTATATGATAATATCTCACTATTTTTTTTTTATTTTTTATGATGGATCCAGCTCTTCTACACTTGGCTCCTAATTCACCAGATGCTAAGGTTTTTGAGCAATTTGCCAACAGCTCCAAAGGGACAACCCCAGTTCCTAGTGGTAATTTTTTTTATTCTTTTTTTTCAAGGAACGTATCTGAAATGGGTATTATGATTTTATTTTTTTAATGTGATTTATGGTAATTTTGGTTTCAGGTAAAGTGAACTCTAGTGGCTCAAGTGACAGTGGATCAAGTGCTCAAGAGAAGAGTGATGGAAGGAGAGGAAAGAGATGGCGGGGAGAGGAGATGGTTGGTGGGGTTTCACTATATTGTTTCACATCATTCTTTATCTTTATCTTTGGTGTTTAGAAAGATTCCCA
The DNA here is from genome assembly GCA_031762675.1 of Pachysandra terminalis. Classification (NCBI taxonomy): domain Eukaryota; kingdom Viridiplantae; phylum Streptophyta; class Magnoliopsida; order Buxales; family Buxaceae; genus Pachysandra; species Pachysandra terminalis. The sequence goes on along the minus strand of JAUPMG010000001.1, from coordinate 740,141 downwards.
CTTTCATTGAGTTCCCATTTCACATCTATCTGTACTGTATTCCCCACACTTTACTTTTGTCTTATAAACACCTTTTCTCTCTCTCTCTCAAATTATTTGTTTACTTTAGAGTAAGACCAGACCCCAATTCTTCAACCCCAATCACATACTAGGTTTGAGTTCTAAAGATATTTGTCATGTGATAATTTAAAACTAATATTTCCTTTTTCTTTTTCTTTTTTATAAAATTTAAGAAATATTAAAAATTATATCACAACTAATACATATGTATTAATCAATTTAGATAGATTGAAATATTGTTGATATGGCTAATCCGATACGATCTAAATTGAATTGATCATATCAGTTTTTTTTCTTGTGAAAAAAAATATATATATTTTCACCAGGCCTTGTTTTGTGTCTTTTACGACATCCCTCCTCTTTTTATTTATATTTCTGTAATCTTCCTTTCTAAAAAAAAAAATTATACAAATCACTTCTAACAAAAAAAATTAAAGGGAAATCCTTAAGGCTGTGTTTGGTCAGTCAAAAAACAATGAAAAGTAAAGTAAAAAATTCTTTCCTTTCCACTATTTCTGCTTTCTTTTACAGAGAAAAGTTTCACGGAATTTTGACTAAAAATGAGGCTCATTTGAAAAAGTATTTTTCAATGGCCCACATTTTTCAATAATAAACCAAACGCACAAATTGCATTCAAAAGTTCATTTTCCTTTCCTTCCATTCCCTACAAGCACTGACGAACCAAACACAGCTTAAAGGACCAAAATGCTTAAATAAACATCCAAATTATGCTCATTAAACTTTGGACGGCAGGATTTACAACTTTTGATTAAGAACATAAAATTCAATTTACATTTTCTTTTAATTATGTTATATACACAATAATAAGAGGCTCTAAAATAATAATTATCTGAGTACATGTAAAAGAGATCAAACCAATTTTGGATCTGCTTTTGATGATTCATATAAAATCACTACATCAAAATCTGTATAATGACCAAGTAATAAAGCTGTAAAAGGTTTGCTGCTAGCCATCTAAGACAAATTAAAGTTATTAATTAACACAACAGAAGGCAGCCATTAACATAACAACCCAACCAAAGGTTCATAAATTGCAGAAGTAGACGGCACTGAAGGACGGCCAAATGAAGATGAACACAAAAGCCATTGTTACGAGCGCCCAACTGCAGATGATGGTCAAAATCAATGGATGCGATCTCCAAATGTCTTTCTTTTCAACACAATTTGATAATCTCACGCCGACGATACTATAAATTTGCACATTCTTCTGCACCCACCTGCCAAAATACATAACCCATTGAAGGTAACAGGTTTGCATTGAAGAAATCAACTGAGAAATTTACAGTTCATCATCCACTACAGAAGGCAGAGGGACTAATTGGCTAATAATTTCATTTTAATTAGATTTTCGTGAGAAATTTACAATTTTGTCACCCAATAGAGAATGCAAAGGGGCTAACTCCCTAATAATTTCCGTTTAATTTGATTTGATGATTCAATGATTCTTTCCGACTGAAAGCATTCAATAAGTTACTTACTACTACAATAGATTAAACTGCAGAACTGCAGGTTGCCACATTAACATGCTTTATGAGCTTTTGGTGGTCAAATGCTTTCTCCCCTCCAGTCTGCACCAATCCCAGTTGTTAAAGTTCCATAACCAAAAAATATTGCCACACTTGCACTACTTCTGGACAAAAAGCAAACAAGGATTTTAGAAAATTAAGACAGCAGTGGATTATAATCTGAAATTTTTCAAACATTGGATGGCTAAGTATCTTAGAACTGCCTACTTTGTATCAGTGTTTTAAAATGGCCCCCAACGAGACAAAATGTAGGCGGAATTCACTGAATTCCCCCTTTTCCCTCATTTGTCGAAATATAGCGAATTTTGTTAAATTCGCCCTTTGACATTTCGACATTTTTATCCATTCTATATACATGCATGGTTGGCGCTTTGTTGTATGATCCATGTTGATCACTTGAACTTGATTAAATAGGGTCATAGTAATCAAAGTATATCTATGCAATTTACTTCCATTGTGTCATATTTTGACTTCTTTTGTTTATAATTGAATCATTTTTTTGTTTATAATTGAATCATTTAGATGTAAACTTTATTTTTCCCTTACAGGGTGTGCGATTGAGTGCATCCATACTTACTTAACTATGTGTTAATGAATATGTATGCATGCTTTTTTTCTTCATATTTTAGGTTTTTAGGTATATTTTAATCTCATTTAAACGCTAAAAAAATTGGAATCAAAATTCCTTTTTTTTTCTATACATTTCCCCAATATTTCCCCCTTTTTTTTTCTATACATTTCCCCAATATTTCCCCAACCTGGCGAAATATCGCCAGAAAATCTGGCAAAATGTCTAGCGATATCGAAATTTAAAACCTTGCTTTGTATCTCATGGACCTTCTTGCACCCAGGAATTGACTGCAGACTGAATGGTGTTGATCATTTAATTGGTAGATAATGGAGGGCATAGCTTGCAGTGCTGTGTCAGTCCTGGAATCTTTTACTATGGTTGTAACTTGTAGTTGACTATTTTGTCTTTGAGAAAATTTCAGCATGGTTAGATAACAATACCTGCCTTTACCCAAGGAATCAGAAGATATCATGAAAGAGTTCCACAAGAATCATCAGCTATGCACTTTGAAGCATCTCAGATGCGGGAACAGTTGAAGCAATTCATCACGGCTTCGTCTCTATGATGCATGCAATTTAAAAAATAATAATAATAATAATAATAGCAAAAGCACCTGGATGATATATAGATATAGAAATTCACTCAATGCAACCACATACCTTAATGCCAATACACCCATTCACGTCAAGGGTTGTAAGCGAATTCGCGCAGAACTTTGCAAGGATCTCCAGACATTTATCAGTTACTCCAATGATTCCAAACAAGCTGCATTACCTCTTTCCAGGACGTCAGTAATAGGAAGTAGATCAAGAGTAAGCTGATTTAGATATTGAACTCACCTGCAAGCAAGCAGACAAGCTAATCAATCAGAATGAAGATCTAGCTCTTGCTTTTATTGGTTACAACTTAGCTAGGTTCTACCCATAACCAACTCAACCGACCTAATATCTAGGTCCGCTTGGACTTTGTAAACAATGAATTGGGTAGGTTGGGAAATCAAAACAGACTCAATCTCGGGTAGAGTTTTCACTGACGCATCAGGCAACCTGGCCAGCCGAAGCTTGATTAAGTCCACTATATCAATTCATCTTTCTTAAATGTATTAGAAATCATCAAGAGTGTCTGTCCCCACTAAGAGGGGTCGGGGGTTCCACGTCACCCAAAAAAAAGGTGTCTGGTTCACTGATATGATCATAACTTTGGGGACAAGAAGCCACAACACATGAGTTTGATACTCAGCTCCACATCTTTTCTAGTCATCCAAGACCAGTTAAAAGCTGACCTTACCTAATCGAGTTAAGGTTATGAAATTCATATTTGAGATTGCTTCAAGTTATGAGTTAAACATGAAATTTTTATGTCAGCTTGGGTTTGCACCAAGAGTTGCATCCCTACTTCTCCGGTGGATAAGCTGCATTTGGCAGACCCTGCCTGACCTAACGAAATATGAGACTACCATATTATGCAGAAAATACATGATCTAGCTTCATGTTCAAGAAGAATGCTAGAGAAGTCTTCTAGGGATTCACAATCATCATCTTTCAGATTGCAACTATTTCGGGGGTTACACAATATTCATGTTGTAAATGCCAACCCAACATGAATAGCAACCGTACTCATTCAATATTCCGCCAACAAATTAATTCAATACGATCGTATCTTCAAAGCATTAGACTTTCCATACAGGATGCTGGTCATAACACTATCCACCATTGGAAAGAAGATGCCCGAATTCAAAGGTTGTGAATATCAAATTGGTGTGAGTTTTGAACTATGAACGATTTAAGGGATGACATTGGAGAATGGAGCACAAACATGGTTATGTGGTTAAGTCTCTGGGAGGCATCAAACTATTCTCAATTATTATTGATCAAGTGAAAATTTACCTGCAAATTCAATACAACTATTTATACTTACCTAAGAAATTGAAGAGAGGTGCAACTTTGTGCAATGTCTATGACCCCCACGTCAGAAACACGTACACACCTGTCAAGATCACAGGCTACCTAATGAGTTTCAGATCTTACCTTGTTTTGCTCTGTTATGAGGGTCAAATGCTTCTACTTACCATGTCAAATTAAGAGATACCAGATTCTTGCATTTGGCTATGCAGGAAAGACCTTGATCAGACAGATTCTAACAACCAGATTCTTGAGTCAGTGCAGGCTTGCAGCTGTGGAAATTGTCAGTTAATAGGATTTCTAGGAAGCCTGAGGTTTTACCTGTGCTCCACAGAGATCCAGGAAGCTAAGATGAGTGAGATGCCCTATAGTCTTGTAAGCTTCATCTGTAAAACTGCATGAAAAGAATAAATCAAACCCCAATGACAAGTAATAAAGCAGTAACTTAAATATGTAGAAAAATAGTGTGTACCTTGACAGGGCATACAGATTTAGACTTTGGAGAGAAGAACACTTGAGCGATATCTGCTGTAATCCATCATCTGTTAACTTGACACACCTGAGACAGATGATGGGATATGATGACTATCTGGTATCATCTCACATTCTCACTTGCCTCAGGTCTAGAATGACATATGTTATAATAGTAAAAATTGGGAGAAAATAATACTATGAAACAATACCATAATGAAGACACAGAAAAATGAGGTTCTTATCATCCAAATGATGCTCAACCCTACTAAATATCTTTATAGTAATAAAAAATGTGAACAAGAAGTTCTATCAAATCCAGATGCCCTTTAAATCCTCATACCAATTGAGCTACAACAATTGACTCCTATATGAAGCTCAGCTTGATTCTAACATGATCTAAGTGAATGAAATATGCATTTCCAATAGTCTTTGGGCAGACATAACATGTGAACTGTGAAATGAGAAAAATCAGGTGAAGCCCCAGTTACCAAAAGATTATTTCCAAACAAGTCATTGAGAATGGAAAACATACCGGAATATTTTCAAGATACAGAAAGCATGATACCTTGTCAAATTCAAGAATTCCAGTTCTTTGTAATTGTCAGCAATTAGTTGCAAACTCTTATCTGTGATATTCTGCAATTGCGCACACAAACACACACACACACACAAACACAAACACAAAGGGTTTAATCAGGAAAGAGATCTCAAGACAAGAGACAAGAAAGCCAAGTAGGGTCAGCCACTCATGCTAAAAGTTTAATCGGTAATAGACCAGGAGCCCAGATCACTTTAATTGAAAGAGCTGACAAAAAGAGCATAGAGAAATCATTTCGACAAATCATGCCTGAAAACTAGAGAGTTGCAATGAGGCCTTGGCAAAATAAGTGTCGCTAACTGAAATTACTAGATGTCTAGTTACTTCACATCTACAACTTCATTCCTATGCTAATCCCAAAAAATCACTTGAATTTAAGAAGAAAAAAAGGACTGATGAACTTTTCTCGGAGGTAGACAGGTGTCCAATTCAATACACTATAGAAGAACATTTAACTTACGTATATATATAAAATAAAAAATAAAAAAGAGGAAGATGAATAAGAAGACGAGGAAGAGTAGATGGTCATAGTGATGGAGATATTGAAGCAGAAATTGAATACCTTACAGCCACTCAAGTTCAAATTGACTATGTGCCTGCAGTTCATCACCATATGCTTTATACCTATATCTGTTACCCTGATTACAATTCATAATCCGAGATTTTATTAGTAAATGAGTAGCTTTGTACCTAAAATAAAAAAAATATAATAGATCAGGTGAACAGATTCACCTAACATTCCAATAGATAGATAAGGTCTTGAGTTTCGGGCCAGAACTAGTTACAGCTTCCATTCCATTATCAGAGATCTTTTGGCAGCCATTCAGATTCAGAGTCCCCAATTCTTGAAGTGATTTCATACACTTTAAAAGTCACAATTATCATTAGCTATAACCATTAAGCACATACACCCAACAATTGTAATTGATGAAATAGCAAGATTGATGGTTTGATGTTTCTCAATAGATTGAGTTTCAAGATACGATGACTGAGCTGTTAATGTATATTTTCACCTTTTTTTTAGTAAGTAAACTCAATTTCTTTCCTCTATCTCTTTTTGATTCAGATGTTCTCCTTCCACACAGACCTTATCCTCTAGCCTTTGAAAGGCGGCACCTACCTACTACATGGTGAAAAATGAGTTGAGTTCATAGATCTGCCTTAAACCTTTTGCTTTTTAACCTCCAAAACTGAAGCTTTTCACTCTAATTCTATCAAAAAAAAAAAAATCTAAATTTCAATTTAGCTTTTAAAGTGATAGGCAGAAATTTAATTTTTTAACTATTACCTGGTAATATGATTGCAACTTATGGTCCTATTAAAAATACGTTATTATTCTACTCATGATTGGGCTAGTGCGTACATGGTAGACATTTCATAACTAGCTTCTAAGTTTTTTGAGTGACTCCCTTATTTGTTTTCAGTGATTCCCTTATCCCATCAGAATATATGCAATAGCCAAATCATGAGTACCATAAATGCACTCATGAAAAAACTCAGTAGCTAGTTATGAAATGTTATTATAGCTCGGCTCGGGCTTGGACTCGGCTCATATGAACCGAGCTTGAGCCGAAAAAATCTCATTATTATAAAGAGCTTGAGTTGAGCATAGGTAGGCTCGGCTCGAGTTGTATACGAGATTATACATCCATATTCCTATATCCTAAATTATATATTAATATTAAACACACATCCATATATTACATTCTATTATATTGTATATATATAATATAATCATCAACTATAATATTAACGAATAGAATTGAAAGGTTGGGCATTTGCCTACCATTTATCTTGGGCTTCCTCTTGGTGCCGCTTATAAATCTAAAAGGGTTTGGGGGAAGATTGA
>JAUPMG010000001.1:646392-677166 GCA_031762675.1 Pachysandra terminalis | reverse complement strand
ACTCAAACCCGCCCCTAAAAGATTCCCCCTAATACCAAATCTTATTGGGGCGGGGAGGGGCGGGTTTGACCCGGTTAAAAGATTTTTTTTAATTAATGTTTATTAATTTAAATCTTTAATATTTTAAATATATTTACTTATAATATATAGATTTACACATAAAATATATATTTAAAACATAAAATACATATTTAAAACATAAGTGAATAGCAACGGGGCGGGATCGGGGCAGGTTGAGCCAAATCCTAACCCGCCCCTAATCCGAGTTAGGGGTTACCAAACCCTAACCATTAGGGGCGGGGCGAGGCGGGTTACCTATTTAACCCAACCCGTTGCCATCCCTACTCATGGTTTCAAGGATCGATTTGGATCGGATCGGTCAGAACTAGTCCGATCCTAACCCATGATACAACAATTGTACCATGAAGCTTTGGATCGGACCACTCCATCTGATATCAATCTGGACCGTCCGATTCAGACCCATCCAATGATTGGATCTACCGATCCAACCTATCTCTTTTTTTTAAATTATAAAATAAAAGATCCAACCGGTATCGGCCTGGATCGGTCTGATATCGATCGATCCGACACCAGTATTGTCGTTCCAACAATCGGTATTGCCGCCCGACCGATCCAGATTTTTTTAAGGAAAAAATAATAATAAGGATCTAACATTTGGATCGGATCGGGATCAACCCGAACCGGTCCGATCCAAGATCTCGAGAATAAAAACCATGCCCCGTCCGTTAAGTAATTGTCACAACGCATACTGATGTTGATCAAAATAGCTGACTATTAGACGAGTTTGTCCCTTGAAACACAAAATGACCTTTCTACCTTTATTTTTAAAATTTTGAATTCTAATTATATCTTTTATCTATTTTTAATCGTTTTCTAGGATTTATAGTGTTATCCTTCTTTTTATTCTTATTCAGTTCAAGACAGACAACGTTGGAGTAATGATATCAAAGGTGAGTTCGTCTTCTTAGCTTCTCTTGTTTACCCTTTTTTGTTTTCTTTTCTTTTAATAAAAACTCATATAGGTATTTGATGCCAATGGCCTAGTTGTAATATGTTACAGCGATTGGTGTCAGAATTGTCGAAGATTTAACCTAAATAAAGATAAGAATTATAAAAAAAACAACCTTATGAAACAAGTAGGGATGACAACGGGGCAGGTTCCTATTGCTCCGACTCCAACCCCAAGGCTGTGTTTGGTTTGCGTCAAATTGTGGGAAAATCAAAAGAATCATAAGAAAAAAAATTTCTGATTCCTTTGTCGCAGAGTCGGGCACAATAAGCTGGAAATTTTTTTTTTCTGAGTAAGCCAAAAGTTTTCCTAAAAGTGGTGAGTCCCACCATTTTATTTTCATTTTCCCAAACAACCAAACAGCAAAAAGAAAAAGAAAGTGGTGGCCCCACCACTTTCTTTTTCTTTTCCCACAGATTGACACAAATCGAACTCAGCCTAATGGAGTATCTATTATCTAGACTTGAAATGTTAGTAATGTTTTCTTTAAGGCTGCATTTGGTTAGCGTCAAAGTGTGTCAAAGGAAAAAAGAAAATAAAAAGAAAGAGAAAGTAATGTGAAAAGAAAGTGAAAATAAGTTTCTTGTTGTTGCAGGAAAATTAAATGATTCTGAATAAAAAATTGCGAAAAAAGTCATAAGAATCCTGAACACGATTTCCTATTATACCCTTCTAACATAAATCATATTTATGCCATGTTAAATATTTATTTAGCATATTAAGCCCATAAAATATTATTATAATAATAATATTATTATTATTATATAATAATATTATAATATAATAATATTATATTATATTATATTGATTAAATAGTGGTAGGTGAGGGCAAACATGAAATAAAAACAAAATTTTATTATTATAATTATATATATATATATATATATATGTGTGTGTGTGTGTGTGTGTAATACATGGAGAAGGTGAAGGGAAAAGTTGGAAAAAAACCAACTTTCTTTTTCCTTTCTCACAAAATCGGACCGTTTTAACAAGAAAATGTATGTTGGCTCTTTGAACCAAATCTTTTCTTAAGAAAATAGTGGGGTCCACCAAATTTTCAATTTCCCATGCAACCAAACACCAAAAGGAAAAGGAAAGTGGTAGGCCCCACCACTTTCCTTTTCTTTTCCATAAGAATGACGCAAACCAAACGCAGCATAATTGAAGATTGAAATGGGTCGTTAACTAAAATCCAAACTTTTAGTATGGAACTCAAATAACTCATTTAATTTGTTGAATACTATTAAAGACTCAATAGCTTGGAGATCTGTTTTTTGGTTTCTAAGGTAGAAAAAATAGCAAATGCAAAATAGATGGAAGAAAATAGCAAAACGAACTGATCACACAAAAAAAAAAAAAAATCGTGTTCTAACCTGTTGAAATACCATTCAGAAGACTCCTTGCAAAATAAGTGAAAGAAAACATTAGAAACCCCTTCGATTTTGCTAGAAACTGGAGCTTGAATGTTGATGCTCTTAACTTTAGAAGATTGTTCAGTCATTCTAAGCTTTCCCTCTCTTGACTCTTGAGATTGAGCTTGAAAAGAGAAACCCTAAACTAAACTAAGCAAAACACTAACACGACAAATGTTAAGTATACTGGGTTGGGTCGGGTTGTCCTTAACCCAACCTCGGGTCAGAGTATCAAAATCCGAACCCGACCCTAACCCGAAATTTTGGTTAGTAGTTGTGTTCCTGTTACTGGGATTTATCACATACATATTCCTGTAAGTAATTATTTGAATTCATTATTTTTGGTTTATTAATAATTTCTGTTAATTAATCAGTGCAGTCTTATCAGAATATTTTCCAACAAACTTAAGAATCGATTATCTGCATTGTTTAATCAATTGGATGGGTAATTTACCGGACATGTCCAAACTTGAGCCCATTGATGGAAAACACTATTGTAGGTGGTCTGAAAAAATTATGTTTCTTTTAGAAACAATCAATGTGGTATATGTCTTGTTTACTAAAAGGGATTTTGAAGATACTTTTGAACCTGCTCGTTCTTTTGATAAATCTATATATGAAAAGAATGATCATATATGTCGTGGGCATATCTTGAATACATTGTTCAATTCTCTGTTTGATGTTAACTGCACTTATAACATTACTAGAGAGGTTTGGGATGCACTGAAAAAGAATTATGTTACAAAAGATGCTGATAGTAAGAAGTATGTGGTTGGGAGATCTTTAGACTTCAAAATAATAGATGAAAAACCTGTTATGGAACAGGTACATGAATTTTTGAATCTTATTCATGAAATTCACATTGAGAGAATGATAACTGATGAGACTTTCCAGGCAGCAACTCTTATAGAGAAACTGCCACCGTCATGGAAAGAATATAGGAATTCCTTTAAACACAAGAAGAAACATTTATCTTTAGAAGACCTTGTTCTCCACATTCGTATAGAAGAGACCAATCATTTGAAGGATGTGAAAGATATTTCTCACAAATTTTCCACTAAGGTTAATGTTGTAGAGACGAAAATTCCAAAAAGTCACATAAACTGAAGTTTGAAAAACGGTTTAAAAAGAAACCGTATTCCAAAGACACAAGGTTCGAGAAGAGTGATAAACTACATAAGAAGAAGAAGGGACCTTGCTTTGTCTGCAGAAAATTAAGACATGTGGTTGTTGAGTGTTGGAAGAGGAAAGGACAGGACAATCGTGATAACAAACCACAGGCTAACCTTGCTGAAACAGATATAATTGCTTCAGTTATTTCTAAGGTTAACCTTATTAGTAATGTGAAGGAATGGGTGGTGGACACTGGGGATACCAAACACATCTGCTCTGACAGAAGTTTGTTTGCCACCTATGAGAAGGTGGGCAATGGAGAGCATGTCTTCATAGGAGATGTTAGTGCTGCCCGAGTTGCTGGAAAAGGGAAGGTCTTCCTCAAGTTGTCTTCTGGAAAGACTATTGCCTTATCTGAAGCACTCCGTGTTCCTAATATGCGTCTGAATCTTGTTTCTGGCTCCTTGCTTAATAAAGCAGGAGTTAAGTTAGTCTTTGAGAGTGACAAATTAGTTCTAACTAAAAATGGGGAATTTGTGGGAAAAGGGTTTTATAATGGGGGTCTCTTTGTACTTGATGCTTCCTTTGAAGACATAGATAAAGCTAGTACTTCTTCTGCTTATATTGTTGAATCTATTGATATGTGACATGCTATACTAGGTCATGTAAATATTGCTTCCATAAAACGTATGAAACAATTAAGTTTAATTACAAACTTAATTCATTCTGAATTCTCTAAATGTGAAGTATGCGAGGAAGCCAAGTGTCACGAACCAACCAAATAATCCCAATTTCTGAGATTTCTGAGTTATTCGTAACTCTCACCCCATGTCTCTATGGGAGTGGATAACAATGGTCAAAATATAAGCGAAAGACAATAATAGTTCTAGTAAGATATAAGTAACTAATATTACCAAATCTAAATCTGATAAAGTCTAAGAGAAAAAAAGTCTACTTCTAGACTAATACTAAAATTCTACCAAAGTGCGATACCCAATCCAAGCTCTCTCCTCGTGACCAAGCTCCTCAAACTGAAAGATCCTCCTGACATCACTCCCTTCAGCTACCTTCTCGACTAAAAATCTTGAAAGTTGTTGCTAAACAAGCGTGAGCTATAAAGCCAGTAAGTAAATAACTTCATAATTGGTCATGATTAACTTAGAATCAAGCCATTACTCATTATATCTACTCCACACCATAATAAAATTTAATGAAATGAAATGCATAAGGTCGTGTCCTTTTTTTATGCATGTTGTGCACCTACTTCACATTAATCACCAAGGTGATCTAATCAAACAAACTAGTATTCAATGTTGTCTGTCAGATATGTAAATATGGCATGTTTCCTCTTGATCCAGATCTCTATCCAGGATGTCCCACCATCGTGAGTTCATCCCCGTAATGACGGCTATGGGATAAGATTTTTCTATGTGTAGATCATAGTTCTATGGATTTTCAACCAAGGAGGCACAATCCTCCCACTTATTTTTTATCAAAGGTCAATTCCAAGATTTCCACAAATGTGAGTACGCCGTCAAGAAATCATGACAATCAACATGCTACAGATGTCTCCCTCTTTGATTTCCATCAAAGTTTTCACTAACGTAAGTATCCTTGGGTAAACATACTACAGAGATTTCTCTCTTCGAATATACATCCAAGTTTTCACCAACGTGAGTATCCTTGGGTAAAAGTGCCAATGGGCAATGAGTGAGTTTGTTGGGGTAGCTAATTCATCAACTCGTCATTGCCAATCTCCTCTCTAGATGTGAAATTCACACCACATCACTCTTATTCAACTCACGAGACTCAACCGCGTGGTCTTAGAGGACAAGGTATTTCTCTTTAACCAAGTTATGGTCTCGAGTCAATGCAGTGCAAGTGTAGAGGTGCACGCTAGCTAAACATTCAATTCATTGTGTACAATGTGCATTATAAGCTAAGTAAAGAGTTCATTCTGCATACCCTCACATATTAAGATTCATCATTTCATAGCACTAAGTCACAAGGGAAGAGAATGTAAGCCAACTAAGATTGAGGGCATATGTCATCAAATTCAATTTCAAGCAATGTTATTATGCATCAACATGTGATATTAGATTTAAAAGTTAGGCATTTAGGTTCGGCGAGGTCCTCGACTACCCTCTCGACTCACTGAAGCCTGCCTCGGCGCCCCGCTCGACACACCCAACTGAGACTCGGCGACAATTCCAAGGACCATATACTCAGTAACTTCTTTGGCGCACCAAAGCCGGCTCAGCACACCGAGTTGAGACTCGGCGACAAAAATAGAAAGACAAAAGTTGTTCCAAAGGCTCGACGACTTGTTCGGCGCACCGAGTAGTCCACCTATGGCCCAGGAGATGCTCGACGAAGCGTTCGGCGCACCGAGTAGGTCGCTGAACGTCGTGAACCAGTCAAATGAAGGGGTTTTCTCACCAAAATGAAACACAACCAAAAGGAATACATCCACAAGCATTACTTATTCAAATTTAACACATTTCCAACCTAATAACGTGGTTTCTACCTCAACATGCAAACCGACACATTCAAAATCAACTTTCCTAGCATTCAAGATTTGCATGAACTAGAAAATAAAGGAAATGATCACGAATCTACTTCAATCAATGAACAAACATGAAATCATATACTCACCTTTGAGAAATGCAAGAGAATAAGATGAAATCCTAATCATGCAAAGTCTCTTCTCCTTTCTCCTTTCTCCTTCAAGCTCCCAAGCAAACCAACAAAACCAATCAAGAGAGAAAAATGCATGAGATTCTCTCAAGCATGGAGACCCATGCCACAAGTCTCAACTCAAACCAATCCTAGCCCTCCAATCAAACCAGTATCATCTAAACCATAGGATTCAAGAGTTAGTGGGAGTTGGTATTCCCCACCACCGACTCCCTTCTCTCCTTCAATCCTAGCCACACAAATAAATACAAATGCTAGATTAAATCCTGCCCACTCACCAAAAGCCTTGATATCTATGATCCACACCACACATCCAAAAACCAAAATGGGCCATGCTACGATGTGTAGCACCAAGGCCCACTAAGCACAACACACTCGATCGTGTGGTCGGATTAATCCCGATCGGCGATCCAAACAAAGGAAAGAAATCATCACAAGGTCTATAATGTAAATATGCATAAATTAGAAGGGTTTAAGCCTTTACATAATTTTATTTCCTATTTAACTCTTAAGTTAAATTATCTGACCAACACTACCTCCTATGTCTATCTAGCTAACCTGATCAGTTTTAGTGACTTAAGGAATTTCTAGAGCATCTTGTGGGATTAAGGATTTTAAGAGTTCTAATCCTAATTAATAAATAAAATTAAATAACTAAATTACCATATTACCCTAAGATCTCAAGTTAAGATTTTTAGGGATTATTTAGGTTCTTACGCCAAGTATGCCAAGGAACCTTTTAAATCAACTGAAAGAAAGTCAGGAACTCTTAGAATTAATTCATAGTAATCTAGGGGACTTTAAAAACTATATGAGTAGAGGTAAAAGATATTACATAACATTTGTAGATGACTTCTCTAGATATTCTAAAGCATATCTTTTAAGAAGTAACGATGAAGCTTTTGAAATGTTCAAAAAAATATATACTGGAAGTTGAAAATCAATTAGATAAAAGGATTAAAAGAGTTAGGTCAGATAGAGGTGGAGAATGTGACTCTAATCCTCTTAACGAGTTTTGTGAACAAAACGAAATAATTCATGAATTAACTGCACCTTATTCACCTAAACAAAATGATGTAGCAGAAAGAAAGAACCGAACATTAAAAGAAATGATGAATGCAATATTAATAAGTTCTAGGCGCCTTCCAATATGTGGGGGAGGGCATTTTATCTGCTTGTTATATTCTTAACAGAGTTCCACATAAGAAAATTGACAAAACTCCTTATGAACTCTGGAAAGGTTTTACACCGAACCTGAAATACTTAAAAGTGTGGGGGTGTCTGGCTAAGGTTGGACTACCTGATATTCAGAAGAGAAAAATCGGACCTCAAACTTCTGATTGTGTATTTATAGGATATGCAGAAAATAGTGCTACATATAGGTTCCTAGTTTTAAAATCTATAAATAATGTATTAGATGCAGATACTATAATAGAATCTAGGGATGCTGAGTTCTTTGAACTTACATTTCCTATGAAGAAAATAAATGAAGAAGATTCACAACAAAGTGTATCTAAAACATTAAGTCACAATTTAAATAACAAAAATATTTTAGACCAGGAACTTGGGCGTAGTAAAAGGAGCTAGAACTGAAACCAATTTTGGTTCAGATTTTTTGACAGCCTTTTTGACAGAGGAAGATTCGAAATCATATAAGGATGCAGTCACCTCTATTGATGCAACCTTTTGGAATGATGCAACTAATAGTGAATTAGATTCAATATTGTCGAATCAAACTTGAGAACTTGTGAATCTTCCTAAAGGATGTAAAACTATAGGGTGTAAATGGGTGTTTAAAAAGAAACTGAAACCAAATGGACCCATAGATAAATTTACAGCTAGGTTAGTAGCCAAGGGATACACACTAAAAGAAGGGGTTGATTTATTTGATACATATTCACCTGTTACCAGATAACAACAATTAGAGTATTGTTTGCTATAGCATCCATTCATAAACTGGTAGTTCATCAGATGGATGTTAAAACAACATTTTTAAATGGTGATTTAGAAGGAGAAATTTATATGAATCAACCTGAGGGATTTGTAGTTCCCGGACAAGAACATAAAGTATGTAAACTTATTAAATCATGGTATGGACTAAAACAAGCACAAAAAAATGGCATGAAAAAATTGATAAAACTCTAATATCTCATGGATATGTGATCAATGACTCTGATAGACGTGTGTACAATAAATTTATTGAAAATACTGGTATTGTTATTTGCTTGTATGTTGATATTTGGAACTGACTTAGAGATATGAAAAATACTGAGTCATTCTTATCATCTAGATTTGACATGAAAGATTTAGGATAAGCTAATGTTATCCTAGGGATCAAGATCATTAGGAGTAATGGAAATTTTGTGTTGACTCAACCTCATTATATAAAGAAAGTCCTTAGGAAATTTAATCATTATGATTGTGATCCAGTTAAAATACCTTATGATCCTAGCATTCACTTATTTAAGAATGGAGGAGTAGGTGTATCACAACCAGAATATGCTAAGATCATAGGAAGTATGATGTTTTTGATGAACTGTACTCATTCAAATATAGCATATACTGTGAGCAGACTTAGTAGATACACTCATAATCTTGGACAAGAACATTGGACTGCAATAAACATGCTTCTTAGATACCTGCGAGGTACAATGGATACATGAATAAATTATACTGGATATCCAGCTGTACTTGAAGGATATTGTGATGCCAACTGGTTATCAGATAGTGATGAAACCAACTCCACTAGCGGTTATGTATTCACTTTAGGAGGTGGAGTTATTTCTTGGTAGCGTTGAAACAAACATGTATAGCCAGATTCACTATGGAATTTGAGTTTATAGCATTAGAGATGGCAGGAGGAGAAGCTGAATGGTTAAGGAATCTCTTAGCAGATATACCTTTGTGAACTAAACCAGTTTCATCTGTATCTCTTCATTGTGTCTCATAAGCTGCAATAGCTATAACTAAAAATAAAATCTATGATGGAAATAAAAGACATATACGGTTGAGACATAATATTGTCAGGCCACTGATTAACAATGGAGTCGTTGCAATTGAGTTTGTAAGGTCATAAAAGAACTTAGTAGATCCTCTTACCAAAGGATTATCTCGAAAGGTAATCCAAGAGACATTGAGGGGGATGGGACTTAAGCCCAATGAGTGAGTTTCCTGTGATGGTAACCCAACCTATTTGAATGGAGATCTCAGGAATTAGGTTCAATGGGTAAAAACAAGTCACATAGCGACTCAAAGTATGCACTATCATTATGAGTTTTTAACTCTTTGTCCCTCCTGATGTAGATAGTGCTAATTGCGACATGTGTAAGGATGAGTCATTGACTCTTAATGGACTCATAGCCTATTTTGGGTGGTGTGTTTTGTTGTAGTGCACACTTGATGTGTTCGCCCATGTGAGTGTGGAAGTGGGGCCGCTTGCTATGAGAACTGGGCTAGTTCTCTAAAGCACTCATGAAAATCCAAGTAGGGAGCATGGCCTTAACATGCTCAATCGAGAACTTTTCAGAATACTGAATGAGGTGTATGTGATAAATCTGCTAGATTCACAATTGGATGTTAGGTTCAAGAATTGTTTCACCAAACATCTGTGGATCAAGATTTGTTAACACTAAATGTCGATTCAACCACAAGACATCGGCATCATTGCATCTCGTTCTTGCCCAATTTTTATAATATTCTTATTTAATTGTTTTTTATACAATTTGATCCATGTGGGGGGATTGTTGGATATGTCTCAAATTGTGGGCCTTATTATGGGCTTTTCTAATTTGGGCTTATCTAAAGTCTTTTGTTGTATTCATGTTTTGTCTTTTATGGTTTCAAAATTTTTAGATTTTGGCTTTTGACTTTTCATGAAATTTAAATCTTCCTTCAAATTTTAACTTTGTGTTTGTAAAAGAAGGAGAATCCCACATTGGAACTCCATCTCTTCTTCCTTGTGTACATATATAAGGATTGAATCTAGTTGGGTTGGAGACCCAAATAGAGTGTGGTGGAGAGACATTGTTGGGTTGTCCGGGGTTGTCGTTCACACGTGTGCGCGCTGCGGCTGCCGTCCGTTCGTCTGGGCGTGGTGTGGTGTGTCATTAGATACATAGTTAACCCGCCCCTATCTACATTTATATTTTGTTATAATAACTTATAATTTATTTATTAATTAATTATATTAGATGTTAAGTTTGTATCCATTTTTAAACGGTAACAATACTTAGTCAAGAGAGAGTTTTAAGTGACACTAAGTGTCCCTTAGTGGACCGTTGCCTTTATCTCTATAAAAGAGACGTGGGGTCTTTTAAGAGAAATACGAAATACTCTCTGCTTAATCTCTTGTTCTAATTTTTACATATTTGTTTTTTGAGTTTCTTGGGCGTTCTGAAAAGTTTGAGACGTCAGTACTGCGAGTGCACGCATACTGGGTCTAGGTCATTGTATCCTGGAGATCGATCGCCAATAGCCATCTGCACTACGGAAGTTCCGAGTGGAGCAAAATCGATTCTTAAGGACAGTGGATTCTTTCGCGCCTCGATCAACACTAACAGATAAGTTTTTCCCGTTCTGCTGTTCTTACAGGTATGCTTAGTAGCTGTATTCCTGTTACTGTGATTTATCACATACAAATTCCTGTAAGTAATTATTTGGATTCATTATTTCCGGTTTACCATTAATTTCTGTTAATTAATCAGTGCAATCTGATTGGAATATTTTCCAATAGTTCTAACTTGTTGAAATACCATTCAGACGACTCATTGCAAAATAGGTGGAAGAAAACGTTTGAAACTAGAGCTTGAATGTTGATGCTCTTAACTTTAGAAGATTGTTCAGCCGTTCTAAGCTCTCCCTCTCTTGAGTCTTGAGATTGAGTTTGAGAAGAGAAACCCTAAACTAAACTAAGCAAAACACTAACACAACTAATGTTAAGTATACCGGGTCGGGTTGTCCTCAAGCCGACCTCATGTCAGAGCATCCAAATCCGAACCCGACCCTAATCCGAAATTTTGGTTTCCAACCCCGTTCCATTAGGGACAGGTTACCCGTTTAACCCAACCCATTCCATTGCCATCCCTAGAAACAAGTTCTTGAATAATTTAGTATTTTTATTAAAAATCATTTGTGTTTTTCTGAAATGATAGGAATAGCCCTTGAATTTTTAGCTTAGTCACATAGACACCCCAGGTTAAGTTAAATAATCTTTACAACCCATATTGATGTTAGTCAAAATAGTTGATTATTAGACAAGTTTGTCCCTCCCTTGAAACACACAATGATCTTTGCACATTTCTTTTTAAAATTTTGAATTCTAATTATATCATTTATCTATTTTTATTATTTTTTTAGGGCTTAGTCATTTCATATGCTCCTTCCATTTCTCATCCTTCTTTTTATTCTTATTCAGTTCAAGACGGAAAACGTTGGAGTAATGATATCAAAAGTGAGTTCATCTCTGGAGGTAAGTCTGGAGTTCGAATCCTACTAGAAGCATTCGTGGCCAGAGGTTTACCTTTAATACTCCCGCCCCGAACGTGGATTAGTCCCACACTTATGTGGGTGTGGGAACACCACATGGTTAAGACCAAAAAAAAAAAAGGTGAGTTCGTCTTGTTAGCTTCTCTTATTTACACTCTTTGTTTTAAATAAAAATCGAGATAGGTGTTTGATGCCAATGTCCTAGTTGTAATATATCGCAGAGATTGGTGCCAGAATCGTGGACAATTTACTCTAAATAAAGATAAAAATTATATAAAAAAAACCCTTGTGAAACAAGTTCTTGAATTTATTCATATATAAAAGAATTACGAAATAGATCATCTCATGGGCAAACTATGAGCTGGCTCGAATTTTGTATTTTTATTAAAAACTGATTTATTAAATTATTTTAATCATTTTAGGAAAATCAATGAGTCTATCATGCGTTGTTTTTTGTTGAGACTTCAGAGTACACATGTAAATAGATGTTATTGATGATGGTATAATTAGGGGTGTACAAATGGGTCGGGCTGCGCCCATTGACCCGACTCGGTACTATTTGATCTATGCCGGGACTTGCTAATGGTCCACGGCATAGGCACAATTGGATTTGACCATATTATAGAGGCAAAGGGGCAAGCCCATCCAGTACGACATGGTTATTATCATGCCTCGTGTCTGGTCGGGCTCGGGAAATCCAAAATCATGCACGGCACAGCGCGGTACGATACGATAATGTCCGTTGTATATTAAAAAGGTTGTCATAATTTAGCAAAAACAAAGCACATCTTAATATTAGGAGGAAATGTAATGATTATGATAAATATATGGTTATAGATACAAATATAAAAGACAAAGGGCTGTCGATGCAAATACATAATAATACAGAAGCATGGATGCAAGAAGCCCCTAAAAGAAGTGGCAAATGGAGTAGAAACTGAACTAATCTCGCTGAGACCGTGCATCTGTCTCTCTCTCTCTTCCTGTAGCTATGAACCTCTCTTTATATTCTCCATCATCCATTCGACTTTCTTCGACTCTGGTTCCCCAATGTCATCATCATCATAAGATACCCCTTAATTTTAGTTGCAAATCCACCAGCTTAGTGTTGAAAAGCTCCGAGTATTCATCGTCAATTGGGTTCTGTCACCATAGAAGCTTCTCTAGGCCTGAAAGTAGACATACGAGGCATCTATCCATCCGGGTATGTATGATTTATAGCAAAATTTACATGAAATTTGTGTATTCTTGCTTGAACTTCAGTGGGTTGAGATGGGTTTCTCTGATGAATGAATAAAACCCCAAGAACAGGATTATTTATTTTATTTATTTATTTTTCACATGTTTATTGTTGGTTTCTTGTATTTTTATAATTTTTTATATATTCAAACTGTGTTAGATGGGTTTGGACAGCTGAGGGAATATGAAGGAAGCATAAAGTAGAGGATGTTTCAGTTAATTTGTTGGAATTTATGACAAAATAAAGGAAGATTCATGAACTAGGATTAGTTCAAAACTATGATTAGAAGAAGTTTCGTTTAATTTGTTTGAATTTATGACAAACTAATGGAAGATTCATGAACTAGGATTAGTGCAAAACTATGATTATAAAAGTTTCGGTTAATTTGTTGGAATTTATGACAAACTAATGGAAGATACATGAAGTAGGATTAGTTCAAAACTATGATTTGGAGAGATCGAAGGGCAGTCCATTTCCCAATATTTGAAAAAATCCTTGCAGCAATTGTTGGAACATGCCTAGAATCAGGAAGATCAATTGAGTTACAAGGGGGATTTGCGATTTGGGGTGGATCTCATGAGTGCATGTATGAGCTATAGTCAATTGAGAACTTGGGAAATCAAGCCTTATTTTTTCTTGAATGTAACTCTTGAATGATATATCCATGGTTTTAGTCTGAAGTCTCAGATTGAGAGAGTTTAAGAGAGTGAGAGCAAAAGAGTTGAGGTTCTTTTGTAGGTTCTCCACCTCGAGGAGAGTTTTCTTTATGGAGAGCCTCTTAGTATTATTGGCCTTGCTGTATTATAATGTCATAGCTTTTATATAAACTAGAGGATGGCAAGTGCAGAACTGCACGTTAATAATCAAAAAAAGAAAATTAAATTCATTATAAAAACATAAATGATGCATGTTGATAATAAGGAAAAAAAGAAACTAAGAAAATTATATTCATATGATCTGATTATTTTAAAGACAAAATGCGGGAGAGTTTTCAATTTGAGTAACTACCACCTAAAAAATAGGGAGTTGCCAATGGTTAGAAGAGTTTCCTATAACCTGTACATACATACTCTTCTTGTATAGTTTTTTGGCCTCGGGCCATATTAATAGAAACTACTTTATCGATAAAAAAAAAGTATGAAAAGACATATTTATCCCTGTAAATATTTTATAACATTTTATATTGTAATGTTAGTTTTGGAAAATAAAGTTCATTTTTTTGGCACACTTTCCGAGATACCCTCTCCCTGTATATATATATAGTGTAAATAAAGAATCCTCCTACAGTTCCCACCACCCCCATATTTTTTCAATGTGTTTCATCATTAAGGATAGTTCATCACGACCTGTTGATGTTGACTCAAAAGATCCTATTTAGCTCTAGGAGGAGATTAGCAGGAGCTGATCTGGTCACTCAAAGTTGAGTTGATTATTTGGTGAGAACCTTTTTTTTTTAAGACTGTGCTTGATACCTAATTTGGTTTGAATGAATATTGTTCGGCTCTTGGTTGGTCAGTAAGTCAATTATAAGAATTCCTTTTTATGTCCTTCACATATAAACAGATGTTCCGCAGGCTTGTACTCAAATTGGAGCTGCTGGATCTCGTCCAGAATTAAACAAAGTTTCAGATTTCAGAGATGCACTCTGGAGATTTCTAAGGCCTCATACAATTCGTGGGACTGCATTGGGATCAGTGTAAGTATTTACAACAATAATCCTTATCGAAATTGGAATTTATCAAACATAGCGAATCCTTCTTCATACCTCATGCTAGTTCTACTTGACTACTCATTTTTTGTCAAGCTGACAGTGCTTTGGTTACGAGAGCTTTGATTGAGAACTCAAATTTGATAAAGTGGTCGTTGCTGTTCAAGGCCTTTTCTGGTCTTATTGCTCTTATATGTGGGAATGGTTATATAGTGGGCATTAATCAAATCTATGATGTCGGAATTGACAAGTATGCAACAATAGCTCATAATGATTGATTTATTACTTTTATATTGCATATTGTTGACATATCTATTTATATTATTCTTTGCTTCTGAGTTGCATCCATTGGTTTTATGTGCAGGGTAAATAAACCTTATTTACCTATAGCTGCGGGAGATCTTTCAGTTCAGTCAGCATGGTTTTTGGTGTTACTTTTTGCAGCTTCGGGCCTTCTGATTGTTGGATTGAACTTCGGTCCATTCATCACTTCCCTTTACTGTCTCGGTCTTTTTCTTGGCACCACTTATTCTGCTCCTCCATTTAGACTGAAGAGATTTCCTGTTGCAGCATTTCTTATTATTGCCACTGTAAGTTTGACCTTCTTTCCACCCACCATTTTGATTTCTCATTGGCGGCATGTTGTAGTTTTATTTTTTGTAAAAATGTAAAAATAAAACACTGGGTGTGATCAAGCTCAATTTTGACCGCTACTCACTTGGCAACCCGAGACCTTCAATGGTAAGGGGTATTTTAAGAGACTCCATGCTTAGCATTTTACATGCCTTTTTCGATCCATTAGGGGAAGGGAACACCATGAGGGCAGAGATTTTGTGCACTGATTATGGTTCTTAGAGATGCGAGATTGCTTGGTTTCATATCGGTTCATGTAGAGGCTGATTCAGCCATTGTCATTTCATGGTTATCTCAGACTCTCAGAGACATGAGTGCTCTTGGAGGCTCTCTCACCTAGTTCTGTTAGCTAGAGATATTGCTAGTGGCTTGAACATCTTATTTTGCCGTGTGGACAGATCTACCAATGGACTAGCTGATTGCTTAGCTAGAATGGGAGTCTCCTGGAGTCCATAGGGCAGATGTTTTCGGGGTAATACTATCAGATGAGATGTTGTTTGAGCATTGAGATTTTTGTAGTCCTTTTGTAGTAGGAGGGCTTGTATTTTTGGTTATTCTTTTTATTTCTTGTTTTTCCTTGTTAGTTAATAGCATTGTCTTAGAGCTTAGTTAATATTCTCCCTTTCTCTTATATCTATATCATCGTCAAAAGAAAAAAAAAAGAAAAGAAAAATTGGTGATCAAATCCCTTCTCCTCCCTCCATTTGCTATCCAATGGAAAAAAATAAAAAAAAAGCCTATTGAAAAATTGGTGATCAAATCCCTTCTTCTCCCTCCATTTGCTATCCAATGACAAAAAAAAAAAAAGCCTATTCTAACATTCCTTTTTCCCAACCAAGATACTGCCTGATGAACCAACAGCTGGCAAAAATATTTATTTCCTGTTATCCTCATCCATAATCCTCTTCATCAGTATCTGCTAACCATTTGCAACCCTCCAACTGGGTGTGGGGCCGGTAGATAAATACTGCAGAATTGTTTTCTTTAAAGGTGACCAAGATTTTATTTTTTGATGAGAGGCGACCGAGTTAAGCAAGTAAAATTGTTGATTTAGTTATTGTTATATTCTGTGTTTGTTCCTGCAATCGGTTTACAATTAGATATATAATTTTCTCGAGTCTTTTACCTGTGGTTTTGTTTCATTTAATTTATTTAAAACTAATGTAAACTTACTGAAGTGGCCTACTGTTTTGCAAAGTTGCAGGTACGCGGTTTTCTCCTTAATTTTGGTGTATATCATGCAACAAGGGATGCATTGGGACTTACATTTGAGTGGAGGTGACTTATTAAGTTGTCATCAATGGCGTTTTGTAGTTGAATGAGATGAAGCCACATACAACTAGGGATGGCTATGGCTGGCCAAGTAACATGGAATCACTATTCTGGTCCAAGTCTGACCCCACCCAGCTTTGGGCTTAAAGGTGCAGGCCCGCGACCAACTATCCAGGCCCTAAAGAATATACTTAAACAATGAATTTCATGGGCCAAAATTCAGCACCCAGCCTAGCGCTCAAGTTTATCTACATTTTTTTCCTGTTTTTTTTTTGTTGGGTGTGTGTGTGTGTGACGTGGAACCCCCTTAATGGGGACAGGGTAAACTCCGGATACATGACCCCACCCACAAGGACCATATATCAGGTAATCCCGGGGACTCGAACCTGGGAACTCCAGTTCCTGAGCTGGAGAGCCTGCCAGTTGAGCTAATCCATGTGGACTGCAACTGATTCTATATTTACCATATGGACTGCAACTGATTCTAAATAATAGAAAAATTTACCAAGCCGTGTGGACTGCAGCTAACCCGGGACTCTGAATCTTATATTATAGAAAAATGAACATATGGATTGCAACTGATTCTAAATTTACCAAACCTTTTGTCTGGCCTAAAATAAAACTGGGACCTTTGTCCAACTCAACCAGGTTTGGTCCAGTCAAACTGTCCAAGAGTAGGTCAGCCCAGAAAAGCAGACAAAATGGAGGGAGAGAGGTGTGTCGTAAAATGGGATACAACTAAGTGACACTGTATTATTGACCTGGACTGTTCAACTGGTAGTCCACCTCTTGGACGTGTAATAGCCTGAATCAATCTGTGGGATAAAACTTCCAATCTAGAGCTCAGTTTGAGCTAAAATTAAGCTTAACAGTCAAAAGTCATTCCCGCATCAGGCAGTTAAATCTATCTTCTTGAGTCCGCCGATCCCGCCCTTTCTATGGGGTAGACCAGTCTTTTAAGTAGTTCTGCTTGTACATTCTCTATTTTTCAATAATAATCCTTCATTGTTTGTGAAAAAAAAGGGAGGGAAAGGGGGGTAGGATACCATGAGAACGATGGTTCTCTGGTTCTGCATATATATTTTCGTTTCCCAATTCCCATATGCATGGTCTACAATTTTGATACATACTGCTCTTTCCTTGTAACAAATTTTTATGGTATAATATAATTTCTGTATTTCTTACTTCCATCTGCAGCTCACCTGTGGCTTTCATCACAACCTTTGTGACACTGTTTGCCTTGGTCATTGCCGTAACAAAAGATCTTCCAGATGTTGAGGGAGATCGCAAGTAAGTTGTGAGACCAACCTCTAAATTTGAATGCACAAATGGTAGCTATTTGTTTTTGTATTTTTAACATCTAATGTGCTTTTATCCTCATTGAGCTTGTAATCTGTAAATCATTTAAATGACTCACTGTGACTCTATGCAGATGGGTGTTTATGATCCTAAACCTTTCTGAATTTATAACTTTATGAGATAAATTTTCCTTCAGTAACATAAGAAAATAAGTTTAAAGTTTATTTAAATAGCATGCTGATCAACATAGGGTAAGCCAATATAATAACAAGACAGGAAGCCTATTTACTATGTCCATGGAGAATTATAAGCTTCCACAATTCTGCTGAAAACATTCAGATGAGTATGATGATACTCTTCCAATGCAATTTCCCTTTTATCTCTCTCTCTCTCTCTCTCTCTCTCTCTCTCTTTTGATAAGTTAAAATTATGTACTAATGGAATAATGGACCTGGTTCATTGTATGAACTGTACAATAAATGGACATCCCGAAGGAGTCCATCAACCCAGCCACACCATGCTATGTTTCTCCCCATCTATTCACAAAATCTGTAAAGCATGCATCATAAAAATTCTGGCAATACCCTCGCCCAATGAGAAAGGAAGGACAATGCTTGTATCCGGAGAGCTTCTAAACCCAACCCTGTCTTCAAATAATTTTTTATTCCTTTCCCTCCAGATTGACTGGCATATGACATGAGGGCATTAATTCCATAAAATATCTCGTCTACTCTTGTGCTTTCTCCAACCCTTAACAGTCAAAAAAGTCACCAACCCTTCCGGCATTACCCACTTAACTCCAAACCCCTCAAGTTCCCTTTTATCTTCACTTGTAGGTTGATATGAGAATCATTATTTGCATGAAGAAAATTGTCAAACTTTATGGATTTGAATCCTCCCAAACAATCACTGTTGTATAGGAAGAGTTCATTCTTCTGACATGGCTTGCTTTTTATTTTTTAATTCTTTTTTTCCACTAGATGTTTTCATCATTTTTTTTCCAGTGTTGTTATTATTTGTGAATTTTTTGTAATTTATATCCTGCAACTTTGTTTTCTCTCTAGGATTTAAGTTCTTTATCACTAGATAAATGTTTACATTTTTTCCCCGCTATTTCATATATGTTTTTTTAACTAAGAAAGTACATTATTTGTCAATTTTTTTGTAATTAATATCCTGCAAATTTGTTTTCTCTCTAGGCTTTAACTTCTTTACCACTAGATAAATGTTTACATTTTTCCCCGCTATTTCATATATGTTTTTATAACTAAGAAAGTACATTATACACACAAGCATATGTACGTATGCATTAGCTTTACACATAGAAACTGTGTCATGCCCCGGAAATGTGTCATTTTCATCCTAACTTAACACAAGATGTATAATTTCCATTAACATTCCTATATTGCATTCTATTACCCATTTATCGAAATGCTTTCGTAGGCTTCTTATATCAACCACGACAACCAAGCTTGGTGTTTGAGATGTTGCTATTCTTTCTTCGGTTCACATACATTAGATTACATTCCATTTTGTTACTGATTCAATAAAATGCTTGCGTAGGTTTCAGATATCGACTTTGGCAACAAAGCTTGGTGTTAGAAATATTGCTTTTCTTGGTTCTGGGCTTTTGCTGGTAAACTATCTTGGCGCTATATTTGCAGCACTTTACTTACCTCAGGTGAATACATTTTTCTAGCTGCCATTATTGGTCTTTATTCAGTCTGAATCTGGTTGCTGTTGGTTTCATAGTTTATCTCGTAGTCATATCAATCTGAGTATTTTGTTTCATGGCACAAGGCCAGTGTTAAACTCAACGAGATGGTTCAGAACATTAAATCCTCAATTATCTTTCTCCTTGCAGGATTTTAGGCGCAGTTTAATGATACCTGCTCACACCATCTTAGCGTTGGGCTTGATTTTCCAGGTTTTTGTTGACTCATTACTTCTTTTCCTATCTATGTTCTCTTAGCATGTGCATGTTGGCTGATAAACCTTGAAAACTGAGAAATAAAATGTGAAAAATATCTTATCTATTTTCTTCTTCTTCTTCTTCTTCCTTTTTTTTTTTTTTCTATATAGTTTTGTTTTTTGGGGTAGAAAATTTATAATCTGGTAATTATTCCATCGACGACTGCTATAGTTTCTCTCTCTCTCTCTCTCTCTCTCTCTCTCTCTCTCTCTCTTTCTCTCTCTCTCTTGCGTGCGCGCAAGCGAGCTCTCTCTGTCCCCATACCTTTATCAATCATTGGTGGGGATGATTAGAATGTACAACCAATTTGGCCCAAGGAACAGAGAAGGATGTAGTTTGACTTGAAGCTGGGTTGATTTAAGATTTGGTTTAGGTGTTGTCAACGTAACGTTCGAGTGTACCAAGTATATCAAAATATCCATGTACATCCACCATTGACTTTTTAGATCATGATATTGATTGTTTATGTAAGGTTTTGGAATTTGAATGAATATTTTATTCATTGCAAGTGAGGTATAAATAGATATTACGAGGATCTGTAAAGGCATGTACAAAGATATTGCCTAAACATAAGCCTAAATATATGTAATAGAATATGTGCAAATATGGAAAGTATGAAACTAAGGAATATTGCCTAACCATAGGCCTAAACATAAGCCTAAAAATATGTGACATAATATATGCAAATATGGAAAGTATGAAACTAAGGAGGCTGTCTAACACTCCCTCGCAAACTCGACGGTCTAGGAAGGACGAGTTTGGAACGAAGAAGCTCATAGCGATGCTTGTGTAGCCCCTTAGTGAAGAGATCGGCAGTCTGATCGGCAGAAGGAACAAACTGAACCCGATGGCTGCTAGATAAAACGTGTTCACGAATGAAGTGATAATCAAGCTCCATGTGCTTCGTGTGAGCATGTAAAACAGGGTTGTAAGCCATGTAAGTAGTGCTGAGGTTGTCACAGTAGAGCGTGACGGGTGTGGAAATAGGCAAATGTAGTTCGCAAAGAAGATGCATAATCCAAACTGTCTCAGCACAAACTTGAGCCAGTGAGCGATACTTGGACTCAGCACTCGAACGAGAAACTGTAGGTTGTTTCTTGGCACTCCAAGAAATCAGATTGGGGCCCAAGAAAACACA
Organism: Pachysandra terminalis; assembly: GCA_031762675.1. Taxonomy (NCBI): domain Eukaryota; kingdom Viridiplantae; phylum Streptophyta; class Magnoliopsida; order Buxales; family Buxaceae; genus Pachysandra; species Pachysandra terminalis. Next base: position 656,168 of record JAUPMG010000001.1, on the reverse strand, counting down.
TAAACCAGAAGTGGAACGCTGAGTATCAGGACAACCAGCCCAATTAGCGTCAGAGAAGGCATGGAGAGTTAAGATACTAGATGAAGGGCGAAATACCACACCAAGGTCCAGAGTGCCTTTGAGATAGTGCAGGATGCGCTTAACAGCATCAAGATGCGTGCCCTGAGAACTCATAAACTGAGCTACATGATGAACCGCAAAGGCAATGTCTGGACGGGTCTGAGTCTGGTACTGTAGAGAACCAACCATGCGGCGATACTTGTGGCATCTGAAAGGGGGTCATCCTCTAGTACTGAAAGCCGTGACTTGGCATTCAAGGGGTACTGCACGGTTTGCACTCATCCATAGAGCTGTGGCACAAAAGATCAACATATACCAAGTCTGGGATAGATGCAGGCTTGAGCGTAGTGAGAACACCTCAATACCTAGAAAGAAGTGAAGAGGGCCAAGGTCCTTGTTCTCAAACTCTGCGCCAAGAGTGGAGACAACAGAGGAAAGTAGAGACGGGGTGTTCTCGGTGAGCACAATATCGTCCCCATACAGCAAAAAGACCATCATCTCATAGGAGCATCTAAAGATAAATATGGAGGGATCAACTCGACTCTGTGTGATGCCATATTGGAGAATGAAGGAGCTAAAACGCTGAAACCAGGCCCAAGAAGCCTGTTTGAGGCCATAGATAGCCTTGTGAAGCTGGCAGACATGTGTAGGACGCTTGGGATCAACAAAACCCAGAGGCTGAGTCATGAAAACCGTCTTTTGAAGAAACCCATGTAAGAAGGCATTCTTGACATCTAGTTGCCGCAGAGACCACCCAAAAGAAATTGCTAGGCTGAGAACAATCCGGATAGCGGTAGGTTTAACCACAGGGATAAATGTCGCATCATAATCAAGGCCATGTTGCTGATGAAATCCTTTAGCCACTAGCGAGCTTTATGGCGTTCAATAGAACCAGCTGCTAATCGCTCAATCTTGAAAACCCATTTGCAACCGACGGTGTGCTGATGCTGTGAAGGAGGAACAAGGTCCAAGACCAAGTCTGATTTTTAAGGAGAGCATTAAACTCATTAGTCATAGCAGTGCGCCATTCCGGATATCGAACAACCTGAGAAAAGCATGTAGGCTCCTCACTGGGAGAAGAGATCTGAGTTGCTAGGGCGGTCGGTAGGGGATAGCGCACAGTACCGTCAGTGCGAACCAATGGTTTTTATGTCCCAACACGAAGACGGGTAATCATGTGATGTATCGGAACGGGAGGTGATGAAAAGGACCCAGAGTCCAAAGGTCAATGTGGATCAGGGGGAGAGCTCGACATTGATTGTGAACCAGGAGTAAGCAAGGGTATATCAATCATAGACCGGGTGCAACGCTGAAAGTGTCGGGGAAAAGGCTCAACAAGCTGAGTGGCAATAATACTAGAGATAGTCTGTTTGTGAGCATAGGGAAAATCTGTCTCATCAAAGCGCACATGGCTCGATATATACACCCTGTTGGTGTCGGGATTCAGGCACCAATACCCTTTGTGCTGAGAGCTGTAACCTAAGAAAACACACTCAACACTTCTTGGCAATAGTTTGTTAGTTACATAAGCACTAAGGTGTGGGTAACAAGCACACCTAAAGACACGACGATTAGTGTAACATGGTGGACGACCAAACAGACGGGAAAAGGGAGAGCCCCACTGGAGGACGGGAGTGGGAAGGCGGTTAATGAGATAAACCGTAGTAGACACCGCTTCAACCCAGAGATTGAGCGGGACACAACTGGAAACAAGAAAGGTATGGGCCATTTCGGAGATATGGCGATGCTTGCGTTCAGCAAGACCATGTTGTTCCAAGGTATGAGGACATGAAATACGGTGGTGGATGCCAAGTTCGGTGCACAACTTAGAAAGTGGAGAATTAACATATTCTTTACCTCCATGATCTTTGAAAAGATTTTAAAGAACTGTCAAAGTGATTTTTAGTTGATGCAAGAAAGGTTTTAAAATGAAGAAGAATCTCTGATTTTTGACTCATAGGGAAAATCCAAGTGTAGCGCGTGAAATCATCAGTAAATAAGACATAATATTTAAACCCAGAGGCAGATAGAACAGGAGATTGCCAAACATCAGAATGAAATGAATCAAAAGGAGCAAAGGCACTTATTTCATTACTGATGGTAAAGGAGAGATGTGTTCACTTACCCAACGCACATCCCTTACAAAAAGATTTTTGAAAGCAAAAATCAGAAGGTAATAGGTGATTAGAACCCCAAGTAAGACAGGACTTTGTGAGATGGATGTCCTAGGCGGCTGTGCCAAACGGATGAAGGCAGATTTGTAGCAGCAAAAGCCTGCGGAACGGGACAAGCGGAAGACAAGGGATAGAGACCATCCCTACATGGGCCCTGAAACAAAAGAACACCAGAGGTCAAGTCCATAATGTAAACCTATGAGCATCAAAGGCAAGCAAGACATGACTTTCTCCAGTCATGTGGTGGGTAGCACCAGTATCCAGATACCAATTAGGGTCATGTGCAGTCGGCTGATAAGGCAGATGGGGCTGCTGAAATGAAGGCAGAGAGGCCTGCTGTGAAAATGCCTGCGATTGATAAGCCGAAGGAGTAGACGGTTGAGCTAGTTAGAGACCAGCAAGGTAGTATGCGGAGAATCGGTAGTAGGAGGGCGCGCATACCGCTGAGGACAATAAGGTGCCAGATGTCCAGGACCATTTCATAGCTGACAAAATGTACCAGGAGTGGAACCAAGAATTCCTGAAGTAACAGAACAATTGTCGGAACCACGATTATTGTTATTGTTGCGGTTTCGGTTACGATTTCGGTTCTGGTTGTGTCCACCACTAGGATTGTTGCCCTATCCAGAACCATGGTAGTTTCGAGAATGCGACGACCCTGAATTCCGCTGATATTGGGTAGCCATGAGCGTTGTCTGAGTAGACTGAGAGGTAAAGGAAATCTGAGCCTCAAAGGAAAGGAGGCGAGTGCGAAGGTCATGAAAGGGCGGGATGGGGGAAATTCAGAATTGCGGTAACAAGGATGGCATATTCCGGTCCAAGTCCACGAAGCACAGCAGACACCAGATCAGTAGTGCTAACAGGTTCATTAATGGCAGCCAAGGAATCAGCCAAACCTTTGGCAAACTGTAAATACTCGGAGATTGTTCTGTTGTCTTTGTGGATGGACTTGAGGGTAAACCGGATATGTGTGGCATTCGCAACAGATTGCTAGGAGAAATGCTGCTGAAGGCAGTGCCATATTTGTTGCAAGGAATTAAGACCAACTACCATAGCCAAGATAGGCTCAGAGAGTGGCAGTAAGATGACTGACAAGAGTCTGGTCAGTACAATACCAAGTCAAATACTCAGGATTTGATTCAGGGGGGTTATCGGAAACAGCAGGAAGAACACAGAAGGCTGAGGAAAAAATCCATCAATAATGCGCCAAAAGTTCTGTCCAATTAGAAAGGGACGCATCTACTGGCACCACAGAAGCTAGTTGGAGTCGGTCAGTTTCACTGTAACAAGATTGGTGACATGTGGGACCGACGAAGAAGAACCACCAGAAAGAGAACCCATGATCTGCAGAAAACAGAAGTGGGAGAATGGAGGTTGGTGCTCTCGGCTATGTGGGGTGTGAAAAAGAAAAAGAGAAGGAGAATAGAGAGAAGGTGAATGGGAGTGCTGTGGACTGTTATTGAACAGCAAACCAAAACAAACAGAATGAGAGAAAAAAAACAGAGAGAGGGAGTTGCATACCGCCGAGAGGTGAGGAAGATAATGTTCTGTGGCTGTTCTGCTGATGTGAATAGCAGCAGAAAATGATAAGGGAGGAGAGGAGAAGGGGCTGTTTCTGCAACAGCTGCAGCAGAGAAGAAGAAGAAGGTGCGGAACGAACTAGGTAACCTTTGGTTACAGCGGAGAAGATGACCGGAGAGGTCAAGAGAGCACCGGGCAGCAGCTAGAATGTGGTCGTTAGACCCTTTGATACCATGTAAGGTTTTGGAATTTGAATGAATATTTTATTCCTCTCAAGTGAGGTATAAATAGATATTACAAGGATCTATAAAGGCATGTACAAAGATATTGCCTAAACATAAGCCTAAATATATGTAATAAAATGTGTGCAAATATGGAAAGTATGAAACTAAGGAATATTGCCTAACCATAGGCCTAAACATAAGCCTAAATGTATGTAACATAATATATGCAAATATGGAAAGTATGAAACTAAGGAGTCTGTCTAACAGTTTACATGCATCATTAATTAAGTTATTTCTTTTAAGGGATCAACATATCTGATTAAGAAAAGCATACACCAAGGTACCTCCTCTTGAATACGAGTAATTAACTCCCGTATAGGTCTACCTTACAAATGTTTTTTTAAAATGTTATACTGTACGTACCGGTCCATATTGGCCAGTGCCAACTGGTTCAGACTGGTACAAATCTCTACGTACTGATTCTCTTAAAATCTATACAAACAAAAAACGAAGGTAAAAAATCCTAAAAGTGTGTGACAAGGAGAGAGGGAGAGAAAGGGAGAGATGAGAAGGATAGAGAGAGAGAGAGACAGAGAGTGAGAGAGGAGCTAGAAAGGGGGGAGGGGGAGGCAGAGGGTACCCATACCATTCTCCTTTTTTTCCTTCTCTTTATTTCATTTTTCTTTCTTCTTATTCCTCTTTATGCACTGACCTATAAAAGATGTGTAGCGGTACAATCGGTCCAATTTAATTGAACCATAACTAGACCAGCCTGTACCGGCCATGTCCAGTCCAATACCCAATCCTGAGGCATTAAACCATGTTCACAAAGGCGGCACCAACCAGTGCACAACACTTAGAAAATGCCATGTGAAACCATATGGTGTGGGAGTTTTGTATCTCACTCCCTAGGAACCTTCAGGACCTCTTTGATAGCCATGTGACCAGGGGCGGAGCGAAAAAAATTTCTTGGAGGGGCCAAATTAAATTACAAATGGCAAAAAAAAAACTCTAATGTGTTTCACCTATTATTGCTTGATAATTTTGTTATAGAAGACTGAAATCAAATTTCTATAGGAATTTTTTATATATATTTTTTTATTTATATGAAAGAAATAGCAAAATTTCATCGAAAATATCAAAATTTCACAATGAAATTTTGATGATTTAAAGAAAATAATTTATTATTATTTTAACCAAAAGTAATTATTTCAATAATTTTTAAATTTTTTTTTTTCAAAATTGTACAAAATATTTTAGAGCAAAATTTTATGATTTCGATTTGCTTACCTAAACGAAATTTCAACGATTGCTGAAATTTAAAAATTAAAATTTTAATTTTATGATTTCGATTTGGCAACAAAAAAATTTAATTAAATACTAAGAGAAAATAAAAATATAATAAAATATAAGGTTATACGGTTTCATATAAAAGGATTAAGAGAGAGATTATATGCACAACATATAAATTTAGGGTATAAATAAATATATAGAAAAATAAACAAGTATAGGAATTTAATTCTATTAAAATATGTGTATATAATATAATTTTATAAAACTATAAAAGGGTATTTTTAAAAGAAATAAGTATAATCTTGTAATTTTAGAAACTATGTAACCTAAATTATAATTTTTAAAAAAGAAAAAACAATTAGGAGGGCTATTTATAAAAGAAATAAATATAATCTTGTAATTTTAGAAACTATATAACCTACATTATAATTTTTAAAATATAATCCGGTAAGAAAAAAAAACTACGGGGGCAATTTGTAGTGCCACTCCACTCAACGTGAGTTGAGTAGCGCTATTCCAATAGTTTCTCAGGACTTTGGGGGGTCATGGCCACCCTCTGCCCCCTGGCTCCCCCCCTGCATGTGGCGTCCAGTCCAGATTTTAGAATGCTGACTATGCCTCGAGTCATAATTTTTGGCTTACTAGCCTACCATTGTGCTTTTTTGAATACGATCTGTGCAAATAGTGAAATAGGAACAAACTTCCTTATATAAATAATCTATGTAGATATGATATAGAGTTGATTATTTTGCCTATCATAAGCTGTTTTAATAGTTTTTTTCTGTGTATTAGTTGATTGTTACATGACTTGTGCTAGTGGATTTATTATACTATTACATGCATATTACATGTTACGAATATATATTATTTTGCATTTTTTTTTTTGTGATGGTCATTCATCTCTAATGATTTTCAACTTCTTGTGTTGCAGGCATGGGTACTAGAGCAAGCGAATTATACCAAGGTAATGAATTTCGTGTAGCATGTTTCTATGTTTATAGTTTCATTTTAGATTCCTACCATTTAATATGTTGAAATTCTTCAAGGATATTATGAAGGTTTTCTTCCTTTTAATGTCAAAACAATGCAATGGTTATTTGGGTTGCAGCTTGACTTTAGTTTGACAAAAAGAAATTACGTAAAGAATTTAGTGGACTAAATGACACGTAAACGTGTTGTGCGACACTCGCTAGAAAATATGGGGTCACGAATCTGTTAGGTGAGGGTGACTTGTGCACAAGCACTGGTTGGTTATAAAATAGTTGGTAACTGTAGACCAAGGTTTTAAATTTTGATATAACCAGACATTTCGCCAGATTTTTTCTGGCAAAATTTTGGCGATATTTCGCTGACCTGGCAGAATATTTCGCTAGGTTGGAGAAATATTGGGAAAATATTTCGCCTATGTTTTGCCAGAATTTCGCTATATTTCACCGAAATTCGACAAAATGGGGGAATTTGTTTACATTTCGTTTTGCTGGGGGTCATTTTGGCGAAATTTCGCCAGCATGCCTGTGAAATTTAAAACCTTGCTATAGACTAGTTTCTAGTGAACATGCTTCAATGTTGATGAAACTTAGCAGTTGTAACAAATGTTGTTAGCCCTCATCATAGTAAAATATCCTATTTGAGGAGTGGGAACAGTGAAACTCAAAACCTGGAAAAAAAAGAAAAAACCAAGGAAAAAATATCCTTGTCTCCTACCGTTCAGATTTCGTGGGTAGTAGGGGCCTAACGTGCTTGGTTCATGGTGATGTGTCTATTTTGTACAAGTTGACTAAATAACTGTAGAAGTGTTGATTTCATGCTAATGATTTCTAGAGTTTGGGATCTCAAATATCTACTATCCTGAATTTATAAGATAATTATAAATTCTATTATGTTTGGGGGTCTAGGGGGTATAATAATAATTTTACTTTTGGGGGGGGAGGGGGGGTACAGGGTATTTGTCATACTTTCGTGACTGCTCTTTCTAACACTTTTTTCTGAGCTCTGGAGAATAGTAGAATCTGGGGTGCATCCGTGGACGTAGGCACTATTTGCCAAACCACATACATTTGTGTCTGGTGTGTGCTTGATTTCTTCTTCGTCTTGTTTATCTTTCTTTCTTAACAAACCCCGGATACATTCCGCCCCCACCCACTGTATCAAGTAAGCCCGGGGACTCGAACCTGGGACCCCCAGTTCCAAAGCTAGAGAAAGAGCTCAAATCGCCGTCAATGGATGTTTTAATTATGTTTACAATCATGTTGCATATTCTTCTTTTGGGAGGAATTTCAAAAGCTAATTGCTTGTTTTTTCTTATATTTCTACTTTTTATCTTTACAAGTGCTTTGAGCAAATGTTTCTACCTGGTTAAACTTTTCCTGAATCATTATTGATATCTCCTGATGATACTCAATAGAATTTCAAAACGCATCATTTTTGATTCTTTTCCCAATCATATTGCATATTAGCTATTCCTTATCTTGTATAAGGATTTTGACTTCCTGAAACTACACTTATTACTTGACTCGACTCACGTAAAACCCGCTCGTGTATTCCAATTTTCATAGATATTTGCCTGAAATGCTTCGATGATTAGCATCAAACTACAAACTCCATATAATTTTGTAATCTCAAAAAAAAAAAAAAAAATTGAACCTGAGGTCAACCAATATTTCCATTGTTCTTGGTTGTCATTGTGCTGGTAGGTTATTTACATGACCTGCTCCTCATATGTTAATTCTATTTTGCAGGAAGCGATCTCGAGTTTCTATCGGTTTATTTGGAACCTCTTCTATGCTGAATATATCATATTCCCATTTATCTGATACAGTAGTAGCATTTATTTCATAACTTTTTTTCTTCTTCTTATTCTTCAAGAGAGAAAGAGAGGGCGAACCATTCATTGATGAGAGGTGCTGTAGTTGAATGAATCTCTTTGTATTTGTAATAAGCAGCTTTTAATTTCCAAGTTTTCTTGTCAAACTGAAGAATGAATCGGATCAAGTAACAGAGTCATGCATTGATTCCTTTAATACTTATATTTCAGGCATCATTCAAGGGCAGTCCGCTATAACGGAAAAGGAAGGGGGACCCAAAGTATGATGGCAGAGGTGCACATGGGCCTACTTGGGCTGCGCCAGTTTAAGCTCAAAGACTTGACTAAGGCACAAGCAGTCATGTCCAAACTAGACCTGCCTTATTAGCCTTGGACAATGATTTGAAGTTTATTTTTAATAAGTACCCAAGCTCAGTCCTTTTATCTATGGGCCTTCAAATTTAGGCCTATGATTTAAGTCAAATGTAATGAAATGGCCCGAACCCTTTTGGTAAATCAAAAAACCATACCACTGCCTCCGCTACGATTAGGCATATGGCTTAGGCCAATGCAATGAAATGATCCGAACCCTTTTGGTAGATCAGAAGATCATGTCACAGAACCTCCATCACGGTTAGGCCTATGATTTAGGTCAATGCAATGGTCCGAACCTTTTTGGTAATTCAGAAAACCTACCACAGAACCTCCACCATGATTGGGCTTATGGTTTACGTCACTGCAATGAAATAATTTGAACCCTTTCGGTACATCGGGAGCTATAGGCCTTCAAACTTAGGCCTAACCTCATCATACAGGCTCCGATAGGCAATCCAAGCCCTTGTTATGCAGGGCCGGACTCTAATACCCATTGGGCCAATCTAGCATATATTCACTCCTTTATATGATGATCATACCATTGAGTTGACCATTTGTACCGAAAGTCAATCTTCATCAGGTGATTTTAGCCATTTGATTTCATCATACACAACACAAGCTTTTGAAAACTTTTGATAAAATTTTTAAATGGTCAAAGACCATTGGCTTCATACTTCATAGGTTTAAAAGAAAAACACGCGCGCACGCACATATATACACTAGCAAAAAAAGCACGTGCATTGCACGTGAAGGTCGACCATTAATATATGTTTGCACATGAAGGTCGACCATTAATATATGTTAGAATTTAAAGTAATGAGATTCACTTTTATTATCTCGTAACTTTTATATTTCACCATGTAATTAAATAAGATTCACTTTTATTATTATATATATTTTTAAAAACTTATAGCCATTTTAATTCCATAAAAAAATTATATTAAATTTATTTTTATCTTTATATATAAATTTTATATTGAGATATCAATAAAAATATTATTAACTTGTATTTGTAAATAATTATTAAAATAAAAATATATTAACGTGTGGTAGAAGATAGTTATTAAAATAAAATTTTAATAACATTTATTATATAAAAATAATATTTCCTAATAGAATCTTCAACATATCTTATTGTTAACTTATCTTGTAAAAGTTCTAATATTATATTAAAATAAAAAATATGTAATAACATTAACTTAATATCTAATTTCTTACATTGTTGATTACAAAAAGTTAACTTATCCTAAGATCATTATGATAATGATATTTTACAATTAATTAAAATTCTTAGGTTCATGATTATAGTTACAATCTTAATTTTTA
>JAUPMG010000001.1:635564-646292 GCA_031762675.1 Pachysandra terminalis | reverse complement strand
TTTTTTTGCTTACAAAACGTTTTAAACGAAGTTTTAAACGTTTATGCAATAAAACGTGTTTTTTTCAAAAAAACGCCGTTTTAAACAGCGTTTTGCTAATACTGGTGGGGACTGAAAAATGGTGGACAAAGTGAATGTACACGTGCTTCTCATCCACATATTTTTGGTGATTGTTAATGGTTTGTTCGTCCTACATTGTTGGGAGGTCTAGAGGAATTCTACTAGGAGGTTATCGTTCCTTTTTTCTTTTAATCAGTATTGCTCTGGTTTGTGAAGAGCAAATAGGTAATGTGTGCTGGGGAAGGTAATGAAAATAATGTTTTTAACCATATATATATATATATATACATACTGTGGAAATGTAATAAATTAGTTCTATGTGGTTGGTTCTTTGGAAGGCATTAATGGGTGTTTTAATTGTGTTGACACTTGACAACCATGTTGCATATTTAGAGTTTCAAAGGCTAATTGTTTTTTTTATAACTATTTCTATTTTTATCTTAACAAGTGCTTTGAGCAAATATTTCTTCCTGGTTAATTTCTGAATCATTATAGATATCTTCTGTTGGGACTCAATAGAATTTAAAAAAAAGCATCAAACTTTTTTTAATTCATAGTGCATGTTAGTGTGAAGACAACTGAAGTTATCTGCCATTAGTGTTCGACAATTAGCATCAAACTCCAAACTCAATGTAACTTTGTAATCTCACTTCCAGTCAATATTTTCATTGTTCTTGATTGTCATTGCACTGATTTTGGTTAATTACATAACTGGTAAAATAGACAGTCCTTTATCTTGCACCATCTGCTCCTCATACATTAATTGCATTTTTTGCAGGAAGCGATCTCGAGTTTCTATCGGTTTATTTGGAATCTCTTCTATGCTGAGTATATCATATTCCCATTTATCTGATACAGTAGCATTTATTTCATAACTTTTTCCTTGCTCTTCAAGAGAGAGGTGTTGTAATTATATCTTGTATCTTGTTATTACATGATGTTGCATTTGAATGAATCTCTTTGTATTTGTAATAAGCAGCTTCTGATATCCAAGTTTTCTTGTCAAATTGAAGAGTGAGTTGGAGAAAGTAATACTCTTGCATTGATTCCTTTAATACTTGTATTTCAGGCATCATTTAAGGGGCAGTTCACTAAAAGGGCAAAGGAAGGGGACCCAAAGTATGAAGGTAGAGGTGCACATGGGCCTACTTGGGCCTACTTGGGCTGGACCATTTTATGCTCAAAGACTTGACTAGGACATAAGTAGTCATGTCCAAACTAGATTTGGCTTGTGAGCTTTGGACAATGTTTTAAGTTTATCTTTAATAAATTCCCAAGCCCAAGCTCTATCCTTTTATCTATGGGCCTTCAAATTTAGGCCTAACCAAGGTTTGCAATGTTGATGTTGCAAGACATGTCGCAAACTGGTAAGACCTGAAACATGTTGCGATATCAGGAAAAAAAAAATTATTTATTTATGTTTTCATAATTTTATAGGGTTTTTTTTTTTAAATATAGTTTTTCTCTCATGTCGCAGGGAAAAGAGAAATCTAGCGATTTCCCATGGATTTCCTCTCGACAGTTCCAAAATCTTCGACATGTTGCGACATTGAAAACACTAGGTCTAACCTCCATCACGATTAGGTCTATAGTTTAAGTCAATGCATTAAAAAGATCCGAACCCTTTCTGTGGATCGAAAGACCATGCCACAGAACCTCCCTCACGGTTAGGTCTATAGTTTAAGTCAATGCAATAAATTGATCTGAACCCTTTTGGTAGATCATGTAACAGAACCTCCATCACATTTAGGCCTATGATTTAGGTCAGCAATGAAATGACCTGAGCCGTTTCGGTAGATCAGAAGTTACGGGCCTTCAAAATTCGCCCTAATCTTATCATACAAGCTTCCATAGGCAGCCCAAGCCCTTGTTATGCAGGGCCGGACTCTAAACCCGTACCCATTGGGCCAGCCTAGCATGTGTTTATCCTTTATATATGATCATACCATTGAGTTGACCATTTGTACCAAAAGTCAACCTTCATCTAGTGATTTTGGCCATTTGATTTCATCATACAAAAGCTTTTGAAATTTTTTTAAATGGTCAAAAGACCATAAGTTTGATCATAGGTTGTGTCCTACTAGAATGATCCGAAGGCAGATCCTCTGTTATGAGAGGCCATGATATGGGCCGCGTTATGCACAGAGGGCAAAATTGTAATTTTTCCCTCACTGAGTTGCTTTATGAGTTTATGAGGGTAAAATGTTATTTCACATACATACGCACACAAACAGAGATCAAGAGACCTTCATAGAAAAGCAAGCTTCAAATCAGAGTAAAAATGGATTACTTCGTCTCCAAGTCTGCTTCCTCTTTACGTCTGGGAGAGAATATATATATATATATAACACTTTAGTGAGAGAGAGAGAGAGATCTTTAATGGGTGGAGCAAAGAAGTTAAATCTGCTATACATGGTAAGTTCATTGTTAGCAATTCAACTTCTTTATGAAGCAAGTAGTTCTTGCAATGAAATTAGTTATGTTCAATGTTACTTGATTTGATCTCAAACCATTAATGAATTCATTGAAGAATCCAAACAAGAGGATGTCTTGAATTTTATGAGCATGGCTTGCTTAATTACTTGAACTGCAAAAAGAAGTTCAAGAGTAGTGAATTTCCTATTGTTTAGCAAACCCCACAAGTAAAACAATTCAGTTTATTACCATTAGCTACAAAACCCTAATCTGTTCTTTAATACTGCAATAAATGTTGGGAATTTTTCATTTTTCAAATAGTTCTGTTGATGTGAAAGTTTCCTTATATAACTTTTTTATATGCAATATTGTTGAATTTTTCCTAATATGTCTTGCAAAATTGATGCTTTAGAATCCAAAACCCATAGTTTTCTCTCTCTACATAAATGTTTTGACACAAAATTACTCTTACTGATTATCGTTAAGACAAACATTTCTCTGACTAGATGTTCATGACCCATTCATGCTAGAAATCAAATCTATGAACCATGGAAGTTCTTTTACTGATGAGACTCTATTACAAGCAGCAGTTCTTCCTCTTACTGGAAAAAGATTGGTTAGTACATGATATTAAGCTGTTTTTTTAGATTAGACTTCCAATAGTTTTGTGTTTTATATAGCTTGTTGGCATTGTTGCAGCAGTATCTTCACACCTATTTTTGATATTATATTGAAAAGAAAAAAGTCATTTTCTCCAGATTTGGTGTCTTGATCTTATTAATCCATACTAAGCGTGTATGTTTCTTCAGGAAAATTAATTTGCTAATGATCATCGATTCTTCTTGTTTTTGACTCTGTTCCCATCTTCTATGTTTCTTTCTTATTAGTCCCTTAATCATCTAGCAAAATGAGCTATGATAAGCTTTAGAAAATAACTAATGATGTCCCAATTCTCATCGTTTGACCCAAACTTGACAATCAAGAACAATTATATAATTAACCAAAACCAGCACAATGACAATCAAGAACAATTAAAATATTGACTAAACTTTTTTTTTTAGATTACAAATTTATATGGAGTTTGGAGTTTGATGCTGAAAGTCGAAGCATTTCTGGTTATCACAATTAAGATGAGATCTTATAGAACTCATGATACAAGAGATTTAAGGCTATATTTACATTGAAATCCAACTGTCTTGATTAATTAGGCATGGTTGAGTTAATACAGTTCTTCATCTAATTCACTCTTAAAGTTGTTCAAGGCTATCAAAATCAGCTATTGTATTGTCTGCAAGTTTGAGCAGAATTCAATTGTTATTCATTTTTAGGTTGGCCATTTTTTGTTTTGCTAAATGTCTTGAAGCATTTTTCACCATGAAGAGATAAAAGCCAACTGCATAATCCATGTAAAGAAACCCTAAAAACTGCAAGTTTGAGCAAAACCCAATTTTATTTTTCATTTTTAGGTTGGCCATTCTTTGTTTTGCTAAATTTCTTGAAGCATGTTTGACCATGAAGAGATAAAAGCCAACTGCATAATCCATATATTTTTAATATGACATATATTCAGGGTATGATTATAATTTAGGTTAAGGTTTGCTGATCAAAGCCATACTAACTCTAAAATATTTATTTTTATCTCTTTTTAATTTAATAAATGGTTTTATTCTTTCCCAGAAATGGGATATAATGTTTTTTTGTGTGTGTGTGTGTGTGTGTTCTTCTGCAAGGAATCTATACCCCCAAAAGTAAATACATAGTGGGTGTTAGCCCAACAAATTCTTTTTTTAGTGTTTTTTTTTTCCCTTGAGCTTTGTCTCAAAACTTGGAGACTTGATTGAACTAAAATAGAATACAGCCTAGGAAAAGCTATCCTTGTCAAATATGCCTCCCATACTGTCCTTATCTATGTAGACTTGTTCTTTTGTTTGTTGACAGGCTTATCCTCCAGGAAATTCAAAATAGACCAAGCAACAAACCTTTTAAGAAATGATGTAATCTTGATGTAGAAACTACATGCAAGTAAACTTCCTTGATATCCTACTTTACGCGGCAAGAATGGAAAAATAGACTTGATTTAGCTTCTCATTCTTTTTCTATACTCGCTTCTCACACCAACTTCTGAGCATTTTCCACATTTATCCCTCATCCCATGTTGAAATCCAGTCAATTTTATTGAATTCAAAGTATTGGAGTTGGAAGGTATCTTCAATAAGCAAGGAGATTGTCTGGCCAAAATCAATTTGATTGAATGATCTTAATGTAGACAACGATAAACTAGTGATAACAAAAAATAAACAAGAACACACAGATTTACGTGGAAAACCCTTTTGAGAAAAAAGGGGGAACAGGGTTACAGAGATCTCTCTCACCACTTTCCTACTCGCATAAAATTGTATACACCGTAATCCTCACGATTTAGGTTATAGTAATATCACAGAGAACAAAAATCAGGATCTACACAACACTTAAACCCTCCAAATCTTTTCCATTTATTTGGACAAGACATGGTATTACAGTCATTGGGGGGAAAAGCCAATACAGATTGAATGGTCTGATCACCTCAGCTAAATCAATCTCTATGTTTAAAAACTTCTCTCATTAGGTGCAAGATTTGGCTTTAAATAAGTTCCAAGCCTATTAGCCTTTGTGGGACTGTACTCATCACTTGCAAACTCCATATTATGGTGTAATATATCAGTCATAAAGATTCCTTTTTTTTTTGCCTTGTGCCACAATACTATAGGAAAAGAAATGGGGAACTTCTCTTTATAAGGGGCACTAGGACCCAGAAAAAATCTACAAAATTCATCCCATATCTCAGTATAGGATCTACAAAAAAGATATAAAAGAATGAACAGAAAAAAAAATGGAAAAGAATTTCTACATTATCCTCTATTCACACAAAAGAATAAATCCATCAGGGATTATCCCTCCTTATCTGAGGCTGGTTATGGGTGGTTTCTATTGTTTCTCTCCACAAAGTGATCGGAATTGACGGCTCTGTGATCATGCCTAAGAGGAGAGGATTGAGTTCTAGAAAGACCAGAGCTTCTTTGAAACACTGTCACTTGGTCTGGAGCAACAAAACTTGTAGTTTCTATTGTTTCTCTACACAAAATGATTGGTGTTGATACCTTTAGGCTCAGGCTGGTTGTATTCCGAGGAGAGAAATGAGATTTGGAATGTCCGGCACTTCTTGGAGACAAGTTTACTTGCTCCAAAGCACGAAATTGGAGCTCCGAGGGATAGTCCCTCACGCAGCCAATCCGAGGCCCAGCTCCGGTTGTCCATTTGAAAGACAACTGCTTCCCCAGTTGATATGACTTCATTTCTTTATGTGAATTGATCCTACGAAGGATTGATTCTTCTGGGACACTTTCTTTTTCATCTTCATCAAACAAATTCCGCTTATGAACAATGAGAAGTGATTCTTCTGCTATTTCATAATCACCCAATGGAGATTCTTCAGGGCATTCACTCTTTAATTTCCCAAGCAAACCATCCCTTTGGGGTATTTCAAGATTGGTCAATTTTCTGCTCGGCTGAGATCGTGTTGACTTGGGCAATTCCGGTGAAGCATCACCATCTTGTTCGGTTGAATCAGTTTTCTCTTGAAGCAGTGCCTTGGTGTCAATATCTTGTGTCTCCAAATCAGTTACCTGTTGAGTCAAGTCTTGATCTGATAAGCTGCTTCTAAGGAAAAAAGTGTTTTCTCGCTTCCTAAAAGATTCTTCTTCATCAATTGAATTTTTCTGGAGAAAAAGAAAAGAGAGAAGAATTGCCTCAATTAGTGATTTTCAACAAAAAAACATAAAAAATTCTTCTTCTCTATTACAAGAAGTTCTTGTAATTAGATCAAAGGAAGGTATTCTTTACCTTGACATCAGTGAGATCCACATTGTGTTCCTTAAGGAAGGATACAAATTCCTGGAAATTTTCTTCCGTTGGCCGATAATGCCCACTATGAGGCCAGACTTCCTGTTGAAAATCAACAAAACATTCGTTATTAAACAACCCCAGAATGTTTATTTATAGAGCACACACACATACACAAAATCGTATTATGATTTTACCTTTAAGATACCATCTTCCACAACTAATCTTCCGGCGGCAGATGTCGCACCTCCAGCCAAAAAACTTGAATGTTGAAATGTTCCTTTGTTCTTCAGCCCAACATACAAGGACTTAGATGTGTCGAGGACGAAAATCCATTTAGCATCTTTAGGTCCTCCAGTTGTATCAAGGAGCACCCCAGTCAGCTTGTAGAAGAACTTCCCATTCTCTACTATAACTTCATAAGACTTCCTTTCTGTCTGCAAGAAGAACCAAGACTAATGGTAAGAAAATACTATTGCATCTTACATAGAAAAAAAAAAAAAAAAATATATATATATATATATATTAAGGAAGATTTCGCTCACCGGACCGAGATACTTGATGCACTGTTGTTGAAGCTTCGATCGTGGGCACCTGTCCAGAAGATTGATCTCCTTTCCTTCTCCTATATCCAACCTGCATTTTCCAGTTCATGTAGTCAGTTCAAACTCCAAACCTCTGTACTAAACATATTCGGTATGGAAGCGATGGATGTTTCTTATGAAACTTACCAATAGAAGAAGGGCTGTTTACTGTCGCAGTGAAGCCATTTAACATAATAGAAATGAAGATTATGTCCATAACGATGCCTTGGATCTATCTGTTCGTAGGAAAAACAAGGAGACAATATCAAAACAAGCTCGCGAGGAAATTCGCACATTTAGTCCGAAAACTTACCGCTTCAAGCCAATGCTCGAAAGCAAGTTTCTGAGCATTTTCGTCCTTCGACAAACCTTTTCCAACCTGCAAGAAATAGGGAAACAGAGAAACACTTCTCGTTTAGTCGTAAGCTAAGAAAGTATCGATCACAAGGGCAGGAATCTATTTGTTTAAGACTTACTTTTGCAGCTCTGGTTCCTGCTCTTAACCATCTTGAAGCAGCAGTTTGAGGTTTTTCGATGTCAAAGAACGATATAGAACTCCGCTTGAGTTCAGCAAAGTCTAGCAGCTTCCACCTATAACATGAATTAAAAGAAGAAAAGATCAATCAAAAATTCTGAAGAAGAACAGGAAAAAAAAAAGGAGAATAGAACATTGGAGATGAAAACTAACCATCTTTGTTCCACAAGCACTGCACAATCTGCAAGCATTCTTCTGGTTCTGAAACTTTTGTAAACTTTCTGCAACTTTATTGCCGCCACGTCTTTAGGACTTCCCAAATCCGATAATGGTGATTGAGGGATCTTCCCATTAGAACTATCCTCTCTGTTCTTGATGCTGACTGATTTAACAAACACATTCTTTTCCTTTTCTGATGAAGGAGCTGTAATTGAGATCATTGTTTCCATTTCTCTGCTTTCAAAGCTAACAGATCCTTCTATAATCATCTTTCCAGAACCAAATGATTTTAGTATAGCAGGTTCTGATTCTCGACCGTTGAGACTGATGGATCGAAGCGCAGTCCTCATGTCATCATCTCCAAGACTGATGGATCTCACAATAACAGCTTCAAAGCCATCATCCAAATCATCATCATCATCAGCAAAAGGACAGGAAAAAGATATTCCCATTTGATTGAAAAGGGAAACCTTATTGAAATCTTGACTGTGGATGATCAAGATCTCTATTCACAAGATAACCTAGAAGATCAAGGGGTTCCAATCCCTGTTAAAACAAACCAAGAACATAGAAATGAAAATTAGATATCAGTGAAGTATAAAAATTTAACAGACTTTAAATAATAGAGAAATCAATACAAATCATTGTATGAGTGAAGGAAACTACTGAATACAAGAACTCCAAAATCATACCAAGAGAAACAGAAGAGAAATAGAATCATAGAAACAAAATACGTA
Source organism: Pachysandra terminalis (assembly GCA_031762675.1). NCBI lineage: Eukaryota > Viridiplantae > Streptophyta > Magnoliopsida > Buxales > Buxaceae > Pachysandra > Pachysandra terminalis. The sequence continues at coordinate 637,923 of JAUPMG010000001.1, read as the reverse complement.
TGAATTAATGTTGCGGAGAAACCCAATAAGGAAAGATCTTCAATCAACAAAACCCATTTGCATATAACCAAATTCATCACACAATCTTACCAAAAAAGGAAAAAATCCATCACACCGCAGACAAAGTTACAGAATAATTGAACAACAAAAGGTAACTTCAAAGAACAAAACCCATTTTCATGTAAATAAATTCAAGCAGAAAAAATTCCACCCAAAAAAAAAAAGAAGGGAAATTTAATCAATACCCATTTGCATCAAATAACATATAAAGAACAAACTAAAGAACTAAGAACTGTTTTTTTTTTTACCTTCCAAAAAAAAAAAAAAACTTAAGAACTGTTTCATTTCCCATCTCAACAATCTTTATTCAGGATGAAAAAGAATGTTGATTGTGGATGACCAAGATCTCTATTTACAAAACCCAGATTGTTGATTGTGCATATAACCAAATTCATCACACAATCTTACCAAAAGGAAAAAAAAAAAATAATTAAAAGACAAGAAGTAACTTCAAAGAACAAAACCCATTTCCATGCAACCAAATTCAAATAGAAAAAAGTTCCACCCAAAAAAAAAATAGAAAAATTTAATCATACCCATTTGAGTCAAATAACACAGAAAGAACTGCTTTTGATTTCCCATCTTTTCCTAACAAGCTTTATTCATGGTGAAAAAGAATGGAAAAAGAAAAAAAAAACAATAAAAAGAAAGAAAAACTTATTGAACCATTTAAAATGTGGGATTGAATTAGTCCTACCTCAATCTGACACCCTATGAGTGAAGATTGTATTGATTTTCCGACGGATTAGGGAAAATAATGAGACGAAACTGGCCAGAAGAATATAAATGAAGAAAAAAAAATGGAGATTGATGGATATCAATGTGAAAGAATCCGAATAAAATGGAAGAGAGAGGTTTGGATTTTTGGTGCTTAAGATTATAGATGTGCTCCTTCTCACAAGTTTAAGCCTTTCAAAGCTAAAATTAGTTGTCTATTGTGCTTGTCTTCTCCATTGATTTATGATTTATTTATACAGAAGCGGAGAAGAGAGAGAGAGAGAGTGTAACAGGTAGGTATCGACGACCACGTGTTAATGTGCTATTGACTATTTGAAGGATATTGGATCTATTGAGTAATTTTAAGCAGATTCACAGACTGATTTGAAATTTCCCATTACTTGCCTGCCAAAACAATCAGAAATATCCCATTTTTTTCCGTTTTTTTTTTTTCTCTTTGTTTTAATAATTTTAATTAATTGTTTTTCTCTTGGTTTTTGCTTTGTTTTAATCATTTGGATATGAATAAAATTAAAAGCAAAAAGGAGATTGTCAACCCCATAACAGACCGGACTTTTAAACCGTTTCGGGCCTTTTGTGGTGGTTGACCCGGGCTGAGCCATGAACTCAACTTTGTTTTTTTTTTTTGTTTTTAAATATAAATTGGTGAACATTCTGGGTTTAAAATTAAAATATAGGCTTCAAACAATCTGATATATTAAACAGAGTGTGTGTGTGTGGTGGTGGGGAGGGTGGTGTCAGGGGTTGGGGGTTTCTGGCACAGGAAGAACCTTTAGACAGAGCAAGGATTGGACCCCATACCAACGAAGGTTGGCCTGAGTGGAAGGGGCTCTCGTCTCTTAGGCAAGAGGTCTCAAGTTCGAGCCCTTGGATGCAGCAAATTTTCTTGGGAGAGGTCCCCGCCTTGGCGCCCGACCGTAGCTCGGAGGACTAGTCCCGAGCGAAGCCTGTGGATACCTTGGGAAACCAAAAAAATAAAAATAAATAAAGGATTGGACCCCATGAACCAAATTATTTGTAATTATTGTAATTTTTTTTTTAGTGGGGAGACTTTAATTTTATATTCATGAACTAAACTTAAATTTGTTTGTTAATAATAAGTAGAAGGGCAAAATGGTCATTCTCACTAGTAATACAGTCATGTAAGAAGTACCGAGGCTAGCAAGTCAACGAGTGGGACCCAGATCAAACAATGCTCTTAAACCAGACCGGACTGTTCTGGTCTGTAGCGACCGGAATGTTGCGAAACATTATGGACCGGATCAGTACAACCGATATATTAGACAGTCCAGACTGGTTTCAATTTGGACCGGTCGGGCAACCGGTCTGACCTGTCCAATTTTATGTCCATTCAGCGATCATCATCGCTTATGTCACTAGTGGCTTAACTCACAAGCTTTTGATTGGCCTTAATCAGCTTTTGAGAAGCTAATTAGGGTTTGATGAGAGCATTTCGTCTGTTTCGAGGTAGCTGTGCCGTCAGCTGTTCCAACAGTTGATGGCCGCCACGTCAGCTCGAAAGAGGCCTTTCGAAATTTGAATATTTCGAAAAAAGCCTTTC
>JAUPMG010000001.1:610996-626376 GCA_031762675.1 Pachysandra terminalis | reverse complement strand
TATCAACATTCTCTGCTGTGCCACCAGACATGATGTTCACCAGATCCTTCTCAACCCGCTGTACAAGTTCAGGCTGCGACACACAACAAAATCCATGGTCATTACACACAAATCATGCAAACTAAAGACATACAAGGCAAAAGTAATGAGGCCATTGATACATTTAGATCAGGTTCTCTACGAAATCGCCGTCTTCGAGCATCCCTCATTGGAGGGGTGAGGCCATGTCTGTACTCCACGACATCTGGTGCACTATCACAGTCTTCTCTAACCATAATTATCTGTAAAAATCCTCATAAATCCAGATAGTTCCATTAAAAAATAGGAAAATCAATCTCGCGCATGCACACACACACAAAGAAAAATAGTATAGAAAAGAACTGTACCTGGCCAATGTCTGCAGTCTTGATCAGCACATTATCATCGTAAGTTTTGTATGACTCCACAATGGAAGGAAGATCTAAGAGAGAGGCAGGGAACCAATCGTTGCCAATAACAAATGTCCCAGTCCTTCCATCTTCTGCAAAAGGAGAAATTTCTAAGCACTTTTATTCCAAAAATCAGTACACAGAATCAGGGTATAGGGAAATTAATTTCTCTTCTTGCAACAAAGGTCTACTGTTTTTGGTGATTGGAGAGAAGCTTAAAGAGAAGCCAACCTTCATATGGTCTTCACGAATTTCGGAGAGACATACAAGGTGCCTTCAGACTTGATTTGGTGAGTGTAAGAGAAGAAAGAATTGAGAGCAAATACATTGGCAATTGAAGATGGAATTTAGAGTGGAGAAGAACCTTGAAACGGCCTTCAGTAATTTAAGAAAAAACATAAAATAAGGTGCCAACAGACTAGATCTGGTGAGTCTGAAGAGGAAAAAGTTATGAGAGAAATCACTCTAACATAACTAGAAAATGGAGGATGGGGATAACTTGTGAGGGCAATTAGCAGTGGGACCAATAAATTTCCCATGACAATAATCATACATCAAGGATAACCGATGAGCCCATATCATTTTGTGTTGAGTAAGGAAGGGATTTCTTTTGCGTAAGCTTATGCAACAACAGGTACCATTTGATCAAACTAGAGATGGAACAAGCGCATAACTGTTCGGACTCCCCCGGGGGTTGGGTGGGTAAAGCTCAATTTTGATGGCTATTCCTAAGGTAACCCAGGTCCCTCTGGGGTTGGTGGTGTTCTTAGAGACTATGGGGGTGATATGCTATTTGCTTACTCAAGCCCTGTTGGCGAGGGAGACTCGGCGAAGGCCGTGATGTTAACTTTAGTTGTAGGTCTGAGGCACGCTAGTGCACAGAGCTATCAGGACTTGGTAGTCGAGGGATCCTCATCTACTATTATTGCTTGGATGGAGAGATTTGAGCAGTATGCTTGAAGGTTTACTCATTTGGTTAGCCTGGCTTGATCCTTGATCAATGGTTGGAACATCTCGTTTTGACTCGTGTCTAGGGTGGCTAATCAAGGTGCCGAGACACTGACTAGGAGGGGGTATGGGGAGAGTCGTCATGTTCGCGGGGGTTCCAACATTCGATATGTTGCAGGAGTCGGTTTGTGGTGTTTGGGTATTGGGATACTTTGTCAGTGTCAATTTGGCTGGGCAGTGTTATTTGGAGACCGTGTTTTTTTTTTCTTTTTCTTCATGAACTTAGATCAGTTCTAGAGCCATTGTAAGCTGTATTTCTCTCTTCTATTCTAATATATTTCATGGTTTATAAAAAAAAAAACAAGCGCATAACTAAAATTTGTAAATTCATACCTCAGAACATCAGGAAGCGTTTGGTAGTGCTTTTAAAATTATCTAGAAAGAGGAAAATGCATAACAATTTGTGAAGGGATATCTTGCAGTTTAATGCAGTGTTTGGTAAAGCTTGTAAACTCTGTTTTTCCTTTCCTCACAATAAAAACCCAAAAGGAAGAAGTTATCTCTGCAACTTTCTCACGTGAAGTAGCATAATCATTTAAATTGTGCCAATTGAAGGAACTGCCAAAAACATGTCAACTTGAGTTGAACTATGTGAACTTCAAATTTAATTAGATCTCTTACAATGATTTAGAGGATAAACCATGCCATCATCAAATCACCTTAAGGCTTTAGATTGAATCCTACTATTTTGATTCAAATTAGGGTTTAAAATTAAATTTTCATAAACCCACACTTTAGCTTCCTATTTTGTAATTTGTAAATGATTGAGGTATGAGATAACTTCATTCATGCTGCTACCTGCTACACCTTCATGTCGCTGCTTTTGATTACTGAGATTAAAAAAAGTTGGTCAATCTCCGGTTCTTGCTCAAGTACAAGATAGCAATCTAGAGCTAGGATCAGCTTCATGCCCTACAGACTAGTTACCTCCATATGCAGACCAAGCAGTCAGGAAATATGAAGAAGAACATCTTTCAGGCTCGTATTATGTGCATGTATGCATGTATGTATGCATGCGTGTGTGCGTATTACAGAGCCCAGAGTCATCTGTAAGCGGGTTTTAAGTAATTGGTCTATGGATTGACACATATGAGATGCATGGTCTGAGATATGGAGCCCCATCAACTAGAACGGCACGAGATCTCATCGTTGATTTTCTCTTTATCTTATATGTGGCTCCTTTTATAAAATTAACTGTGTGGAGTGCTTGAACTTTGAAACCTAACAATCCACTAGTCTGCTTGTTTGAAACTTGAAAGAAGCTATCCAGATAGTCATCTAGTCCACATGCAGAGAATATTGACTTGCAGCCAAGGCAAGATTTATTCTCTGCCAATTTTTCACTAACTAGTCAACATTTTCTTGATCTTTCTCTCAAACTTGTAGATCATGCAACCACAATAGATCCCATACTAGTGCAGTCATTGGCAATTTCACGTGATAAAACCATCATAATTGCTCTTCTTTATCTTACTACCAAGTACCAAGATTAAAGCTACTCTAAAACTGCCTCGAGGCATCAACTTTGAATTTCATCTTCCCTAATCTTGTCACTTATTCCATCATAACATCCACATCTTGGCTATGGACATTCCATGAGGAAGCTATTTCCCAACTACCCAATGTGCAGCTCAACAAAGCATGGTTAATCACATTCCCATTTTTTTCCTTTGCAATAATTAACAAATCCTTTCTTTATGTAATCTGCACTTGAATATAAAACCCCATATAATAAACAGCTTACCTAGAAACAAAACTACAACAAGATATTTCTTTTCAGTACATTAACAACAGTTTTTGGCAAAGCATGAATAACCTAATCCTAAATAAAAACAAAAGATTCAACAGAATCCCATTATGCAGATGAACAAACTTGCAAACTATTCAAAGGCTCTAAGATAACCTTCTAAGAGCTATTGCTTCAAAGCTTCTGGGCTTCCCACACACAGCTTAGGGGTTCGATGATACCACTTCAAGGTGCTTAAGATAAAGATGCTTCTTCAGAAGCTTATTTTTTTGAATTAAGAGGGGAACTGTTTCCAATAATTGCATTTGGCGGAAGCACTCACCGGCGTTTTAAAATTTAACTAAAATGCTCAAATCATCCTTCTATTTGTACTATATATCCATTAAGAAGACAAAAATATTCCTTTAGCGTACAAATATGTACAAGATCATCCTTTTATAAAAATTTTCCCACCAGATGCAACTTTTAGCCAAAGGCTTCGACTCAAAGACGTTTTCCATAAAGCCCTTCAATTCCTTCCATCTCTAGAAAACTATGTCAAACAGGCCCCAAGCTTCTATGATGCATTGCTTCAAAGCTAAATTAAATCTATTTTTTCTTTGAACGGTAAATGGGTGTCATGTTATATATTATGGTAATCAGTTACAAAAGGTGTACTACAAAATAGAGAACAGCAACATAATCCAGCAATACATGATGGGTGGAAAAAGATGGAAAAACAACAGATTCTTACCAGAGAAGGACAAATCCAACGATTTATCCTCAGAGGCAGATGCATTCTCACTCAAAAGGCGGTCTATCCTCTCAGCAACCGAAGGTGGAACTCTAAGTATGAACTGTTCTTCCATGTTCTGAAAATTCTGTGTCGAATCCAACTAACAAGAACAAACCCTAATCCAAGAAAAATAAACAAAGAAGATAAAATAAGTGAATTGTTTCCACCCATCTCAAACTATTAATTTATAAATTAAATATAAAAGGAAAAATAAATGTTTTCTCTCAGACTAAACAAAGAAGAAAATAAAACTCGAAATGCAAGTACGTACCAAGACTAGCAACTATAAAACAGAAAGATAAATAATAGGCTTACAACCCTATATCTTCACTCCAGATCTAATTGGTGTACCTTGTGAATAAATCAAGTGATTCAAATGGAGCACGCAAATTTTGCCTACGAGAACTATAAATATGGTCTTTTCTCTCCTTTTCATAAGCGTCCATATATAGTTTCAAGAAAGGAAGCTAATAAATTTGAGCACGGTTGCCGCTTGGCTGAACATTCTTCTTGAATTCAGATATGTGGTTTTGGACTGATTTCCTGAGATGCTGGGCTACTGTGGCTTATCTCTAGCTTATAGTTGGCTTTGGTTTTTTCTTGTTTCTCTTGGTCCCCCACCTCGGGGAACTTTTATGTTTTTACTGTTTTCTAGCTGTAACATTTTCTTCTTCATCTAATACATTTTCTTCGTTATTGATCCAAAAAATAAATAAAAGAATTAGACAGCAAAATTGCAATTTTGCAGATTTCGAATTCTCTGAATTCAATTCTCTTGGTATGTTTAGATCGCAGAGATTCAGAGGTGGGAATTGGAATTGGTAAGTGTGAATTCTAATTCTTGCATTTGGATGACCAATTCCTGCAAGAATTGAAATTCATGTGAGGAAATAAAAGGGCAACCAATTTCCACGATTCATGAGCGTTACAATTCACACCTAGGGGATGTTTATTATATTTCCTGCGCAATATGAGAAATCCGTTGTGGCTGATATTTTCATTGTGGCTAATTTTTTCCAATAGTGCCCATTGCCACCTATCTCATAATTGGGAAATTGAGCCTATCCAAGTATTATTTAATATTGTTTATATTAATTTTATGATAAAAGTTCTATATTTTATTATCATGGTGAGCTCCTCTCTTAAATCAAATCTTAATTTTTGTCATGTGGTAGCTTCATTGGGGAGTTTTTGCAATAGGATCCATCACTTAGATTAAATAAATAATAATAAAAAACTATATTAGCTACGCAAATTGGATAAGTTAGGCGTATGTGGCAAAGTGTGACTCAACCCATTAACCAGCTTGAACCTGCATGATATTTTTACAGTTGATCCCCTAATAACTAATAAATTATAAGATAATAACCTCCAATAACTAATAATTTTTTTAGGAACCAACTTGGATAACTAATAACCTCAAACACCTACTAATTAATATTTTTTTTGAAATTTTATAGTACATTATTAGTTATTGGGATATATATATATATATATGTGTGTGTGTGTGTGTGTGTGTGTGTGTGTAACATTTATTGATTTAGATTACAATATTTACTGTATACTATATCAAGTTACATGTTACAACATATTAACATAATTACACTAGGATAAAATTAAAGTATTTACATAATAATTTTTGTAACCAGTACATTACATAATAGTAAATTAAATTTTCCTTTTTTTTTTTTGGTACGCAGTACATTACTAATGTTTCATCACAGGATGAACTTATTTTCTATGTCTTATAGTGCTATACAATGTAATTTTTATGTGAATAGATTAGGTATATATACCTAGAAAGATGTATATATACGTAATCCAACTCAAAGACATTCCATTACAGAGATTCAATAAAAAATATGACCACCAGCTTGATCGACGAACCACAGCAACTAATCTCATTGCCACTAGATATCCAATCTTCTATGTTGATTTATTCTTTTTTTTTCTCTTTTACTGTCTTTTCATAAAACAGAGAACCATTTATAAGAAACCCAATGCTTAATCCCACTGTTTACTTGTTTAGTATTAACTAAAAACCTTTTAGGTTAAAATAATGAAAAAAATATAAAGACTTCTATAATCTATAGATATTCTAAACCATCACAAACTTTAAAAATGGGCAAACATCTATTACGCCTAAATATGTGGCTACTAAGGGGAGCCTCTTTGGGCATCCAAAGATATTCATTTGTTTTTTAAAAAAAAAAATAAGTAATGAAAGCATTATATTAGGAGAGAGAGAGAGAGAGAGAGAGAGAGAGAGAGAGAGAGACAGAGAGAGAGAGAGAGAGTAATGTACAAGGATTTCCACCAAAAAAAATAATAATAATAATAATGTACAAGGACCAGTTTCCAGTGGATTCCTAACAATCACAGTAAACAAAAATATATAACAAAAAAGAGTAATACAAATCTCAAGATATATTCAATTGTTCCAAACAAATCAGTAAAACAAGTTAAGCAACGTACATTTTTCTTAGAACTCATCTTCCTACATCTTGCTTTCTTGTATTGGACATTTTTTTTAGAACTCATTTTTCTGCATATTATTTTTCTTTCTTTTCTTTTATTTCCATTTATTTTATTAATAAGAGTGTATCATCATCACAAAATAACCAAGAGATTATTTATAAGTTTACACTGATCTGCATCATCACCTACACCTTGAATTTTATATGGAGAGGATCTATACACATATAGACCAGTTGAATTCATACCTACCCTTATGCACAGTGCTTGTACGCACCATGGTGGGAGATGTAGGTAGGATAGGATACTTCAAATCACTAAGCAAAATTTCTAGATTACAAACGGGTGCCCATAAAACCATTACTTCATTGAGGATATACTTTCTATTCAAATCAAAATTTGAGTAGAAAGGAATTTCTCTGAGAATAAATTTGTAGCTCCTGTTAGTATTAAAAGGAATTTCTCTGAGAATAATCACTACTACTATATTGGAATTCCCATGTTGATCCTCCATCATGGTTGTGACAAGCAACCAATGATAGAATATACACTCGTACGCAATAATCATGTAGAATATCATAGAGATACATGTTTGGAATAACCAGAGTTTTATATAACAATATATTTTTTATTTTATTTTTACACTCATATTTCCTTATATAGCACCCCCAATAGCTATTTTGTTTTTCACTTTTAGTATATCTGATACATTTGTGTACAATAATATTTCATGTTTTAATTTTCACTAAAATAGTTTACAACTTGGACATAGGTTGCACTCACTTGTGTGTTGCTAGGGAATCATTAAAGAAGATGTCTTTTTTTTTTTTGATAATTGATGAATTGTATAAAAAAGAATGAAAGGGGAAATGCAAACTCCAAAGCTTAAGAAAAGGTACTTGAGCAATGGAAGAAAGCAAAAGCAAAAAATACATCAAAAAGAGCCCCGTGGAACAACCATCACAGAAAACACCAAAGAATCTCTGATCCCTCCACGAAGGCCCAACAAAACTATCAGTCAAAAATCCGGAATCCCCCCAAACATATCGCTCCTCTCTCTCCCCCTCCTAGCTAAGGATTCCGCAGCCTGATTAGCTCCCCTCAAGACGGTATGGAATGAGATGTTCCAAAAAAACCTGGCGCTAATGAGCTTAAAGATTTTAGACCCATCAGTTTGATCACTAGTCTTTATAAGATAATTGCGAAGGTGTTGGCAGAAAGACTTAAAAGTGTGATTGGTGGTCTAGTTTCGCCGTGTCAATCTGCTTTTATTGCAGGGAGGCAGATATTGAATAGTGTATTGGTAGCTAATGAGGCGGTTGAGGAGAGAGCGAGGAGTGGTGTCCCAGGACTTTTGTGTAAATTGGATTGGGAAAAGGCTTATGATAAGGTGGAATGGGTTTCATTGACTCGGTGTTGAAATGGAAGGGTTTTGGGGATAAATGGAGGAAATGGATTAATGGGTGTATCTCTAAGGTCTCCTTTTCTTTTCTTTTTAATGGGAGTGTGCATGGGCACTTTCAATCTTCTAGAGGTATTAGACAAGGTGATCCTCTTTCTCCTTTTCTTTTAACTTTAGTTGGTGATGTTTTGAGCAGGTTTTTTTTCCAGGACTGAGAGTTCGGGCCTTATTAGGGGGCTTTTGGTTGGTCGTAATATGGTGCCTGTGTCCCACCTACAGTATGCTGATTAGGGGTGCAACTCGGTTTTGGTTTGGTTTGGTTCGGGTTGACCTCAACCCAAGACCAAACCGAAATGTAATCACATCAACCCGAAACCGAACCGAACCAAATTCAAAACCGAAACCCAAACCGATTTAAACTAGGATAACCCAAACCCAAACCAAAACCGAAACCGAACCAAACCGAATTGCTGTTTTGGTTGGGGTTGGTCGGCAGTGGAGTGATTGTCAGTGATAGTCGGAGAAGAAATGATTGCAGAGAGCCAAATCTCAATGAGAGAAAGGGCAAAAAAAATCCCAAAAAATGAGAGAAAATGTGAAGCGATTTTTGTCAGAGAGAGACCAACCGGATGGTCGTTGATCATCACCAATCGCAAATCAGACAAGAAGAAAAATCAACGGCAGCAACTGTGAAAAAGAATCAACGGCAGCAGCCATGAAAAAATAAAATAAAAACTCTACATCAGAAGTTGTTGATTTGAAGAAAAAAAAACATCCAATGCGGAAATAGAAAAAAAAAATCAACAGCAACAATTGTTGCTATGAAAAAGAAGAAAAAGAAGTTTCAGAGGTAGTTGTTGATGTGAAAATAAAGAGAAGAAAATGAGAGATACCGAGAGTAGTAGTTGATTTTGGGTCACCAACCAGTATTACAGTTGTTAAAGAGGAGAAGTTCAGAAGGAAGGTCGAATACAACGTAGATCGAAGGGAGAGGAAATGAAAATCAGCAAAAGAAGAAATGATAAGCAATTCTTACCAACTATAAGAGATAAAGAAGACGACACGTTGAACAGAGGTCTACGTGAAGCGAATGTTGAACGTTGGACGGAGGTCGGGAGGGAGAAGGAGAATGGCTGCCTCTTTTTGTCTCCTGGTTGAGTTTTAGCAGATTCTCATTCGTTAGGGTTAGGGTTTTGTTTCTCTTACTGAATGAGTCGTTGGATTAAGAATCATTAACAGCTCATATAAATCTAAGATTAATATACATTTTTATATATCTTAAATAAGGTCTATAAATCAAAAACTAATATATGGTATATAAAATGTAGTATAATTTAAATTCGGTTTGGTTTGGGTCAATTCGGTTTGGGTTTCGTTTGGTTCGGTTCAATTCGATTTGGTTGAATCCGGTTTGGGTTTCCATTTGGTTCGGTTTAACCGAAGACTCAACCCAAAACCGAACCAAACTAATTCGGTTTAGACTTTTCTAAACCATAACCAAACCATTTGTCTATAATCCCAACCCAAATCGAACCAAAGTCAGTTTGGGTCCGTTCGGTTTCGGTTTAAACCGAACCGAGTTGCACCCCTAATGCTGATGATACTATTATTTTCTTTGAGATGGTGGAGGAACAGGCATACTGGATTAAGGCCATATTAAGATGTTTCGAAATAGTATCTGGTCTCAAAGTTAATGTAGAAAAATCAACAATTTTTGGGTTTCATATGGAGCAGAGTCAATTACAGCAGTTTGTGGATTATCTAGGTTATCGTATCACCAGTTTGCCGATTAGGTACCTCGGTTTGCCGTTGGGGGATAGTAGTAGATCATTATCGTTCTGGGCTCCAGTCATTGATAGGGTGGAAAAGAGATTAGCTACTTGGAAAAGAAATTACTTATCTTTAGGGGGTCGGATTACTTTGATTCAATCGGTTTTATCCAATTTACCTACTTACTATCTTTCTCTGCTTCGTGTCCCTGTGAGAATTAGTAAGACGTTGGAGAAAGCTCAAAGGGATTTCCTTTGGGATGGAAGAGATCATAAGAGAGATCACCTGGTGAAATGGAATGTGGTATGCAAGAGCAAAGATGCAGGTGGCCTTAGTTTAGGTAATATTCAGTTTCGGAATTCAGCTTTGCTTGGAAAATGGTTATGGCGATTCGGCAATGACACCGAAGCTTTATAGTACAAGGTAATAGTAAGTAAATTCAGGAAAACGTTAAATGATTGGGATATAAATCAGTCAGCAAGAATTTACGCTCATAGCCCATAGAAGGCCATTTCTGCTATAGCTCCCTCGTTTTATTCTCTTATCCGTTTTGGGGTGAGAAAGGGCTCAAATATTCGGTTTTGGTTAGATTTATGGTGGGGTCAGTCCATTCTTAGCGTCAGGTTTCATCGACTATTTATGGTGGTGCAAAATAGGGATGCAGCTGTCTCTAACATTCTTTCTTGGTCTTCCACAGGTTTGGTGTGGAATCTTATTTTTAGAAGAGATCTTAGAGATGCTAAGTTGGAGGAGTTATCAAGTTTATTCGATATTCTCCAGTTCTGTTTTATTGACTCTGAGTGTCCAAATATCCGAGTTTGGTCCTTGGAATCTAATGGTGTGTTCTCTACCAAATCTTTTTTTCAATTCCTTGGTAGGGAAAATAATTCTAGTCAACCTCCTTTTTGTACTTGCAAGTTGTGGAAGGCCAAAATTCCTCAGAGAATGAGACTTTTTGTTTGGACTGCTATTTAATATCGATTTAATACCTGTGATATACTTCAAAAGAGGAGAGGTCATTTGGCTATTTCTCCACATATATGTTTTTTATGCAGGAATCAAGGGGAGTCAGTGGATCATCTGTTCGTACATTGTGCAATAGCCAGAAGGATTTGGTTACACTTTCTGAAACTTATGGGCGTAGAATGGGCTATGCCGGAGAGGTTGGTTGCTCTGTTTGATCAGTGGAGATTTCAAGGATTTGGTCAGAGAGAAAAGATTTTTTCTAAAGCCCGCTTCTTTTCGATCGTCTGGGGTATTTGGAGCGAAAGGAATAGATGTATCTTTGAGGAGGTTCAGAGACCGGTCTTGTGGTTGATAGATTCCATTACAGGGATGGTGGTGAGTTGGGTGACAGTTAGACAGGAATTTCAAGGCATATCTATGGATTCGATTACTAGATGTTGGGATGTTTTGCTACATTCTTCGACGGTTCGCTCTTTGAAGAGGGCGGTATGGTGTGCACCGGCTAGAGATTGCATTAAGCTGAATTTTGATGGCTCTTCTTTGGGAAATCCCGGAAGATCTGGGATTGGTGGGGTCTTCAAAAACTCACTTGGTGAGGTTATTCATGTATTTTCGAACCCAATCGGTGATGCAGATTCTATTACAGCTGAGATTAGGGCTTTAGTAGCTGGTCTAAAAGAAGCTAGGAAGCTTAATTTGGAGTATATTCAGGTTGAGGGGGATTCTTCTTCTGTTATTTCTTGGATGCCAGGCGGTGGAAGATTCCCATGGAGATACGCTCATTGGATTAGTCAGGCTCGATTTTTGGCAGCTGGTTTAAGAATTTCTCTCTCGTGTGTTGAAATCTGCTAATGAGATGGCAGATGGTTGGGCCAGAAGAGGAGTGGATAGAGAATATATTAATGCAGGAAAGCCTATGGGGGAGGATATTGTGAATCATAATGGATAGGATTGTGCTGTTTTTTCATAGACTTTTTCTTATACTTTTTCTATAGCTGTTTTATTTGCTTTTTGGATCACATTTCATGATTTCTCATTTTTTTCTGTAACCCTCTTGATGATTAATAATAAAATGTTGTTAATAATAAAAAAAAAAAAAGATGTTCCAACCCCTACACAGAGAACAAGCCAAACGGACAATGTGTATACATCTCCAGTCACACAACTCCTGCCTCGTCATCCAAGCCATGATGTATGATCAATTTAGAAAATTGGTCAAAAATAGAATTCTGGCCCTGGATATCAGGTGATATATGGATGGACATTTTGGTTGCATGTGATGGAGATATCATATGCTAATGCGTCCCATAAAGGAGACTGTCATGCTCAGTTTTGATGGGTGTAATTTAGGGAATCCTGGCTTATCTGGAGTAGATGGAGTCTTCATGGACCACATGGGATTCATAGTTCATTACTTCTCAGGTCCGATCTGAACAAGCAATTCTACCCAAGCAGAGCTCCTAGCTTTGATAACAGGTCTCAAGGAGGTTGTTGTCAGGGGCATTAACGACTTAGAGATCGAAGGAGATTCGTTTACAGTTATCTCTTGGGTTGGTTTTTCTTGTGACTATACTTGGCAGTTTATCCACTCAGTTCGTTTGGCGTGCTCCTTAGCGCTCGGTTTGAACACCTCATTCAACCATGTAACTCGATCTACCAACGATCTGGTTGAAAACTAGCCAAGGGTGGCGCCTGTAGGTCTACTTTTTTCAAGCATCCCTCCAGAAGATATAGTGCTGAGTGCAGCTGTGGGATGTCAGAAGTGTATGAGCTGTCTTTTTTTTCCTTTCTCTTTTTTTTTTTGTCTTTAGGGGTTCCATGGGCTCATTTCTAGGGGTCCTTTGAGATCCCACCAACGTTTGTACATTTTTCTCCCTTTTTTATAAATTCATCATTCATCAAAAAAAATAAAGTTCATATGAAACAGTATGTTGTACCTTGTTAGGTTTATATGGAACAAGATATTGAGCTCAAGTTTAACTTTTTCCCATTAGCTTTTACTGATTTCTTTTTGATCGATAACGAAACATTTTATTGCAAAAAGAGAGAAAGGGATATACAGCAGAAAAGGAGCAGAAAGTAAAGACAAAGGTCCTCAAGTAGGGGACAACAAAGAAAACAACATCAAACTAAGACACACAACAGAGGGATGTGTACAACCAAATGCACCAAGGCACTCCCACAAAGTCCTGTGCTCAAAACAACCACAGCTATCACAAAACCCCGAGCTCCCAACATCTCATGATTTCCGATCTAGCCAAATCTTTGAACTCAGGAATTATAGATACCCATGAAGATGCTAGGCTCGCTATAGAATCAATAAGCGCACCCACACTTATTCCTTTATCCTAAAAAATCATTCTATTCCTCTCCCCAAATACCTCATAGCGCAGCAAAAAATACAACTCTGAACAGCATTTGTCCCTGTTTCCCAAGAGATGGGAACCACCACTGATCAAGCATGTCTCTGATAGATGATGGGTCCACCCAATCCACACCAATAACTCTCAAAAAATAACTCCACGTTTGCCTCGCCCAGCTGCAACCTACGAAGATATGATCCACAGACTCCCCATGCCCCAAACACAAGTGGCAAACCTGAGGAGACAGAGCCATAAAAGGCCTCCTCCTCTGAACCAAATCAACAATGTTAATGCGATACAGGAAGGTGGACCATGCAAAAGCTTTTACTTTGGGGGGGACCCTGGCACCCCAAAACAAAGTAGTGAAAGGAGGGGAACTCGCCCCTAGAGCCAAAACCAAAATAGCACGAAAATATTTGATACTGAAACTACCACACAACTCCAAGGTCCAAATCCTAGAATCGGACAGATTATTGTCAAGATCACCATTAGATTTTACTGATGATTTAATAACAACATTAGAGTTAATGCATGTATTCAAGAGATCTCAACTTTCACTGTTTATTAATGTTCAATGAATTTTCTTATATTTCTAGCTATATATAATGACTTCATCTAATTAAATGTTACATTGTAGAACAACATCTAGATCAAACATCAAGAGAAAAGTCTGAAACTGATGTGACATCAACAAGTTACAAAGGTATGTGTTATTGTTTTTATGTCAGCCCATATTTCTCTTTTGATTGAAATGTTTTTTAATTGAACTAAAACAAAATCTACACAACTCATCTATTCCCAAACATATCATCACAACCATAGGGCATTGATTAACTAACTTGTTTCTCATTTGGTAATGATGTTCTTTTCTTTACTTTGAAGGGAGCATTTACCTTTACAAGAATATGCTCAAACCTAATTGACTCTTAACAGGTTTATTTTATTTATCTTGGGATTTCTATTGCAATGAATCAAATTAAAGCTGTTAGAGTCAACTTTAATACACTATCCAACTTATAGATATAAAAGAGAAAGTGCAAGGGCCCTTTGAGTTTGAAGAATCTCGGGTTAAATTGCCACGGATATTGTATCGTTGGTCAATTAGTAATAGAGCCATAGCTTTTTCTTTACATGCATCATTCTGATTTTTTAAAATAGTAAGGTCTATGGAGTCTAACAAGTACTACTTTTATTAAAATATATACATACTAAATACACAAACATATACGCATATATAAGGGACTGAAAATGTAGGAAATAAACAAGAAAAGAAGAAGAAAAAAATTCACAAGCAGTTCCATAGTCACCTTACATTCCAATATATATATATATATATATATACAATGAGTATTGTTTTTATGCCATACATGTAAAATCAGAGCTCTATAAAATACCAAAAGATAATCTAACAAAGTACCAAAATCATAAAAGAACCCTAAAGAATAAAATCATAAATGCTTACAAATTCCTATAGGCCTAAAATGCATTAAAACAGCTAAAAGGAAGAAGAAGAAAAAGGCATAAAATGCCATGTGAACACTAAAGTCCTAAAATAGGTAAAATTCCAATAAGAAGTTATGCTGCTCTTGAAGCAAATTGACATAATAACCCAACAAATCTGGTCTTCCTTAGCATGCTTTCACAATAACAAAATAATCAAACAGCACTAAAAACCATCATTGATATTCTTTGCAAAGACCCAAAATAGCTCAATCAATTGTTCTTGTTCAAGATCAAATAAAATGTATGCGGATAAATCAACTAATTGAAAACTGGACAATACTCAATCAAAAAAAAAAATCATATCAACCCACATAAATTCAAATATCCAACTGAACTCTCAGAAAAAGCCTATATATGGGTTTCCAACCCAACCTTCTATTAATTCATGATCAAATTAAAAGAATAATTCACATATACATGAAACCATAAAGATGCAAATTAATTTAGCTAAAATATCTTAATCAAGAATCGTAAGCATCCATGGACACGTCTAGGGAGCTCGTGGAGTGCAGCATGTGGATGAGAAAGAAAAGGAAGAAGGAGGAGAAACGAGTGATGGCTTAACATAAATAGGGATATCGCCGGAGTGAAAGGATTCGCCGAGGAAGATGGCCGGAGGTGAAGACCAAAACCCTCTTGAAGAGCCAAAATCCAAATAAAAGAATAAGAGAAATCCAAATGGCCCTTGGATATGGAACCTTCCCTGGCTTTTATAGCCTGTGGCCAGGTTATAATTAACAAAACAGTTTGGATTATAAAGAAAAAATAAAATATTATTTTATCCATCTTTTTTTACAATATATATGTATTATGTTATGTTATAATAACAGTCAATATGTTGCACAAATTAAATGTATAAAAATATCGGTTACATTGATGAATATGTATATATATATATGAAGTCAATGGATACCAGTCTTCAAAGTCTGTATATGTTTTTAAT
>JAUPMG010000001.1:600564-610896 GCA_031762675.1 Pachysandra terminalis | reverse complement strand
AACAATCTTGAAATCAATACCTATAAATGAGAGACGAATAATACCGATTGTTAGCTGTTGTTGATGGTGGATAATCTCCTCTAGAGTATTGATCCTTAATGAGATGAAGCTAAAGAACTGGTTTTTTGGAGATTAAAAGTTGTTGATGATGAAATAGATCATCTCTTCTATAGAGTATTTACGTTGTTGAAGCTGAAAATAGTTTGGAAATTGTTGGGAAATAAGAGCAAAGAAAATTGGCGCCAAAATATAACGCCGTTAACGGCGCTTTTATTTTGCTTTAAAAAACACATGGGTACCCTGAAAACTGGGTACCTTTTCTCATTTAACTTGGGCACCTCTAGAGTATCCACGTGGCAGCAATCCAACGATGCTGTATGGATTGCTGCAAGTTTTAAGCTATAGAGGATGCGCGTCCGGCACGACATGATATGCCCTATAAAGTATGAGTCTCGTGCCGTACTGTGCCTATGCACGAATCAACGTTACGCGTGCTGGCCGACCTATTTTACACCCTACATGACACGGATTGTTTAAAGAATGGTAAGCAATGTGCAAATTCGGGTCACACCAAAAAAAAGGTAAGTGGATCCAAGGTTTAAAGTATCAGGACCAGGGACCGGACCAGTCTCAACCGATCACGGTCCCGGTCCCGACTGATGATATCTTCCAGTCCAATGTGGTACAAAAAAGTATTGTTTCTTAAATTAAAAAAAATAAAAAAATGGATCGGCCTAGCCGATCGTCAGACTAGCAGTACCGGTCAAGGCCAGTTGTTATTGGACCGTCTAATTTATAAATTAAAAAAAATACTAGACCAATTGTACTAGTGATCGGACCAATTGTACCGATTGGTCTAGATCGGTATCGTTGTTTCAGTTCAATCAAAAACCTTACGATACAATTGTTGTATTGTGGTTTGGGATCGGACTGGTTCGTTTCCGGATCTGATGCGGACAAGCCGGTATGGACCGGATCAGACCGATCCTTTAAACCTTGGGTGGAACCGGGAAAGTCAACGAATTGGTGCAGCCCATTTGGGTGCTATGGCTGCAGCAGTAGCAAAGCCGTTCTGACCTCACTCAGACCTCTCTCTCTCTCTCTCTCTCTCTCCTGGTCGTTGGAGCTTGTCTGGAAGAATGCCATGGAGCCTACTTGGTAGAAAGCACCTGAAACCCTAGATTTCAACCAGAAAAAAGGAATTCCTAGCTTCTACAAAGGAAACGTTAATGGCGGTTGCAGCCGAAGACTCGTCGTCTGCTCAGTCTCGATCAGACTCGAAGGGCTCCCATTACTTAGCGAAGTGCGTACTCAAGGGAAGCGTAATTCTTCAAGTTGTATATGGCCATCTACGTTCTCCGTCTTCCTTCGATGTCGTTTTTGGAAAGGTTTGATCGCAATGGATCCCCTCTTTTCCTTTATCATGATTATTATCTGCAAATTCATTCATATGTTGGATTCAATAGCGCAGTCTTGGATTTATATTTTGTTAATAAATTGAACCGAATCTTCGAAATCTAGGTCAGTTGTATATTCATTCCAATATTGCATATTTCTCAGTATAATAAAGCAACTGAATTAAAGGAGCAAAACATTTTTTTTTTCCTTACCAGGATTTTAGTAAAGAAAGGTTGGAGTCTTGGATTGATAGTTTGTTTGAATTTAGTCTTTAGAATACGAAATCAGTTTTAGAATCATTATTGCCTTGTAAATTCATTTGTTGGTGAAATTATCTATTTGAATTTTAAGGACCAAGATGCGGTTTTTCACTTTCACCATATTGGTTCTTCTCATAGAGACTAGTCATCATCCAATTTTCAGTAACGATTTTTTGGTTGCATTTTTTTAATTTTTTTTGTTGATCAGTAAATTGTTTATTGTATTATAAAGTATACAATCATTACAAAGACTCGATATTCTTGACCTATACAGCTATACCCAAGACCCAATTACATACAAACTTAATAAACCCATCCACCCTATAGATTCTGGTATTGACTTAATTCCAAAACATTCCCTAATTACAGTCAAAATCTACAAACTTGATGCCTTTGAATTCTGGCAAACTAGAGACCCAAAAAAATAGTAGTGCCAAAACTTTATCGATCAACTTTTGAATGGATAATTCCTTTCATTCAAAGGTCCTGCTATTCCTCTCACACCAAATCGACCATGAATTGCCGCTGGACATAGATTCCATAAGTTTTTTTTTTTTTTGATAATTAGCAGCAATTTCATTAATCATCAAAGGATAAAAGCATACAAATGAGGGGGGGGGGGGGGCAAGATGAGCCCAAAACAAGAAACAAAATGAAAAAGACAAAAGCCAAAAATCGAAGCCACGAGTCCTAAGAAGTAAGGACAACAATGAAAACGGAGGATTAAACACCCAATACTCCATTCCACCCTTCACCCATCGTCATGCACCATGTGTGGAGATGAACGACCCACCTCAAACCATCCTCTCAGTATATCAGTCATGGAGAACCCTCTAAAAGCAGGAAGAACTACTATCCATGAACAAACCATAAGTAAAATAGAGTCGATAATCAGCCTGGTCGATATGGCTCTGTCATGAAACACTCTCATGTTCCTCTCTCCCCATAAAACCCAGAGTGTTGCGTGCCATACCCCAAATACATCAATTTGCCTCTCACGCCTAACCCATGGAGTCTCCACTGTGTCAGAAACTCACTAATCTCCTTAGGCATCACCCATCCTACACCAAGTCGGCATAAGAAGAAAGCCCAAACCTCTCTAGCCACAGCATAATGAAGAAACAGATGGTCAACTGATTCCCCTGCCTCCTTACACATACATCACATATGGGGTGAAATCATTTGAGACGGCCATCTTCTTTGAAGCGAATCGCAAGTATTGATCTTATGAAGAATCGCGGTCCAAATAAATGCCTTAACTCTAGGGGGAGTAAAAGGTACCCAGACACGACGAAAGCGGAAAGAGACTTGGATAGACTGAGGTCGGATGGCAGACAAAAAGGAATTCACTGAAAAAACATTGCTACTACAAGGACTCCAAAGCCGACGGTCCCTACTCTCAGAATCAATGCAGACCTCCCCCACGTCAACAAAAAGGGCCCCAAGATCTACTAATTCTGTAACTCTCAGATCTCTGCGGAATGGAAGGTTCCAAACTAACCCCGAATCTGACCAAGAAAGGACGTCTGAAACAAGGGCATCCCTAGCGGAGGCCACCCTGAAGAGACGAGCGAACCGGACAGCAAGGGTAGATTCTCCCCACCAAAGATAATACCAGAAACGAATCCGACTCCCATTTCCCACACGAAATCTGGTGAGACTGGAAAACGAAGGGAAGATCAACAAAACCTCCTTCCAGATGCTAGCACTCGAACATCTAGCCGAGAAATTGCAGTCTCAACTCTTAGAATGCCCGCTGAATTTACTGTGAATCACTTTCCGCCACAAGGCCTCCCTTTCCTCACTGAATCTCCATAACCATTTTCCCAGTAATGCCATGTTACGAAGAGCAATATTTCCTAGGTTAAGGACCCCTGCTTCTATCTTCAAACAGACCGACTCCCACTTAACCAAATGATACTTCTTCTTACCACCTCCCTCCCACAAGAAATCACGCTGAAGTTTTTCTAGACTCTTCGCAATACTACTTGGTGCCCTAAACATCGATAAGTAATAGATTGGGATATTAGCCAATGCGGCTTTAACAAGAGTGATTCTCCCACCTAAAGACAAGTAACCTTTCTTCCAAGTGGCTAACCTCTTCCCCATCCTATCCACCACCGGGTCCCAAAAACTAATGGACTTGGGGTTACCAGCAAGTGGTAAACCCAGGTACGACAACGACCACTCTTGAACCCTACACCCGAGGACTGATGCAAATATGTCCACCCTATTCTGATTCATATTCATACCCACCAAGCTACTCTTGTCCAAGTTTACCTTTAACCCCCTGAAACCATCTCAAAACATCTAATAATAGACTTGATCCAATAGGTTTGGCATTCCTTCGCATGAATAAAGAGAGGAGTGCAACTATAAGGTTGCACTCCTCCTTCCACCTTTTTTTTTTCCAGCCCCAAATTACTATATCATCTTTAAATCCGCATTGCATAACCTGTTTCGCTCCGAATCTGTTGACAAAGTAACTCCAAATTCTCCAAGAAATCTCACAATGAAGGAACAGGTTAGCTGCTGTTTCCTTTTCCTTCATACACAAGCATCATCCTGAAGCTAATTGCCATCCTCTCCTTTTCAGATCATCTATTGTGAGGCCCTTATCTGCAACAGAGATCCACTAGAAAAGGGTATTTTGGGTGGAATTCCGGACCGCCCGATCAATCTGTCGTTTGGTTAGCATGTAATAAAATGAGTTTTGAGCTAATACAGATGTTTGGTTAACATGCACTAAAATGAATTCTGACCAATTATTCTAACTTTTCGATTTTAATAATAATTATTTTCAGAAAATCTCATAGCATATATAATAGTTGCACGATTATATCCTTTTAAATATAAAATAATACTTCAAAATAATTTGTAGTAGGAAGAGTGTATTTTCAAGTTTGCATTGCTCGCTTTATTTAAAAGTTTGCCACTGTAAAAACTAAAAACTCATTCCTAAACTCTAAAACCAGGGTTGGTGGTGATTCTGTGATGAATTTTTTTTTTCTCATTCTCATTATGGGAGAACCCATTTTTCCTTTGTTAACCAAATGACCATTTACTTGTGAGAACTCATTCCAAGTTCTGGAATGCATTCTTAAAATGACAACAAACGAGGCCTAAGGGATTACCTTAACTTCTAATCTTCTTCACCTTAGAACGACAAACCACTTTCCAGTAAGGCCTTTTGGTTTCCTGTACCAGAGTTTTGTTGTTGATTTTATTTTGTTTTTTACTTCTTTCAGCTGTGGCGGTGGTGGTTCGATAATTCGCAGAATAAGTGGACATAAGTGAACCGTGTCGTAAAGTATGAGTTGCTGAAAGGACAAAATGAATCAAACTAAGAAGGGAAAAATATATCATATAAGTGAAGATGAAGATGTAAATCTAATATGAATAATGATCAAGGCGTGACATAGTCATTGTCCTTAAAACTGATTCCGCCCCCTTCTTACTGCTACCAGTTTACCGGTTGGCATACGTGATTCAGTGGACAATGGTTGATGACCTTTTGTTAGATTGCATGGTCATACTATACTTGAGGCCAATCCATTGGTGTATCACTCTTGAACATGAAGAACACGTAAGGAAGAAATCTTTGTAAATAGTGAATTACACATGAGAGAGAACACTCTACTCAATCTCATTTCTTTTTATGTTTTCTAATGAGAGGGGTAGGTCTCTTCAAAATGATAGTGTGTCTATTCAAGATACCTAGTGGATCAATGGTGTTTTAAACGACACACCATAACAAGGCTTGTTAAAGCCCAAGACCATAAAATTATGCCCTTAGGCCCAAGATAGAAACATAATTCTTTAAGACTTTGACAAACTCACTGTTGGGGAGAAGCGCAACTTTGGATCAAATTTCAATTAATCATACTTTGGTTTGGTTCCCTGTACGAGTGTATAATGACCTTTATATTCATCGATTTCTATCAGATGTGATTCTGTAGATGGAATCAGTTGATTGGAAGGCCCAGTGCTTGAATTTTGCAGCTCAAGAGGAGACACGTGAAGATTTCCCTATACATGTGCGTTATGTGTAGGAGTTAGTGTATAACGAGGTTTTTGTATTTGTCCATATTTCTTAGATGTGATTCTGTGGATGGAATCGGTTGATTGGAAGGTCCAGTGCGTGAATTTTGCAGTGCAAGAGACACGTGACAATTTTCCTACACATGTGCGTTATGTATAGTAGTCATTGAAAGTTGATAGACCAACCTTTTCTACATTGTGATGTTACCAGAGAGATATGGATGTTCTTTCTACAGTTGATTGATTATAACTGGATGATGCTGGCTGGCATCAGTTCCCTTTCAGGCCAGTCAAAGTTCTCAGGTTTGAGGAAAAGGGGAGGATGTTGTATTAATACCCTTTCCATGCAATCTTGTGGGCGATTTAGGGAACAAGAGAATGGAAGATAAGTAGAGTAGCATTATTCATCGGAAAAGAAGACAGGTAGAGTAGCATTTGTTCCATCATTGAATCGGTTATGTTGATGGTAGTTTTGTGAGTTATCGAACTTCTGGAGTTCAAAGTCATTTCAGTGTGTGGGATTATTAGAGGGAGGACTACCGTTGCACTTTCATCTCCTTGGATTTGGTCCTCAGTACATCCTAGAAGCCCCCTATAGAGGGATTTATCAAGCTGCATTTCGATGGATTCTTTAGATGTAACACGGGGCCCTCCAGTATTGGTGTTGTTTTCAAGGTCATAATAAATGACTGTTATATGCCTGCTCGGGGTCCACTGCGAGGAATGCGATGTGCAAATATTCACGCCCTAATGATTGCCCTAAGTGAGGCGAGATATTAGAGATACCGTACTTTGGAGGTAGAGGGCAATTCATTTCTAATAGTTTCATGGATTACTTCACCATACGACTGCTCTTTGAGACTCCTACATCTTTTGTGGAGTGCTCATTCAGTCGTTCTCTGGCCACTATGCTGAACATCTCGTTTACTCACATGCCACAAGCTGCCAACATAATGGTGGATAGTTTAAACTAAGAGTGGATAGGGGAGACATGAGTTTTAATTTGGCATACCTTCAGAGGAGGTGCAGCTTGGTAACAGTTGATCGTTTATTTGAGATGCTTAGACACATATGTTATAGTCGCTTTTTGTCTTTTTTACTTTTGGTTGTTTTGTTGCCTAGTTTAGGATACCATATATATGTGGATATGTATCTCTCTCTCTCTCTCTCTCTCTCTCTATATATATATATATATATATATATATATATATGTACATACATAGAGGTGTCAATGGGTACCTGATACCCTGCTAACCCGATAGCTCTGATTAGCAGAGTTCACTTTCGGGTCGATGAACTTGATGCATAATCGGGTTCGGTTCTGGTTCTACTAGCGGATGGCACGTGCTATGCACGAACAAATTACTTAATTACATACCGTATTATTAGATTATATATTTTTGAAGATAATTGATAATACTGAAATAATTATTGAATAAAAGTTTATAGAAATTGATGTCATCAGAATTTCGTTGAGAGCTATCTAACAGATCTAATTCTAATGCAAACCGATAAATCATTTGAAAGATATGATCTCTTGAAAATATTTTTATTCCCGTAAGAAATAGGGAAATGACCTTTCTTTTTGTACTTCAATTGATGCAAGAGGCTTGCAAGGTGGGGTTGTACATGGAAAGAGTTTCTAAAAATTAGAGGGTATTTGTGAAATTGAGAAATGGGTCAGGCTTTGTCTACACCAAGACAGTGCCTTCTATTTAATATAATAATAGATAAAAGATGGCCACGTTAAGAATTGGGTCTAAACGTGTACCCGACGGGAACCTGTCAGGTATCGGGTCTCTTAAGTATGTTAAGTGATTTATTAGTTATTCTTTATATAAGGTAGATAAGGTAATTTAGTACAAAATAAAACTAATTTATAAATAATTAGTTACTTAGATTATCAACAATCAGTAGTTAAAATATATTTTAATTTGCGTAATCAAAACTAAATCATAAGTTGATTTACTAATTTGTCATTTATTAAAGTCAATTTTATTAGACATTCAGTTATGTCATGGATGATGTGTAATATGCGTTGGGTAAAAATATTTTATCTAAATTTAAATAAATCTAGGTTTTTAGACTGAGATTATTATCATGATAATTAGGCAATGTTAATACAATTGAAGTGAATACTTTGGAAAATATGTTCTAGTAAGTATCGGGTACTTGACGGGTACCCGTTAAAAACGGAGTATTTGTGGGTTTGGTTTTAGGTGACAGCCCTGGAACTGGAATGACTAGACCCGGAACTGTTCCATATAATAGGTTCTGGTTCTAGGGTTTGGTGGACCCGACCTGTTGACACTCCCCCCCTGGAATGACTAGACCCGGAACTGTTCCATATAAATATATAATAGGTTCTGGTTCTAGGGTTTGCTGGACCCGACCTGTTGACACTCCCCCCTTCCCATATATATATATATATATATATATATATGTTTATACACACACACACGTTTATACACATATGTATGTAGATATACATGGAATGACGATGCATTGGGATCTTGAACCTGCAGATCTCTATTTAAGTGTATCTTTTCATTTTTCTATGGAGACTGATACAACTTAGGCCCAGCAAGCAGAGAGTCGGAGACTGATAAGCAGAAGTTGAAGGGACAGAAGACAATAAGAAACAAATATGTATTGTTAAAGTTGATGTATGTTGAGTCTGCTTATGTGTTAATATCATTGACTTGTCAGGTTGTTGTGCTACTTGAATTGTCCATCTTGATTCATCCACCTCGAATCAACCTACTTTTACTGCGAAGAAGGTGTGCATATCTGGAGTATCAGTTACAGGATTTTGGATATGGTCAATTTTTAAGCAGTAAATTTCATCACAGGATAGCATATGTGTTCTATTACTTTTTATGCTTTTAGGGGTAACACATCCTATATTTTTCTCACAATTGTTTCATCTTTCATGTAGCATGATGTGTTGATGTCATTGGTTTCAGGAAACATCATTAGAGTTGGTGATAATTGATGAAGATGGAATTGTACAGTCTGTTTGTGAGCAGACTATCTTTGGCATAATAAAAGATCTTGCCATTTTACACTGGAATGAGAAGTTCCGTGCGCTAAACCCCCAGGTCAATCACTATCATCCTTAAGTTCCCAGCATAATGAGCAACTTTCAAAGTATTTGCCTCGGGCAAGTCACATAGTTATATTATGACGTTGTTATAGAAGCTTTTCTCCATTCTTTTACTTAGAAAAGTATACTCAAATAAGAGGCAAGTGCAAATATTACTGAATATTTTACTTGATTATATTTTCTAATTTAATTAAAGGATTGCTTTTATTTTTTTTTGTAGACTCTGGGGAAGGACCTTTTGGTTGTTCTTTCTGATTCTGGGAGGCTTTCATTTCTGACATTTTGCAATGAAATGCATAGGTTGTCTACTATCTTGTTTCGTTTCTATTCTCATTTTGAAAGAATGACATGAATCTGTTTTGTTGTTTTATTGGTCCTGTATGCTATTTTGTTTGTCCTTCCACCCCACACTCCCTCCTATTCCCTAGTATAAGGACCACTTACTATCGACCATCTGTTTATTGATATAGGTTCTTCCCTGTGGCACATATTCAGATCTCCAATCCTGGAAACTCAAGGAATCAAGTGGGAAGAATGTTAGTTGTTGATCCCAAGTAAGTTGGTGTTGTGATTGATAAAATTGTCTGGATTTCAGTTTTTGATATGTCAAGCTATTTTCTTTTATCTTTTTCTATTTTTCAACGGAAAGGAACATTTGCTGTTCCCTTAATGAATGATTGAACTCTTATTGAAAGAAACAAAATGAGAGGCTCCAAGGAGGGGACCTTTCTGTACATGATAAAGATATAATTGGATTTTATGATCATTTTTTGTTGATGAATGATTTACAATCATTGCATAATAAGGTAAGGCTTTCCAGAACAATCCATTTCTATGAACTCCTCAAGGACTGTAGACATGTGCAATAATAATGTCCTTGTCTTTTCTTTGAAATCTTCCAAGAGTTGTAGCTGTCCCTAACATGCAATGCTTTTTCTTTTTTCAAAAGATTATATGAGATTGTGAATGAGACTAAAACGTTGTAGGATTTTGCTTCATGGGCACTAAGTTTTTTAGACCACCAACCTATTATTAACTCATGGAGCTTCTTTGGTCTGATGCAATAACATCTGAAAATAATATGACCAATTGAGTGAAGAAATCGTAATGGACTAATGTATAATTTATTGATTACTTAGAAGAAAAAGCATGTACTACGACACTAAGCACCACTTTCTTCTTTTTATCAAGTTGACCACTGTGAGTGTATTGCTGTGTGTTTTACCATTCATAAGAAAAAGCTGCCTTTGTTGGACTCGGAGTTTCTTGAATAAACTTTCTTGTTCAGAAGAGAATGTTGGTGGTAACAAAGGATTAGCAGGATTGTGCTCAAATGAGCCCTTAGATCCTATTTTTGGATACCTTAATCCTCACCATTTGCTCGGGGTTGGATAACTTCAAAGGTGCCAGAAGACGAGCAATTGATTGATTTTCCAAACATATCAATTCCTTTTTTTTTTTTTGATGATTAATGAAAGTTTTTATAAAAAGTGAAGGGGAGAATATACAATGTTTCCACAAGATGAG
>JAUPMG010000001.1:552616-573796 GCA_031762675.1 Pachysandra terminalis | reverse complement strand
TAGTCAGTGGGCCGTCTGCTCAGTTCAAAAATTTCCTTGAAAAAATCCATTAGTATTTAGTATTCTTTTTTCTATAAGTAGAATCCTGTTTTCAGTAGGGAAACATGTCAGAATATCTTCAAATATTAATTAGTTATGTTGCTGCTACAGGTAAAAAGTAGTTGCTTTCCGTACTCATTTGAGGATTAGATATGTGTGAGGTTCTTTAAAATTAGAGTTAGTTTCTGACTTTAGTTTGCTTTGGAGCTACGGTCGGATTAGTTGATGCTAATTGTTGGCAAATGGCAACCATATTGATATGCCAACAAGCCCAGTTTGACGGCCGACAAGGGCCACATCAGAATATCAAAAGGCTGTGACCCTCTTGGCCATGAAGCTAGTCCAAGGGCTGTGACCCTCACGACTTCTACACTTAGGGAAGACTCCAAGTGGGGCCCATAGCCTAGATCTGACACCATGGTTTCAAGGATCGGGCGATACCGGTCCGTACCGGCGGTCCGGGACCGGACCATACCGGTCCGGTTCCAACCCGCGATACAAAGGAAGTATCGCTGGGTCATGGGGTACCACCGGTCCCATCGGTACTGCCAGTCCGGCATCCTGTACCACCGGTACCGCTGGTCCGGCGACCGGTCCCCGCCGGTCCAGCGACGGTCTGAAATTTTTTCAAATTTTTTATTTTTTATTTTTTTTGCTTTCTGTACCGGATCCGGACCGGTGGTCTGGACAGGATCAGTCCGGCAACTGGTTCTGGTCTTTAAAACCTTGCCTAACACAGGCGGGTTGGACCCACGAACCTTGGGTGATGAAATGGACTAAAATCATGATGTGGTGGCATCCACTATTTGGAAAAGCCCAAGTTGGACTCCAAAAATGTAAACTCATTCCTTATCATATTCAAGGGTTCTCTTCAATATACAAAGGCGGGTTATGATTTCAGCAAACTTAACTTTTATTGAGATGTGGGGATTAGAACTTCAACTTTAGCCTTATCGAAGGAGGAGTTCCAAGGGTCAGAACAATCTCTCAAGAAAAGAAAACCTAGGGGCTGGGGATGCTTCCATCACTCTCATCTCACATGGATAAGGACAAATTAGAGATTACTCCAGCTACAGCTCCTGCTTCCTGAAAGAGAGGTTCTCTCTAAAAGTTATCTCCATGGGAGAGGATTTTTTCCCTTCTTGCACCAAGCAGAGGGAGAAGAGGTTAAAGCCTTAGCCAAGTATAAGTGTTCTTCAAGCATGACTTTGTAAGATCTAATTTTATTTCTTTTTGTTGTTACATATTATAAGTTCTCATGGAGCCTTATATGTAATACCGAAAGGCCATGATTATTGTAAATCAACCCCCAGAGGGTTATGTTACAGTATAGTTCGATGTTCTCTGTTTCTTCTACTATTAATGAATGATTATTTCTTTCTTTCATTTTTTTTAATGAGGTTTTCTCTCTAAAATTAGAGAAGTTATTAATGGTATGATTGCCATCATATAGAAGACATGAGTCCCACTAAATAAAACAAAAAAACACCATATGTTTTAAAAAATCTATTGAGGTGATTTGCTGTTTCAAATGTTGAGTTTCTATACTAAAAATTTGTGTTGATACAGATATCTGATGAATTTGATATTTTGTTTCCTTGTGAGTGAAGTTCGTACAGTGTATAATGTTTTCCCATTTATAGTCATTTAACTCGTAACATTAGAAAGGGCATAATTGTCTTCTTATGTTCCCTCTGTAAATTTTGTCTCTGTAATGTATCATATGATTGTTAATGTCTTTTTACAGGGGTTATTTTCATACAAACTACCTGCTGCCGATGTCTTGAAGGGATGTGACGGTTCTGATATGACTCTTGATTTGTCAAACAACAGTATTGTGGCCAGTACACTGTTAGGAAGCATAATTATCTTCATTCCTATCTCAAGGTAGGATAATAAAATTCAAAATTTATATATTATCTAAAATGGTTTTGACATCCATGAAATATCCATATCAGATTTCGGAGGGGAGCACAATTATAGTCTACTTTACGAAATTCTGAGAATTTTGGTAGATGTTAAATGGGATGGCTATATCTTTGTTCTGTACATTTTTACTGTTATTTACTTTAATTTATGTGTATTTGTGAAAGAGGAAAACCTATCACGAAAGTAACACCAGTGATTAACAAATGGAGAAAATTTGCTGTTTGGTAGCAGAGCTGAATTTCTCAGTGAAAAACATGAGGAAATGTTTGGTGTGGAAAGAACAACCTCTATGGTGCAACCGGTAGGGAATGCTCAATCAAATAACAATGCTTTTCCTAGTTGGGTTCAGTAGCACAAGCCTATCAATTCTCAGGGAAATAGTATATTTTCTGTAGTTTTTCTACCATTTTTTGTATAAATCTAATTCACTTGCCATTCGAAGTGATGTTGAGTAATTTCTTTTGAAATGCTGCAAGAGTTTGTTTTTTGAAGTTTCTCCTGAAGTGGAGGTCTTCTCTTGGTGCCGAGCTGAAGATAAGATTCTTACGGCTCACTTGATTAATAGATGGTGAAACATGAATGCTCTGAAAATATGTGTGATGACTGATGTGTAAAGGGTTAAGTGGAAAACACCGGTCACCTATTTATTCGTTGTCGGGTGGCAATGGTTTTCGGAGCTTTTTTTTTTTTGAACTCTTTTAGGGGTTTCTTGGGCTCTCCAACAAAGATGTTCACTTCTTACTTGATGCTGGGTCTCTCATTTTTCGGAAGTCCAGGTTTCTTTGATTTGGAGGATGTTCCCTGTTGCAGTGTGATGGAGTATTTGGAAGGAGAGAATTAGGAGGATTTTCGACAATAAAAGTAGTTCTTTTTTTGTCAAGGTTCTCATACCAAACTTTGGACCAGGTTGGTACTTGCTGGTACCAACCAGTCCAGGTCTGGTAACAATCTAGGTCAGGCTGGCCACTTAGATCCACTTCAAGGAGACCATTTTTTTAGAAATTTAAATATTAGGCCACATCTAATTGTCAACTTAGCTTTTTTAAATTGCTAAAATAAATGAAAAAAACAACTATTTCATGTATGGAACATACCTACATTTGTAGTATACTTTACATACAAAGATTTGTTAGAACTGAACTTAAAATATTATACAGACTACACAAAGGGATCCATCACTCCCACCATCCTCCCAGAATCAGGTTTCGAGCCCAGATCCCATATCGAATCTTGTATGGAGGATGAATTGAGGTTATATGCTACTAGTGAATTTACTGGGGTAGATATGGGTATCCCGATAAGTTGAGATGGCATCCCAATCCTTGGATTCAGGTCTGTACTTGCTAGTGGTGATGGAAGTCCACGGGGTATCACCTCCTAAAAGAAATCTCCATAAAAATTTTCTACAAAGATCCACGCAAGGTTGGAGATATAGTTGTCACAAGACATGTCGTTGACATGGTGGAAAAAAAGAAAAATGAAAAAAAGGGGTTTATTTAATGAAACTTTCTAAGGATTCAACTTAGAGTTAAATACATTTAAATAACCTAAAATATGACAAAAACAAAGCATGTATGGTGATTGACATATATTTGGGCAGGCTGGTACACAATTGTACCTCCCCAAGCATATCTATAGGTGTCATTCACTATTAACTGGGAATTCGTATACAAATAAATAATTAAAATAATAACAAATAAAAAATCAACTATATATGCATTTGTTTTTATATTATATTGGGTTATTTAATTGTATTTAACTCTAAATTAAAATCTTTCAAAGTTTCCTTAAAAAATTCTATTTTCACCTTTTTTTTCCACCATGTCCCCCAAATTTCGCCGTCAAGTTGCGAAATGTCACAGCATGTTGACGACATTTGGGGGACATCGTGGAAAATATTTTTTTAGCGATTTCTGCCTATATGTTTTGTAATCCGCTCCAAAAATGGTGACATGACATTTAAAACACTGAATCCAAGTTCTTTTTTATGGTATTTTCCAAATCCTTGTTAACCTTGGGATGACAAACCGTATCCCATTTGACCAAGTAATCTTTCCTTGTAACCCTCCTTCTAAAAGAAGGTCTCTACGAGTTTTCTAAAATAGTGTTGGCTGCCTTATCAGGAATATTGGAGAGAGATAAGAAATTGTAAGGAGTTGACTGGTGGATTAGATATATGACTATATGTGATTCTACCACCTGAAGACATTAATTCATTTTCTTGCTAACTTTTATGGAAAATTTCCACAACTAGGTTCTAAAGTCAAATTGCTCTATGATTGCTACACAAGAGAAGACCCAAATATGTCAATTGCTACACGAGAAGACCCAAATATGTCAATGGCCAGTTTGCTACTCATTACTCGAGCAAGGAGGGCAAATGGGTGGTCCTTACATGGTATTATTAGTTTTGACTTTGTAATGGTGCCATTTTAATATCTTGTCATTAAGTGAACTTTTCTACTTTTTCACCATTTTGTTGAGGGGCTAAAAACTGCCAATATCAAAACCTTGAACCTTAGGTATAACAATGTTGTCAACCTGAGCTATAATTTTGTTTTGAGGACTCATTTCATCTCAAATCAAATCAGTTTCATGCATATGAGCAAGTTTAGGTAATAAAATAAAAATAAAATAAAATATTGTATCAAGTCAATTCTTGGAACTTTCTGGTGGCGCGAATAATTTAAACAATAGACATGCTATATTGTATCAAATCTCTTGTTACTGTCCTATGCATGATAGATTTATATTTTTCTGCAATTGCTATTTGAGTCTGTATTTCTGACCTATGCATTTGGGAAAAAGGCATTTTGTTGTTGCTGTTATTTCTGAACTATTCATGATTGATTTTATGATTTGTAGGGAAGAACATGAGCTCTTGGAAGCTGTACAATCTAGACTTGTGGTTCACCCATTGACTGCTCCTATCCTAGGAAATGACCACAGTGAATTGCGTGGTCGTGAATCATCGGTATGAAAGTAGTTTAAACTTCAACTTATCTTTTCTCAGAAGCATTTTCATGTCATAATTACTACAGATCTGTTAGCAAAGCACAAGTAATATGAAATACTTGTATTTCTTTTATATCATAAACATTTTTCCATATTTTGGGCATTATTCACTCTCTTCTAAGATGCATGGCGGTGAAAATATTTTTTCCTTTATGCGGTTAGCAGATTAATGGTTCAATCTTTAGCTACCTAGTCATTATTGTGACAAATGCATTGCTGCTCCCTGCAAATAGTCATTTTTGGTTCCTCCATCTTAAATATATTATTCTCTTCTTGATTATGAGCTTTTATGAACTCTTATCATGCTTTCAAATTGAAACTTTTTGGCAATTATCTCATTATATTAATTTCATTTATATGTACTAACTGAAAAGTATGTGGACATCAGCATTTTAATTTTTGTCAAGATAATTAATTTCTTTTTCCAAAAGAATTCACTTTTCACCCTTTAGAGACAATATCTCAGTAGAGTCACTAAACTCTCATTTACATAGCATCTCTCCAGCAAGAATGATTGTAGACTTTCGAAAATCATTCGAGTTGATTAGAAGATTGAACTGACATGAGATAGGCTCGATATTTTGTTCTATGATTTTGTTCCCCCTGTAAGATCAAGCAATGAGATATCGGTGAAATTTTATATATATATATGTGTGTGTGTGTGTGTGTGTGTGTGTGTGTGTGTGTGTGTGTGTGTGTGTGTGTGTGTGTGTGTGTGTGTGTGTGTATGTATGTATGTATGTGTGTGTGTATGTATACATGAGAACTTTATTATCCGCCATATAAGGTTTGTGGAAGAAACTAAATATATCAATAAATTGGGAACAATTTCACATTAACTCCATTAATAACTGGCCGTTTTGATCCTTTGGCACAACTCTATGAATTTAGTAGATCCTTTTAGGAGGCCCCAATGACCATAGATCAAACCTATCCAAATTTTACAGTGCGATGGTTGGCTGTTCACGGACTAGCTGTACCTATCGGTTCTTTGTTGTGGTCAATATCAGCAATGCAGTTCATCCAACGATAAAGCTAATCCAAATTATAGAGCTATGACACAATCAAACCCGAACAAACAAAATGTTGAATTGAATCGTACCAGTCTCTACTGGGGGTTATTACTCATCTTTGTACTTGCCGTCTTATTTTCCAATTATTTCGTCAATTAAGAGAAAGAAAGGGAATAGTCAGAATTTTCTTATCCCATGTTTGAAGGATCTCATCTCATAGTTATCCATGACTGATATTGTCTCTAGCATGATCACTTGATGAAATGTGGAGGGAAGTGGGGTAAATGACCGATACTACTGGAAGGATTTCCCTTTGGTAATTGATTCTTAGAACTCACAAATGGGGTACAAATACCACCACTTTATATATTTTCTCGAACAAAGTGACAATCGACTATGTTTCTTCCTCTTAGAAAATTGGATTAGTGGCCATATGAACAAGAACATCATTATCTCAAAATAATTCATGGGCAAGTAAACCTCATAGTGTTTGAACTCGGATCCAACTCGGGGATCGTCTCGCTCCGATCCTCGGGATCGGACGAGATTGGACAATCCGAAATTAATAAAAAAAAAAAATTTCAAACACCCAACTCAGACCGATTCAGAAGATCCGAGACGGATCGGACAATCTGACTCGCCGATACCGAGTTCGATCGTCCGATCCGTATCGGGATCGGACCGAGTCATTACATTTTGTTTAAATTTAGTCTTGGATTCAACTCGGGATCGGACGATCCTTTACACTATGGTAAACCTTGTAACCTATCTCAGACAATAAATATTCCAACCAAATTAACTCACTTGATGCCTGATTCTCTATTTCTGCACTTAATCTAGCCACCATGCTTTGTTTTTTGCTTTTTCAAGATACTAGATTACCACCAAAGAAAGTGCAATACCCTATGGTCGATCTCACATCAGAAAGAAACCTCGTCAAGTCAGCATCTGAAAACCCTTCAGTATTCAAATGAGAAAGAGAAATCCCAAGAGTTGATCGGCCACCTCAATATCCAAAATATCTGAGCTTACCATGATCTTTGTTATGGAATTGCTGCTGTAGGAAATTCTTCAAGTTCTGAATACCCTAGCATCACATCTATATGACAATATAAACAACTAACACAATATGACCTGCACTTTACTGTCGATTGAAGACAGTGATCCACTGCACGTTGCTTCAAACCAAATGTTATAACAGGTTCACTAAATTTCCCAAACTTTGCTCAAAGAGACTCTTTTTAACCCTTAAATAGCTTTCCTCAGTTTATACACATGTCCATACTTTACCTGATCAAGAAATCCAGGAGGTTTTGATCCATATATACATTTTTCACATCTAACTGATATGAAGTCCAATCAAGATTTACAGCTAGCGAAACAAGAACATGAATTGAAGGTAACTTGGCCACTAGTGGAAAGGTCAGATTAATCTAACGCCATAAATCTGATTATATCCTTTGGCCATGAGACGAGCTTAAGATGTTTTATAGTGCCATCTGGTAAGTACTTGATAGTAACTCCCAACTACATCCCACAGCAGTTTTATTTGAAAGAATAGTAACAAGTTCCTAAGTATAATTAAATCTGAGAGAAAATATCTCATCTTCTATAGCTTTTCCACCAACCCAAGTGAGATAAAATGTCTGGAACTGACTTAGGATGGAGAAAATTGACAATGATGCAAGAAAGCAACTATAGGAAGTAAAGAAACCAGTATAGGACACAAAATTAGAGTTGAGATGAGCAGTACAGGAACGCTTACTCCTACTTAAAGTGATAGAACGATTTAAAACAAATGAAAGAGCAGCCTGAAACATAGAGTTAACTTCAAGTGGAAGTGATGAAACAACCGAAGGATCAAACACTGGATTTGCAGGCAGCACAGAAGATGGCGGAGTTGAATAGAAATTTGGAGCTCTATGCTTGGACCAATGAGCATGCACCTGCAAGTCTCAGTTCTTTGAAGGAGGTGCAGCAAAAATATTAATAGTTGGTAATGTAACAGGAACAAAAGTGGGAGACTCCATCTCAAAACCATCATTAGAGAAATAGGCAGTGGAATCAAAAAATGTTATATCAACAGAAAAAAAATTTGTGAAGAAAAGTCTATAACCCATGTACCCTTTTTCGGAACGAGACATCCAAGAAAAATGCATTTTACTGCACGAGGATTTAATTTGTCAATACTTAGACTCATATGATGAACAAAACAAACACAACCAAAGATGCAAGAGACTGAAGAAAATGCATGAACATTAGGAAGCAGTACAGTTTGTGGTGACTGTCCTCCAAGAACAAAAGATGGCAGTCGATTGATTAAGAAACAAGCAGTAAGAACAGCATCACTCCAAAAGATCTTTTGATTAATCAATAAGGCATGTGTAACTTCAAGGACATGTCGACTTTTCCTTTTAGCTACTCCATTTTGTTGTGTTGTCGAGATACAAGAGGTTTGACGACGAATGCCATGCTGAATCATATATGTTTGAAAGGTGAAGAGAGGTATTCTTTGGCATTATCTGATCTGAACACACAAACAGGTAATGAAAATTGAGTTATAATTTCCTCGTAAACGGCTTGAAAAATGGCAAATAACTTTTTTTTGCGTTCTTTCATTAAATAAATCCAACATTTTGGAGAAGTCGTCCACAAACATACAAAATACCAAACTCCCAAATAAGAAATAGTGCGTCTAGAACCCCATACATCAGAATGACCTAACTTAATGGAACAGGCACAATTATTAATTCATGACGAAAAAAGCACAGTGATGATTTCTAAATACCAGATATCGTATGATTATTTATTCTTGACAGAAAAGAAGCATAGTGATGATTACTAAATTGACACAACTTGTACTTTAAAGATGACAAATGACTCAATTTTGGAACAAGTTTCTTCATATTCTCCAATGAGAAACCAATCCGATTATGCCATTTAAGGAGGACAAAAAGCTCTAGAAGTGCAGCAGTATTAGTTTCCCCGTCCATGTAGTAGAGGATATCCGACTCATGCCCCTCATCAATCGTCTTCATCGTTAGATCCTTAAAAACGCAACAGAATGGAAAGAAAGAAACAGACCAATGTAAGGCCTTGGTTGGATTACTGACATGCATCAAATTATATGGAATTTTGGAACATACAACACAGATGGCAAGGTAGGATCAGAATTAGGTTTAACAGTCCCAACACTTGATACCCTAGAAGAGGTACCATCTTCAAGAGTAACTCTCTGATAGGAATTTGAGGACTAAAGTGTAGACATAATATACCTAGGAGACCTGATTATGGTCAGATGCTCCCGAGCAATTACCCAGGGTGGAGAAGATGAGGACAAACAAACAGAATTATTACTTGACTAGACTAGAGTAGTTGTGGATTGAATAGTCTGCTGAGTACTCACGGCTCGAACAAGCATGGCATATTCCTTATTAGAAAAAAATTATACTGTCAGAAAAGTTAGTTGAATCGAGACCACTAGATGAAGATGCATGTATGCCATCACCATTATCAGAAGCAGAAGCATGATTAGCAAACTTTACTGGAGACCAACAATCTGTACTTCCTTGCCACAATAAAAACAAGCTCTCTTTCGATTAGTGTTGCCTCTAGCTCCACCTGCCCCCCTGACTCACAGCCTCTCTTTTTTATCAAAATAACCTTCGTGACCAAAACCTCTACTACTGCAACCACCTCCACGATTTCTAGTACCAGTACTTCTTCGCATGGCAAGAGCTGGTTGATCACTCATAGCATTACCTAGAGAAATTGAAATAGAAATTTTCTGAATCCTAGAGAACACCTCTGATATAAATAGAGATCACCTCCACCAAGAATCTGAGATTGAACAGATCCATACTTCAAGTCTTTACAATCTGCATGTCGTTTGATCATACTTCGACCGAAGACCCATAAGAAACTTCAGAACCCTCTTGTTTTCACGTTGCTTCTTCATGACACTAATGTCAATAGACATGGTTGATAAACATCTAGCTCATCACATATGGTCACCAGGGCCGAATGATATTTACTTACATTCTTCCCTTCCTACTTCAAGAAAAATACTCAATTGATAGATTATAGATGTGGGTCATGTTATTCAACCCTATAAACAGCAACTTAGTGTTCTCCCAGTTCTGTTTAGATGTATCACATGACATCAATGAGACACTAATCTTGGGATTCATACTATTCCACAACAATGTCGTGATTTGTGCATCTTTTTGAATCCACTCATCGTGATTTTTCTCATCTGGTTTGGCTTTTTGCTCTCTAAGATACTCCCTTTTCCTCGTCTAGTAAGAAAAAATTATACTGATTTAGCTAAGCAACATAGCTACTTCCATTCATGATTTTTCTCATCTGGTTTGATTTTTCCTCTTAGTTTCTTCCCTTTTCCTCATCTAGTAAGAAAAAATTATAACAATTTAGCCTAAGCAGCATAGTTACTTACATTCAATTTAACAGACGTAATCAATAAAGGAAGAAGCTTAGAGGATACTGGAAGATGAGATTAGAAGTCGTTGATTTATTCTCCATTATGGGTCTTCAATCTTCTAAAAAAAAAATTGCTAGTAAACAAAACCATGAGCGCAAAGAAAAAGATTCATTAACTCAGATAAACTGTTCACATGTACCGTTCACGAACACTATTCACACAAAGTACT
The DNA here is from genome assembly GCA_031762675.1 of Pachysandra terminalis. Taxonomy (NCBI): domain Eukaryota; kingdom Viridiplantae; phylum Streptophyta; class Magnoliopsida; order Buxales; family Buxaceae; genus Pachysandra; species Pachysandra terminalis. The sequence goes on along the minus strand of JAUPMG010000001.1, from coordinate 563,130 downwards.
GTTCATGAGCACTGTTCACACAAGATACCGTTCACAAACACTGTTTATGAAAAGTACTGTTCACAAATACTATTCATACATGATATTGTTCCCGAAATCTGAACCATTATCATCCAAAACCGTCATCAAATTTAAAATCACCTCACTACAAGAGGGGTTTTTGACCACATGCCATTATCACCATTGACAAGTAGAAACACCACCCTGAAAAAAAAATTGACAAAAAAGAGTGAAGATACAAGCACAAGAACCCTAGGGATTTCTTATTTCTCCAAGTCGATTTAAGAGAACCCTAAGATACAAGCACGAGAAGAAGCGTGATGTGACCAGTAGATTCCTTGTAACCTTATGACTCTGGTACGATATCATAAAATATGGAATCCTAAGATGGGAGAGAGAGAGAGAGAGAGAGAGAGAGAGAGAGAGAGAGAGACTCATTTATATTTCTTTTTAATCATAAAATGAAAATGACTGAATTTCCCTTTAAGGACAATCACTACATTAAGTACTTAACACTATGAAACTTAGATTCATGCTTTTTTTGTTTCTATCAGACATGAATAGGGCATCAGACACATTGATCATTCTCAACTTTCTACTACAACACATCAGTACAACTTTTTCGTTTTTATGACAGCTCAGAAGAAACCTGATTGGTGAATGTTTATACACACCTTACTAATAAAAAAATTTGTGATGTGTTTATACACAATCTATTGATCAAAAACCGATTTGTGATCTGTCAATGTTTATGCACACTTTACGGATAAAAAAAGATTTGTGATGTGTGAATGTTTATACACTTTACTGACAAAAATCATTTTGTGATCAGTGAGTGTATAATTTGCGATGTGTGAATGTTTAGACATACTTTACTAATAAAAGAAAAAGATTTGAGATGTGTGAATGTTTATGCACACTTTACTGATAAAAAAAATTTATAATGTGTGAATGTTTACACTTTACTGATAAAAAAATTGTGATGTGTGAATGCTAATACACACTTTACTGATAAAAAAAAAAAGATTTGTGATGTGAATGTTTATACACATTTTACTGATCAAAGAAAAAAATTGTGATCTGTGAATGTTTATACACTTTACTGATAAAAAATATTGTGATTTGAATGTTTATACACTTTATTGATCAAAAATAGAAATTGTGATGTGAATGATTATACACACTTTACTGATCAATTTTCTTTTATTTTTTTTTTTAAATGATGTGTGAACGTTTATACACTTCACTGATAAAAAAAACTTTTGTGATGTGTGAATGTTTATATACACTTTACTGATAAAAGCAATTGTGTTGTGTAAATGTTCATACACAATCTACTAATCAATTTTTTTTGTGTGATATGTGAATATTTATACACTTTACGGAAAAATTGTGATGTGTAAATTTTTATAAACACTTTACTGATCAAAAAAAAATTTTGTGATGTGTATGTTTATACACTTTACCGATAAAAAAAATGTAATGTGAATGTTTATATAAACTTTACTAATCAAAGAACATGTTGTGATGTGTGAATGTCTATACACACGTTACTGATCAAAAGTTTGTGATTAGTGAATATTTATACACATTGTACTAATAAAAAAAATTATGATGTGAATTTTTATACAAACTTTACTAATCAAAAAATAAAATGTGATGTATGAATGTTTATACTCACTTTACTAATCAAAAAAAGATTTGTGATCTGTTAATGTTTATACACATTTTATTGATCAAAAAACATTTTGTGAAGTGTGAAGTATAATTTGTGATGTGTGAATGTTTATACACTTTACTGATAAAAAAAGATTTGCGATGTGAATGTTTATACACACTTTACTGATCAAAAAATGATTTTTTGTGTGTATATAATTTGTGATGTGTGAATGTTTATACACACTTTACTGATCAAAAGTTTTTTTTTATGATGTGTGAATGTATAATTTGTGATGTGTGAATGTTATTTATGCACTTTATTGATCAATATACAATATTTGTGACGTGTAAATGTTTATACACACTTTATTGATCAATTTTTGTTTTTAGTTATGTGTGAATGTTTATACACATTTTACTAATCTAAGAAAAAAATTGTGATCTGTGACGGTTTCTACACACTTTACTGATAAAAAAAATTTATGATATGAATGTTATACACATTTTACTAATCTAAGAAACAAATTGTGATCTGTGACTGTTTCTACACACTTTACTAATAAAAAAAATTTATGATATGAATGTTTATACACTTTAATGATAAAAAAAAAATTGTAATGTGAAAATATTTATATACTTTACTGATAAAAAATGAAATGTGTGGATGTTTTTACACACTTTACTGATTAAAAAAAATGTGATATATATGTTTATACGCAATATACTGATATAAAAAATTTGCAATGCATGAATAATTATACACTTTATTGATAAAAAAATAAATGTGATGTGTAAATGTTTATACACACTTTACTGATATTTTTTTTTTTTTTGTGATGTGTGAATGCTTATACACTTTACCGATCCAAAAGTTTTTTCGTGATGTGAATTTTTATATAAACTTTTCTAATCAAAAAAACATTTTGTGATGTGTGAATGTCTATATACAATATATACACTTTACTGATCAAAATTTTGTGATGTGATTGTTTATACATACTTTACTCATAAAAAAAATTGTGATGTGTGAATTTTATACTTTGCTGATAAAAAATATTATGTGATGTGTGAATGTTTATACACACATTACTGATAAAAAAAATCGTGATATTTGAATGTTTATACATACTTTACTGATCAAAATAAATTGTGATGTTTGAATGTTTATATACACTTTACTGATCAAAAAAATAGTTGTGATGTGTGAATGTTTTTACACATTGTACTGATAAAAAAAAATATTTGTGTTGTGTGAATCTTTATATACTTTATTGATTCAAAAAAAAAAAAATTGTGATGTGAATGTTTATATACACTTTACTGATAAAGAAAAATATTTTGTGATGTGTGAATATTTATACACTTTACTGATCTAAAATACAATTTGTGTTGTGTGAGTATTTATACACATTTTACTGATAAAAAACAAAATGTGATATGTGAATTTTATACAACATTATTGATCAAAAAAAAAATTGTGATGTCTGAATGTTTATACACACTATTGATAAAAAAAAAAACATTGTGGTGTGTTTCTACACACTTTACTGTTAAGAAAAACAAATTGTTATGTGAATGTTTATACACACTTATTGGTCAAGAATTTTTTTTGTGATGTGAATGTTTAGAACATGCATTTCATGTGCAAGATGATTGGTGAACTCCACTTCAAGAACTCAACAGCCTTCTGATCAATCACACTTTTTTGATCTGACATGAATTGGATATCAGACACATTGATCAGTCTCAACCTTCTACTACTATGATTGTGGCTCAGTATGAAACTTTGAAATGCACCAGAGTTAGAACCCTGGTGTAACATGCATAGACACATTGATCAGTCTCAACCTTCTACTACTATGATTGTGGCTCAGTATGAAACTTTGAAATGCACCAGAGTTAGAACCCTGGTGTAACATGCATTTCGCATGAAAGATGATTGGTGAACTCCATTTGTTCATGCATGCTTTTGCATTACCCTGCTTCATATTCTAAGATTCAGTTCTTAATGCATTTGCCATATGGCAAAAGGGCAGGCCCTAAACATGTATTAACAGGTCTTGATTTGGTTTTTGCTAGATTGGAATGGCAAAGCAGGATTTGCATTTCCAACCCCACCTAGTTTGGTTAAGGCATTATGTTGATGTTGATTCATTAATGGAAGTATTGTCCATGTGGTCCATCTAGTGGGCTACCTTTCAGGTGAGCGGTTTATATTGGCCATGTCATCTCTCCACGTGGCAGAAAAACTAGTGTTTCACTGGGAAAGTAAACCTGGTGAGAGAATTACAGAGCAGATATCCTTCATCATTTCAAAAATAATATTTACCTTGTTTATATACATGTGAAGGTAAAAAAATAGATGTGACAATGTTGATCAGTTAAACTTGTCTTGAAGATTTATGTGTCACATGTATGTCACAACAAATGTATTGCATAGCTTGCTTTCTAGGAAATGCTGTCCTTGTCACCTATATTCTGCTGATACTGGCACTATAAGTTAGTTCCATCTCCTGTCATGCCAATGCAATTTGGGTCAGCACTCCGGATCCAGTGGGTTGATCCATGTTGAAATTGACGTGTCCAAATTTGACCTGTGTACACTCTTTTGACTAACCATTATCCAGAATAGTTTGGTTTGGGCTTTCTTTTATGGTACATTCATTAGCTGTTAAGATCACAAGTTTCAGAGTCGAAAACATATGCAGAGTGTTTGATGTTCGACAGGTCCCCACTTTATGAAATCACGAATAGATCCTCTAAGAATCTCCAAAAAAGAAAATTTAAGATGATCCAGTGTTGGAGTATTCCTCTCAAGTCAAACAAAATCTCATTACTTAGAAAGTAATGAGAGTGAGACCTAAGCCTAAACTAAGAATCTTGTCATGGATTAATATTTTGGCCCTAACTAAATTATATGTCATACAATCTTTGGCTCATTAAATAGGCGATTGAAGTTATCTAACGGCTCCACTAACATGCCTTTCAGAAACTTTTTCACATCTTATAAATTCAGGTCTAAATTGAAGTGAGGTTATTTTGCACCTGTGTGCCATAATTGAATTGAGCAGTTATAAAAAAACAATAGGCTTAACCCCATTGGTTGTACTCCCTGGAATGGGTGAAATTTGCCCCAAGAGTTTGGAAATTGATTGTCCTTGCCTATAAAAATGCACATACCAAGATTGTGACTTCTTTATGTGAATTTCTTATGATCTGTTCTGTATGCGCTTGCATGTGTTTGTGTATGTGTATGTTTGTGTCCGTGCACGTGTGTGTGGCAGGTAAAACTGCTTGCCATTGGTTTTTCCACCCAAGACTTGTTAGTTGACAGACTTGAACCCAGTTCAATGGGTTTCCACAATCAAGCCTTACCAATTGGTCAAGCACCAGTTGGTTCAGGTGATTAAAATTTTAGTTTCTTCTTCTGGTTATGTCCTGAACTTGTCTACCATACACAATCCATCACTTCAGATTGTTTGAATCACATATCTTGGCTTCATGGCACATGTAGTCTTCTCCTTGATTGACTTAAAAATTGGCTTTGGAAAGTTGTGAACCGTTGGTGTTGGTTATGTGTTGGTGCGTCCATTCTATTGATTCTGGTAGCCTGAAAGTTTGAAAAATAATTTCTTCTGGCATCTTTAATGTTTTTGGGAACTTTAGATAACCCAGCATGAAGGACAGTGACACCTAACTTTATGGAATCACAGACAGACTCCTTTAAATCTCCAAAAGAAGCTTTAAGATGTTGTAAAAGATATTACAGCTTTACATGGTACAGTATTCCACCTAGTTTGTTAGTTGTAAGCTACATTTATTGTTGTTAGTTGAGAGCATCTTCTGCCACACGAGAATGTAATGTTAACTTGTTGCTTTAAGGCCATGTTTTCCAACATTGTTTAATTGTAGTTGGTTTTTGTTTGCTACAACCAGGCTGGCCTGTCATTGTTCCTTTTATATATTTATACATAATCTTCAGTTGCAGCAGTGATCTTTTACAGGAGGGAGATGATTCTCATTGTTTTTCACCTTCCATTATAAGGTCAATACGCTTCCAAGTTGATCTCTATCATATCTAAGAAATAGAAGACTTGAGTAACACTGCTTGTATACTTTGCACTAAGGGTGCAACTTGGGTCTGGCTAACCCGAACCCAAACCGAATTAACCCAGTTAAAAATATAATATATAATATATAACTGCTTCGTGTTTTCAAAATCTGCTTCTATCTTTTAAGCAGAAGCTAACTAAATATTGTCATGGCAGGCTGTAGTTCCCAAAATACTTGATGGTGACATGTTAGCACAGTTCTTGGAGCTTACGAGAACGCAACAAGAGGCTGTCTTAGCATTACCTCTTGGCTTGCTAGATCGGGGAACACAGAGTTCAAAATCTCATGCACCTATCCCCGTCAATCAGGTTGTTCAACTGCTTGAACGAGTTCATTATGCTCTCAATTAATATGGCGCCTTCTCTTAGATTCAAAACTTTGACACAAGGAGGTGTTCACTTACTGGATGGAAATGGTATTTGAACCATTTGTGTTCTGCTCCAGCAGTTGAGTGCCCTCTAACCTGATGTACAATATTCAAACCTTTGGTTGCAAGAGGATTAAATATGAAGCAGAAATTTAGCCAAGTTGGCATTTTGCCGCAAACTAAAGCAGGGGAATTTTGTTGTATTATTCTTATTTGTAGAACTAGAAATAATGTTTGAAATTTTACACGGAAATTCCCCCCTGGAAAATGGAAGACTGAATTCTGTTTAGCCAAAAGCTTGGCCTTTCGTAATAAATATTTTTTGTCCATTGGTTTAGGGTTGGCCTCTCAAATCAATACTGCTTCCGACTATAGTTTGCTTACCTGCAGAACCAGAATGTAATCCATTACAAATTAAGCTAGATTGTGTACAATTAGTGGACATTTTGCATTTTTACCATTTGTTATCATGCAAGCCCGTGCTGTGGTGGGCGAGAGGCAATGAGCCCCAGGACAGCACGGCACGATAAGACCTTTCGTGCTGTGCCCAGCCCGTTTGTACATCCCTAGCTTAACCTCACTACGGAAACCAATAGACATGAAAGGAAAAACCTCCGTTACAGCTATTTGAGGAAAATGCCATGTAAATAACAAAGATGAGCTTGATTAATTTGGTAATTGTTCTACACATCCCTCTCAATTTTTCAGTCAGCATATTACATCAAGTAACGGCTGGCTATTAAATCACAAGCCGTTGGAACATTATGACAATTTTACTCGTAAGACTTCCAGCAGTAGCACATAATACTTCCAAGAGGGGATCCGAGCAGTTGAATTCAACCAGTTTCATGAATGCATCAAATTAATTCTCACCTCAGCTTCCTTTCCATCAAAATTCCTATTTGTGCTGCCCCAGTACACATACTGATGAACTGTAGTGCCAGTGTGATGATCAAATGGGAATCATCTTGATAGAAGGATGCTGATTGTATGAACATTCCCATCTAGTCAGACATTGATATACCGAACACGAAAAGATCCTTCAGGATGTCAACAAGGTAAATGGTGCACTTCATGGTACCATTTGTTTGCAAAGTTTGACACCGAAACCGCATAATTTTGTACCAAGGTGGAAGATTCACATTGTCAAGTAAGAGTACTCTCCACGTACTCCATTGCCTTCTTCTTGACAGACTCAACCCGTTCCTTGTCACCACAAGATTTCTCATACTCAAGGTACTTCTTGAATAGAAACTGCAATTTTAGAAGAAAGTGTATCATGTAAAGGAAAGTTGAAAAAGGGAATGGCAAAGATTAGCCAAAAAACTAAAATGGGATAAAGAGTCAAGAGTGGTAAATCTGAAGTAAAACCTTCATTTTTTTTGGTGGAAGACTTGAGCTTATTGCTCTCTCAAATAATGCACGTATAAATTCAGAATCTTTGAGTCGAATCTCCTGCTTGTCAAAATATCAAGGATTAAATCATCAAGGCAAAGGAAGACAATACCATAAGATGCCTAGAGTAAAAGACAAGGATTTACTTGATCGAGATAGATGCTCCACAAGTCTGTTCTCTTTGGGTATTCTCGAAGTACTCCTTCAAACATTGTCCTCCCCCTATCAGGCACACCACATTTGAACTCAAGGATAGCAACATGAGAGATTAATTTAATATGCTTATTGCGAGGAAGGCTTAGAAGAGCACGATTAACAATAGATTGAACTCCTTCTCCTGCCTGCTTCAAGAGACTCTCCATCCGCCTTAACCAAACCTAAGAATCCATAAATACTTAGCTTTAAGGTTTTGATACTATCAGATAGAATACACTGGTAAAAAGTCGGTAAATACCTTGCATGAGTACTTAAATTTTTTGATCATTTTGTCAAGAAGCTCATCAGCCAACTTATGTTGCCCAGTCCTTTCATACATACCCAATAATGCTAGATGCACCTTTTTGGGATCACAATACTGCAAGGCCCTTTGGAATGTTTTTATGACAGCCTCCTGAAAGTTAGGAATTTAGAAAAGCACAATGACAGTGAAAAGTAACAAGATAATTTTTATGTTTTTCTTACCTCTGGAGGATTTCCATATTCGTTTTCTAAATTTAAATAAGCCACCCAAATATGCAACTTTTCATCCTCTTCTCGAATGTTTATTGTTCGCAAAGCCCTTCAGAACATAAACATTAATTATCGAATCGTTGAGCAACTATTAAATTTAATAGAAAACTAAATCTAGCAGTGTTAACAAAATTCTGCAATTAATGTCCTCCACTTTTCCAATTAAGTGTCGTGAAAGGGAAATTTCCTAAAACAGAAAAATGCAAGTAGACACAAAACACCAACTACAATTAGGCCATCAAGTACATGAAAAATTATTGCACAACTGAATCTTGCAGTCCATAAAATATTCACTATACATTGCTAGACACGCGTATCATGAAAATGACATTTTTAATGACCTTCACTTGTTTAATGAAGTACATGAGCAAATAAGTATTGAGTTCCTGCTGAAAGAAACACTAAACAAAAGGTGAAAGGTTTTCTGGTCTGAGACATGGGCTCTTCGGCCATGTGGAGGGATGATATGATCATCCAGACTGTCTATTTGACAGGGACCCTATGGATATACCATGCGTGTGATACTTAATCTATATATGTCCAAAGCAGTGGTTCCTATGGGGTAAGTACAGTGTAAATCAAACCATCTACTCCCAACTGGTTATGAATGTTTTATCTTTATAACTAATATAGAAAGCAATAATGCGTTAAGTTATTAGTGAGAAATTATTACTAATTACCCTCCCTCCCTCCTAGCAATAATGCATTAAGCTAATAGTGAGAAATTATTACCAATTACCCTCTCTCCCTTGTCCACACTCCAGTCTATTGTTAACTCTTTCCCTTTTTCATTTTTTTATTAAGTACATATATATCCTATCTTCTTTTCCCTAATTTCATCTTTCTTAATATTTTTGTTACTATGATAATGGGTTTTGCTTTACTTTAATTTTTCTTATTTAATTAATTTTATTCATGCTTCTTTTTTGTATGAAGCATAATTACTTAATATGTTCCTTTGACTTGTAAGCACTACAATCGCATGTATTGCCTTCATATAATGGCATGCAAGTAACTTTGAATTCTTGCTAGCTGTTTTCTGATTTATTAATCAAAATAATTTTATAATTTTATTTTATTTTTAATTGTATGGATCAAAATGTTGGGCAACAGCGAAGCAACGTATGCATAGAATGAACGCTGCTGAAATGAGAATGTTGAGATGGATGTGCGGGAAAACTAGGAAAGATAAGGTGAGGAATGAAGCATAAACATATTGACAGAAGATACGGTTTTTGACAGATTGGGATGGAGGAACAGGATTCTTGTTGCCGACCCAACTAGTTGGAATAAGGTATATGATGATGATGATGATGATTTTATTTTTAAATAAAATTTATCACTCTAAGTTCCTCACATTTAATATGTATGTTGCTGATTGCTTTATGTTGTGTTGGTAGGAAACATATCGCGTTGATCATTTTTTTAAGAAAATATTCCATTTATTCAACTTGTTGTAGAGTACTTAGGAATAATGTAAATGAATTTCTCTAGAGTTTGTGGCTGGGTAACCGCCTAATCTCCTAGGCTATAGGCATGTTTGTTGCCTAACTTTACCTTAGCGTTTTAACAACCTTGGTTGAAAGAATTACAATAGTCATTCTAAGATAGGATTTAAAGTATCGGTATTGGTAGTTGCATCAGTCAGCTCAGATACTAATATGCATCGGCCAATCCAGACTGTTGTCGAACTGGATCAGTCTAAGACACTAGGTGAAATCAACCAATATGTATCATTGTATGTCTCGGATGGCTTAGTCAGATACCGACACGGCCGTGTCATATTAGTATCGAACAATATCTTAAACCATGTCCTACACGTACACACACACACACACACACACATACATATATTATAAACCACATATTAAGTAAATTGTTTATAGGCGTATAATTAGAAGACTATTATATAGTGTAAAATACAAATATATAAATATAAATTAGTGAAATATAGGTTAATATATAATATACATTAACATAAACAAATTCAATCCAAGTTTGATCAGGTAAAAAATGAAATAAAATTAGGAATATGATTTTAGAGATAAAGAATAAACCATGGATAAATCCAAGTAATTGTTTAGTCTAGTTCTAAAATATACCTTTCAGCAATTGAACGAGCCTTCTCGACATCAGCTAAAGATAGCATAAAAGCCATGTACTTTATCCAAACGAAGCTACTATTAGGTGAGCTTCTAACCAATTTCTCAAACTCATCTGCAGTTCGTGGTATATCTTTCTCTAGGAGTCT
>JAUPMG010000001.1:534283-548563 GCA_031762675.1 Pachysandra terminalis | reverse complement strand
AGCCTGATTAAATCTTTTATAACAACTAAAGTCAGTTGTACTCAAATATTGAGTAATGATTGGAAAGAAATCCATGGTAGAACTGTTCCAGGTGATAAGGAATTAAGGGGACTAGTAAACATACTCGGAAATCTGAACAATATTTTTACGACACGAGCTCAAAACTCAGGTGCATGCCTGTCTGGAATCGGCTATGAGTAGAATGGGATAAGTTTAATACTGAATTCAATGTCACTGAATTTCAGGTCGGCCAAGTGAAAAGGAGAATATCATTGAAGGTTAAAAATATCAAGCAGCTCAAAACCTGCATTAGCATTTTCTGGTTTGGGATGTGAACCCAAGACAACGAGGCAGTTAAAAAGAGAGTCAATACTGTATCTCAGTGGTAAAAATGCTTATTCTCCATGGACTATTTGGCTTTGATCTCCCCTAAGACATGTCATTATAGTCTCTAATAATGAAATCAGTCCAATTATATGACTAGACAATCCTAGGCCATTGCTGGACAGTTAAGGTTGGCTATGTTAGATTCACCTCTATGACATTGTTTCAAAAAAATAAAAAATGATGAGCTTATCGACATGGTCTCTAAAAAGACCCCAATGCCTGATTGTCCAAGGATTACCTATGGAACACAGACCAAAATTCAGCTTCAGGGTATAGGAGGTAATCAGCCAACAGATAATGATATACTCAAGATTCAAGGGACTAACGATACAAATGGCCTGCTGTCCTGGAGTTTATAGGGGCGTCTTCTGATCAGGTGCTTCATAACTGGGAAGGATTTCTAGGGGGTTAATCTCCAAATAGCTTTATTTGTTTTGTTGTTGACTTTGTTTTAGAATGTGTGGAGCTCACATATTTATACATCCTTAATGATTTGTATATCCACTTTCCAGCGATTAAACAGTCCTTAACCATTTGTATATTCTCTTACCAGCAAATACAGTCTTACGTCTCTGGTGTGAGTTTGTGTGCATATGAAGATGAGCTCCTTATCTGCACCTTAATATATCTCTGTGTGGCACTTGTTTAAACCAAAAATAAAATAAAATAAAATCCTATACGTTTGTCCCATAAGCCTCTATGCAAAAAACCAGTCTGATTTTTTTTTTTTTATAATTAATGGGAGTATATATAGATGAGAAGAAAATACAGCAATCAATGTTTTAATAGAGCGCTAAAATCATTGGAGCAAAACAGCAGAGTAAAAGCAAAAAAAGAATGAAAATAGGCCCCAAAGACCCGAATGGCTACCAAAACAACACCCACCAAGACCGATGCTAGCTCAAAGAAATCGATTGCCACTCCGTCACGATATCCATGACCGATAATCCCATACTGTCCCCTGACAGATGCCCAGGACGCCACCGAGACCAAGATCCCTTCACACACACTCCCCACATAGGCAGAGACATCATAAAAGATCCGTTGGTTTCTCTCCCTCCAAATGTGCCACAAAATAGCGTGGAACACCAAACGGAAAAGAATCCGACCCCGAACACCTAAACCTGGGAGTCGCCACTGAGCCAATAGCTGACCAATACCCTTTGGCATCACCCATATTCTCCCATATCCTATGTGCTAAGCATAGGGAACTTGTTCTACATTTTTTTTTGTTCTACATAAAAAAACTTATACGTTACTAGTTCCCTGATTGTAGCAAATAGTGAAACACCCTCCCTATTTGCACCTCAATATGCCAACATGTGGCACTTGTTTGGGCCCCACAAAAAAAAACACCACTAAAGCTTTTGCATGGAGGGTGTCCATGCAAAACTTAGCCTGATCAAGCACTTGCAACCATCCGATTGGGCCTTAAAATTGCTGCCCACATCATTGACACAATGTTGTGGTACAGTGTTTTCACAAGCTCATGGCTACAAGTGACCAATCAGGCTAATTTTTTACATGGAGGTTCACCAAGCAAAAACATTAGTGGAGTTTCTTGGTGACCCCAACTAAGTGGCATGCCAAATATACACATGTATAAATACATATATACATGAGTGTGTATATATACATACATACATACATATATATATATATATATAAGTATGTGAGTGTGCATGTGCATACTCGAGGTTCCAAAGCAAAAGGCCCTCCAATCTCTAGTAAGGTCCTCCAAGGAAATCTCATAACACTCTGTCACGGTAGATATCGATGTTGAGACCAATACGATGATTATCTACAAGGTAGGAAATACTTTAAATTTTTATAATTAAATAACGTCTATACATCCCTTCCCAAAAAAGGCAAGTTAGCTATCTGATTAAAATGGTTTGTAGCTGAAAAAAACAACCTTGGATTGGTGCAGAGATGGCCCCGATGCTTCGAACACATTAGACATATATGAGGAAAAAGGGCCCTCAGTTTTCTTCTTTTTCACTTGTAATAAGAAGCTAGCATGAGAAGGCTTTGATCTTCAGAGCAACACTCGGTGTAATGGAGGGTTAAGACTCGCTGAACATTATTGACAAAACATGAGGATGAGGCTAATATTCGAGAAAACATTAGAGTTATCTACATGGTGATCCTTTTTACCCTCCCATACACCAAGGAGTGCAAAGGATGTAGGAATTGCTCAAAGTTGTTAACATACAGTATTTAGTACACTGGATAGTGAAGTAGAAACTTTTTTTCCTAGTTTGGTATTATGTTGGGGATAAGATTAAAAGTTGCCATTTATTAAAAAAAAAGTCCCGATCTTTAGAAAAAAATTACAGAAGGGGAATTTAGGACCACATCGCAATAACGGAAAGGAAGTGGAGAATGGTTGCAAGTGTTTGAGTGCAACCGCAACACATCTCTAAAACAAAATTAAAAAAAAGAAAAAGAAAGAAAAAGTCAAAAATACCCCAAGAATATTAAATGATTTAATAGATATAGAGGTTACTTTTGGAAAATTTAAAAAGTGTTAGCATGCTTTGCAAGGCAGGTTTTGGCGCTAAAATAGTATAGATTACAGTAACCAGTGTAGTCAAAGTGTAGCCTATGCAACTGCTTCAACTTTCTACCCCCTTCACTGCCTTAAACATGGCCTAGGTAAGCAATGACAATGGAGCAACAACTAATTAAGTTCTTGTTTTGTTTACCACTTGTTAAAGATATAAGTAATATATTTTTTAATCCATATGTGTGTGTGTGTGCGTATGCGTGTGCGTGTGCGTGTGCGTGTGTGAATCAGTGACATGCTATTCATCAATGAAAAAGATTCTGCAAAAGAAAGATATCTACTTATGATAATGAACATGTCGTTAATTGGAAGCATCAACCATCAATGAGGGAGGAGAGAGAGAGAGAGAGAGAGAGAGAGAGAGAGAGAGAGAGTACTCGTTAGAATCTATATAAAATCCTCATGTAATACAAGAATTGCAACATTAAGAGTAAACAAGAAGGAATCAGCCATAAGCTCCTTAACTAAAAGGGAAAGAACAAATACATAACAAGTCAAAAAAAAAAACCAATATTTAGAAACAAAGATAAACAACAACGAAAGAAAAAGAATATAGGCAGCATGAAAAGGAAAAAAACATGCTCGCAAAGAAACAAAAAATGAATAAAACCATCAGCGCTAGCCTGCATGTAAAGAAATAAATAACAACCAAAGAAAACAACTCGTGCAGTGGTTGAAACAAACAGGTAAAGTGACAGCATATATAACAGCATTCCAAGTGCCTTTTTTCCTCTTTCCTGATCCTTTTCGAATAATCTACCGTTTCCTAGCTGCTAGAGATACTTGACCCGAAAAGCACAACCACTCAGTGTTTTACATGTCGTGACACATCGCAATATTTCCCTAATTTTGAAGAAGGCGACACCACATAAAGGCAGAAGTCACTCCAGAGATTATTTCCACCATGTCTCCCAAATGACATGTGGGGATGATATGGTGGAAACAAAAAAAGAAAAAGTGAAAAATGAGTGAAAATAGGGTTTTTACTGATATTTTATAGCAATCTAACTTAGAGGGGAATACATACATGCATATATATAGTAAATGACATGTACTTGGGAAGGTACGGTTGCATACCGGTAATGGAAAAAACGGAGACATCCACAATGATAGCCTAAATAAGACATAAACATGTCTAAATGAACTAAAAACAATAAAATTTTCCAAATGGCATAATACAATTAAATAAAATGAGCAAACGCAACAAGGAGAAATCAATACATCACAACCATAAGGAGTGGTGTCTGGGCTCAATGTTATACTCATCACCCCACCACCCCTATATATGCATTGCTTTTGTCATATTTTGGTTTTGAGTAAGATACGTACAAAAAAATTTACCCTTTTTTCATTTTTTTTCTTCATTTTTTCCTTTTCTTCCACCATGTGGGTGACGTGTCTTGCAACAGCGACATTTACAACCTTGCTAGGAATTAAGCCTTAGCAATCCATTAATGAATCGTTTATATTAACATTAATTCACATCCAAGCATAGTCAAGACACTCTCTTAGCCAATCAAGCCAATCACACTGGATTTGTATTTTAGAAGGTGAGAGTGGCCTTGTTTAGTTGGTTCTAAACTCAAGAAATACAATACTAGTGAGTCAGCAATTTAAAATACGTCATATTGAAAGGACTGCTTGATTGGGATAGTGTATACGTAGAATGCTCAATTAAATGTGGGAATGGTTAAATTGGTCAACATATGTGAGGTGACAACTTAGTCCTGCAATGTATCCTCCATTGTGAAAATGGCATTCATCATCCACACCCAATTGTATTGGTGGACGTCCCTTGATAGAAGGGCAGTGAACATATAAGATGACGATAGGCATTTTGACTATAAAAAGAGATGGTCAACAAAACTTAAGAAAATCAATGGAGCAAATGAGTAGTTAACTTTAACTAGTTCAGTCTAATTCAAGACATATATCATTTTTTCTTTTTTTTTATACTTCATGATATATAAAAAGGAGACGAAAAACAAAAAAAAAGCTGCCCAAAACCAAAACAGGCCTGAAGCAGAAAAAAGCTATAACAGAGTCCAAGCATCACAAAAGCAACCAACCAAACTACTGAAACATATCCCAGCTCGGTAAACCAGTAAACATAGTGAGCCTCTTCGACCCTCTCCTAGCCAGCGTCTCAGTGAATCTATGAGGCTTAATAACCCTATAAGGGTTCCTAAGCAGCCGTCTGCCCATGAATGAATTAAAAACACTAAAACGAAGTGCATTTAAAGTGCTGCTGCACTGTCATGTCCTGTCCCCGGATACCACCTCAGAAAAAAATGGTATATAGATAGTATAGATTAACAAGTATTAATAATAGTACAGCTTTCACCAGAATAAGAATTTCCGTTTTCTGGAAGGCTAATCAAATCCTTTTTAGTTCAATGGATAAGGGGAAAGCAGGGGAGAAACGATTAGGCAGACAGATGCATGCAAACACAGTTCCATTTTCTGGAAGGATCCTTTTTTTAGTTCATGGATAAGTGGAAAGCAGGAGAGAAAGGATTTAACGGAGGGACACATGCAAACACACACACAGAGGGACGCACACGGGCGCACACACACACACACACAGAGTTGTTCAAATAGGAAACAAATTAAAAATAATATATTGAGATGGTTTGGGCGTGTTAAATGAAACAAAAGCAGTGGTAAGAATATGTGACTTCATGTAAGTGGAAGGTCCTATGAGAGGAAGGGAAAAAGCTATGAAGAAATAGGTTGAGTTGGCAGAGAATTAAATACAACATTGTTTTTGATAGCCTAGCATAGTGGAACAGGATTCAGCAGTTATTTGGAGAAGGCATTGTTGACTGATTGATTGACTGTCTCGTCTTTATGATCAAAATATATGGTATTTCAAAAAAACATCATTTAATCTTGGTAAGTTATCATTATATCACGGATGCATTACTACAAATAATACTTGTAAGCAGCAATAATTAAAAATTATGTTTGCAATACTCCTGTAAGTGTCACAAAAATACGAGAGAAACCCAAATATTACATAATCATGCTTGCAAATCGAAATCCCATATATTCACCATGATGCTTATATCCCTCCTCACTTGTTTATAGCTTCAGAAAGGCTACAACTTGTGAAGGCCAGATAAGAAATTCACAATATTATCTCTTTGTGACCAAGGGATTCTGTTACTTAAATGATTTTGGTCCACTTTGTCTCCATTGTTCTACCACATAATCCACAGGCATGAGAATATAAAGAAATTATAATAATGATGAAGTTCTTCCTCAGACCAGTTTAATGGACTTCCTTTGAATTTTTACTACAATGTATGATCAATCCACAACAAGGTATGATAAACCTTCATACAACTCAGTTTACAAACGTGTCAACATAAATTAGTGCAAGTTTCCAAATTCTCACCCATATGTTATCCATTATGAGCCAAAGACAAAGTGGACTACAAGAATGTGAAGATTCAAGATTTCAGAAGAAATACACCAGCTTCGGACTGAATGGTTGACTGTACTTAAGGAGATTGGGGGATTCAAATGACAAGACGTTTATTTGAACTGGAACGTGATAGTGTCTGGTCCCCAAAAATTGTGGGTATTGCTGTATGGTGCCGTCTCCTGTTACAGGGCATGTATATTTTGGGTATTTGCTGTTCAAAGCCTTCAACGATGTTTTCTTTTCATTAACTTGTAAACTTCAGAAACAAAATCTAAAAAAATGATAATAATAATAAATAAATAAAAATACAATGCCCATAAAGAACAGACCACTTTAAAAGCTCAGAACATAAACCAGTACCTCCATGGCCCTTACAACACACCAGAGTAGAATTGGATCATTCGAAAAACAGTAAATCAATGATGCTAGAGCACAGATTTCATTTCTTAGTGAGAAACCAAGAATATTAAAGCAATACAGTATGTCCAAAAAGGCATCAGTCATTCCGTACCTGAACAACCATATTAGGCTGAAGATGCTCAACATTTTCTACACGTTTGTAAGACAAACTGCTGCAAGACATCAAGTACAAAACCTTGTAAGAGTTAATCATCTTCACAGCAAAAAGTGTTCAGTAAATCACCACAGGATTGACATATATAAAATGGAAGTTTCACGTTATACAAATAATAACAATATTCTTTCTATTAGTATTGTAGTTATTATTATTATTACTACTACTATTTTTTTATGGAATATTATTACTGCTAATACAACATAATAACAACACCATCAAGTATATAATCTTGTAAGAGTTACTAATATCACCACATACTATTAAACATAAGATGGAAGTTTCTACTCGTACAAATAACAATGTAACATTAATATTATTATTTTTTTATTATTGCTACTACTGATATTTTTATTACTATTGCTACTACCATCATCACCACCATTACTACTACAATATCAACAACAACAATAATAAAGCAGAGCTCTCTTTTCATATTAATTAAGCATAATATGTCCTTCTCAAGATACAATGCACAAGACAAGAATGCGCAAATCCTCATTGTTGTTATACAAAAGATGATCTTCTATAATATTCTTAAGACGGCATAAAGAGATATTACTTTTGCCATGAGCATCTACAGCCCCTCCATAAAATTGTTCTGCATTGTTGGATTTTAGACACTAGCATAATTCTCATGTAATATAATTAACAAGTGAAATACTCATTCTCGTACATTCAAGAGTAATATACTGACAACATTTTCTTAATGAATAATTTGTTCTGACAAGCTAGGAAATTTGTTAGTCTCCATCAAGCATTGGCTTACAATTACCATTAGCTACATGGAAACTACCAGCTATTTTAAGCAATTTTACATACTAGTTGAAAATGTGGAATCATCTTAACCACAGTTTGTAGTCAGAAAGAGTCATTTCTTTGATTAACAAAAGAAAAATAAATAGAAAAATATATCACCTCTGAAGAAAAGATAACAAGATCAAAATAAAGATCCCAAATTCAAAGGTTCCCTTGAACCTCCATCACCTAAGTGGAAGCCATAGCTCCCAACGGATGATGTTGATAGAGAGAATGCAAATTAGTGAGGCAGTGAATACATCTCTTTGATTCATGCTTTTTGTTGAATAGTCTCTTATGAAAAAGGCTATTACTTTTATGCATGATGACCTTTAGCTTCACCTTTAGCTCAAATACTAAAAACAAAATGTAGATTGCTGTTTCATTAAAAAATGATGAAAAAATAACATTAAAACGAAAAAAAAAAAGAAAAGAAAAAGCATAAATAATATGAAACCGCAATGCTGATGATTAGTAAAATCCAAATGATGGGTATTCAAATTTTTTAAATAATGGAAATTGTTCAAGAAAATAACCCAAACTTTATATATATATATATAAAAGATATCTTTGTCAAATCTCACATATGACCTGTAAAAACAACTAAACAATATCCTCAACATGCAGGATCTAATGAAATGAACAAGAGACTCATGCATTTACATCAAAAATTCAAAGAAAAATAATCCAAAATTTGGTTCAAAATATAAGCTATTACAAAGTCAACTTATGCAGAATTACTCAAGAGTATAATAAAGATTAATTAAGCAATGATTTTCAGAACCCCAATCTATGCAATTTCAATTTCTAAAGAGTTAAACTTACCTGATAATGTAAGATAACTAAACATGAAGCCATGGTAAGGAAAAGTTGAATGGATCTAACTCGGTAAAACTGCAACACTTACACATTGCTATTGTCTCTCACAGAGTTCTGAGGCTGCAGTAAAGAAATGCGCAATGATAGATCAACATGCACAGAACCCTTGACTGATCGATTGATTTCTAGTACCTTGCATTTTACAAACTGCCCTTCCTGACACTCAAATAGAGGATCAGGAACCCATTCATCTGTAAGTTCAGTAAAATGAACCTTCCCATATAGATGAGGGCCTATTTGCACGAGCAACCCTCCAAGACCTGGAAGTACTTTTGAAATCCTCCCACCAATAACATCACCTTCTTGTATATGTTGCATAACTTTCTTATGTAAAATGTTACTGTCTGTATCATCAATCTTAACCATTTCACTACCTTGTGTTCTAAGTGACAATGTGTGTAACACCAATCGTAACAGGTTTTTGTCTTTATTAATACTCAATATATAACCAGAAACAGATTTTCCCACATTAAAGTGCTTCTGGATATCTTGAAGTTCACTAGGCTCACACGAAATGTCAAGAAAAAACACCTGAGCCATCACATGCCGAGATAACGTTAACCACACCCACTCACTATCGACTTTAACCACATATCCAGTCACACACTTTCCAATTGAAAATTTGGAATAGTCAGCCACAGGTCCATCCTCTATTTCCTTGGAACCTGGATAGAAATTACAAATTAGAATACAAATTTTTCTAAAAATAATAATAAATAAAATTACAACTCTCAAAAGTAGCAAGAATTTTGCCCAAAAACATTCACTTTGGGTGTGCAAAATCACTATTATGAATTTTAAGAGTAATCATACGAATTATAACATTTCTAAGCAAATAACTCAATATTTATAATTTCCCAAAGCATGGTTTTAAATTTTTCTGAAAT
The DNA here is from genome assembly GCA_031762675.1 of Pachysandra terminalis. NCBI lineage: Eukaryota > Viridiplantae > Streptophyta > Magnoliopsida > Buxales > Buxaceae > Pachysandra > Pachysandra terminalis. The sequence continues at coordinate 539,039 of JAUPMG010000001.1, read as the reverse complement.
CTAGCAAAACTTCCATTTTCTGAATATCACTCAAAATTTTTCTATACGACGATAATTGCGGTTGCTTACAACTTTTCTGTCTAATTATTTTACAGGAAATATCGCCAAAAAAAATGATTCTTCCCCAAATTTTCTATTTACATAAGTGCAAATTTTACCTTCAAATCCCAACTCAAAACCTCGCCTCCAACTCACATAAAAAGAAATTAAGAAAAAAACAAAGAAAACTTTTAGTGTGCACTCAAACCATAAAACCAAAAGCTAGCATTCCAAGCCAACAGAAAAGGATGGAAAGAATTGATATTTTGAGAGGAGACAACAGTGATAAAGGTGCTGATAAACAAAAAAAAAAAAGTAGCAAGAAAGTACTTCACCTGAAAGCACTGCTGGTCTAATGGACAGTTCCCATTGATCGTGTCTTCTATTCCTTTCTGTCTGCTTACTCATGGAAACAATCCTTGCAGTCAGCAGTTGTCCAATTCTAAACATACTAAAGGGATCTTCAACTATGCTACCATCACTTGCCTGTCCATTATAAAACCTTGAATGACTTAAAATTACAATTTAAAATTCATTAGGAAACATCACAAGAACAGATGCACCAAGGGTAAACCACACAATTGCTTTGTAACTCACGACAAACTACATTACAGACGAATATGTCTACCTCTGTTATATGAACCCTCCCACGGAATCCAAGGCCAAATTTCAGTCTTAGCTCAAGTGGTTTTATATCGATAATCTGTACAAAAAAGAAAGGAATGACATGGAAAATAAAGAGAAAAAATTATTACAGAGAACATTGTCAGTTCTTGGCTCGATGCTAGTTTATATATGATAACATAGAAACATAAAGAGCGAATGAGATAGAAATCATTGTTAATTTTGTTATCACCTCTGCCCCAACTAGTGATCCGACATTATAGTTGGACTTTTTCTTGGCTCTCTTTGAACTAGAAGTTTCTGTAATCTCACAAAGAGATTTTAGAAGCAGCAGCAGTCTCCCTGCGGTTAAGGGACTAGGAAGTGCCTCAATGGTTGCAACAACACTACACCAATTAGAACTATGTAAGTTGCGACCATGTGTGAAACATAACTCAAATTAGGAAATAAGGAAAATCAATCACATCCGCAGTAGCATATGACAAAACTAGATAGCCAATTAAATGTCCAAGCAAGAAAGATAACCATCATCTATAGACGCAGATAGATAGAGCAAATAAACCATTACATAGAGAAAAACAATAGAATAATTTTTTTGAAAAATGCTCAACAATACAACACAAAAATGTGAAGTGGATACACAGATGAGGGATTTATATTTTTTTTACTTCGACGAATAACAAAGAGATTTTATTAATGACATAAGCATATAGAAGCCAAATGTTTGTACTCTAGTAAGTACATTCTTTTACTTGCTCGTCAATCATCCTGAAAGAGTTAAGGGATTCTAAGGGTTCACTTTTCTCCGGACCAAGAGACAAGAGACGCTATTCATGCCAAATCCATCTTAGGAATACATTCAGCTTTCTCTAATGCACAATCTGTTTATTCTGTTAAAGGCCCTCTGGAAATATGAATAACAATCTTTTCGATATCTTAGTAAATATCTAAAATATTGAAGGATCCAGATACAGAGCAAAGTAGCAAACAGCCAAACACCATTCAAATCCAAGTCTGATTCATCCTCTTCCAATGTTCTCCAGCTTCTTGAATGTCCCATTACATATAAATAAAAAAATACATATATATATATACACACACACGCATACATATATATATATATATAATGAGAATGAGTTCCCCACGAGTACAAAAAAATATACCTTCACTCTTCACACCTTAATATCTCAACACGTGGCATTTGTTTGGTACATAAAAACCACACGTGTTTTTGCCACGTCAGCTTCCATGCAAAAAATAGCCCAATCAGACCCTTGTGGCTGTCCAATTGGACCCTCGAATTGCTGACCACGTCATTTGCTACAGTATCGTACTATAATGTTTTTATGCGATCAGCGATTCAATTGATTGGATGGCTACAAATCTCTAAACGAACTATGTTTTGCATCGAAGCTCACGTGCCAAAAAAAAATAATGTGGTTTTCGTTGGCCCAAAAAAGTGCCATTAATCAGGATATTAGAGTGAAAAAGAAAGTTTCGGATGTGCCATGTATAAGGAACTCACACACACAGACACACACACAAAGGAAAAGAAAGCAATGCCCTATGTATATGAAAACTATAATATAGGCAAGCAAAAAGGAAAGTAAACTAGCCCATACCAAGCTGCATACAGCCCAAAAATGCATCCCGGTCATTTACCAAAAGGCATCCCCATCATTTTATCATTTATAAAAATTGAAACATCTTTAAATTCAGGTGAAGAAACCACCCAATGCAAAATAAGGGATAACGAACATTTTTTAAGGCGTCCGGACTATGCTCTACTCTCCTCCAAAGATCCAAAAAATTCTCTCCTTCAAGATGGTACAACAAAATACAGGACATATATTCCAGAAAATGACCCTGACCCACCTCCCTCTCCCACTCCGCCAGCCTAGGGGTGGCAATGGGCCGGGTGACCCACCCAGTCTGATCATCCCGGACCTATGATTGGGCGGACTTGGGTAAGGATAAGTAGCCTGTAGGGCCGGGTAGGGCTCAAATTTAAGGCCCGATTAAATTTTCAAGCCAGACTCGGGTTCATGCTAGATTGGCCCGGCCCAACCCAACATTAATGAGATATATATAATTTTTACTTAAAATCAAACATCATCTTGTGGCTTTAGTTTAGTGGTGACATGCTCACATTTTCTTCTATGAGACCTACGTTCAATTCTTTACAGCAACAAAATACTAAGACATTTATAGTTTTTAGTTTAAAAAATAACAAATTTCAATTTGTACGGTCGGGCTGAACCAGGCTCGGGGTTACACCTTTGAGCCCGAAGGTTGGGCCGGGCTAGGATTGGGCCACCATCAAGATTTTAAACGAACTTTCGCTATTTTTTTAGTTTGCGACATAGCGATATTTCCCCATTTCGGGGAAATTTGGCGAAATTTCGCTAAGGCCCCCTGGCGAAATCACAGACGAAATTGAAATTTCAAACCTCGGACACCATACATTATGTTATAATGGGATGTAAGCCTGGCCCAAGCCGGCCCAAGCCCGGCCCGTTGCCAACCCTACGCCAGCCCCAAGAAGAAAGAATGGAATAAAGCCTCTCATCACCCAATCAACTTTAAACTCCTATAGAAAGAATGACCAACACTTAGAAGCCACTTCAAAATGCACCAGAAGTTGATAAACTGATTCAGCCTCCACCCAACAAAGAGAAAACCAATTAACAATAATCCATTGCTTAGAAATCAGATGAACCATGAAAAATTTACATAGTGAGGACGGCCACAAGAAAAAATGCCACCTTGGAGGGCATAGGGAAATGCTCATTCAACCGCCAATATCAAATTTGTCCAAGCTAGGGAGGAGAGAATAAAAAAGCAAGCCACAGAGAAAACCTTATTCCTTCCCCAAATCCAAGAGTCAGGACCTTCCCCAATCTTCATTGAAAGAACAGCAAAAATACCATTGACTCAAGCTTTGTATCAAAAAGGGCCCACTATACTGAAGACTGCATCCACCTTACCCTACTGTTTATAAAACAGCACATTAACCCAGACACCCCTACATTTTGTTACCAAAGATAGGTCATGAAAGTACATATAGCCAACAAAGAGTCACCAACCCATGCATCCACCCAAAACCTCGCTCTATTGCTACACCCAACCAAAAACTAAACTCCCCTGCACAAACTGGTCAAAGGCTCCAAAGTTAGCTTTCCAAAACCCCACTCCATAAGAGCCCTTGATTGAAGTAGGCTCCCAAACCCCTGGATTACTGCATAGTTTGCTACAATAACATTCTACAGAGACTCTCCTTCCCTCCCCAAACTTCTAAAGATTCCCGCTACTTGAATGTCTTGAATAATTAGAGAAGAAAAGATCAGCCTTGACCAGAATACTCTAAAATATGCTCTAACAAGTGCTTGTGACATATTAGCTGATTGGGATGGCCAGAGAGGTATTGTTTTGCGGGATTCCACAAGATGATATAACGGCCGATTAGATATATCTGGACTTATTTTTCTTTTTTGCCTCATCTTTGTTTTCTGTATTTTTTTAATCTCTCCTCCTTTTACCCCTTTCTTCTATTTCCGCTTTTTCTTTTGATTTTTGGTTAGCCCTCTTGCTAGCCCTCATGTAACCTCTTCCATTTCATATTTATAATATCTTCACTGTTTTTTTTGTGTGTGTGTGTTTGTGTGCGTGTACAGAACTCCTAATTTAGCCATTCACCACAAGATGGAAACTTCAAAAGAATACACCCCCATCACTCAAAGCCCAAGTAGAATGAAGTCATAAGGAAAACAGATAGCATAGCATGGTTAGTGTAGGAAAGATGTGAACTTTACAAACGTCAGTGAGAGAGCTTATATGTGTTACAATCAGATGACAAATAAGGAAGGCAATGGCAACTCTTCTCTTGATTTTGCAATAACTGAAGGCATCGCCAATGTTCGCAATGTCGATGTCGCAAGACACGTCGCAAGGCCATGTTGTGCGACATGTCACGATATCTAGGGGTAAAAATGGGAAATGTGGAATTATTTGAGGGAAATCTAAGATTTTTGATGGAATTTTGATCCCACCTCCTAGATGAGCATAATTAAGGCCTAAATACATCAAAATATGC
>JAUPMG010000001.1:487013-500257 GCA_031762675.1 Pachysandra terminalis | reverse complement strand
GAAGAGATTTAACAAATTTCTACAGTTTACATAATAAACCAAAAAATTTAAGCCATTTGTTTAGTAGAATTTGGATCATCAAACAAAACATATTGGATTGCAACCCAAATTTTGAATCCCTCTCATCATCACAAAACCCAGAAAATACAAATATGCACTCCTCTGAAAACCCAGATTCTTAAAAAAAGCTCATATATCTGATCTCTCTCTCTGTCTAACTAAGGGTTAGCTTCTCTACAACTACGAATTTTTACTACTCTCTCTTAAACCCTCCAAACTTTTAAAATCTCTTAACATACTGTTCAAATTACAAACCATTAAAACCACTCTCTATATACACTCAACAATCACAATTTTAAATTACATTACCTCTTCATGGACTTGAAGAAGATGGCTCTGCCCTTAGCTCTCTCAAATACCCAAGTAAGGTTTCAGCCTGCCAAACAATGAATTAACGAAAAAAATCAACTCAGATAATCGTAGATTTATTTAACGAAAATGGCAAATTCAATGAATCAAAATCACATTCGTATCTTGTGCTTAGCTCGAGTTGATCTTGACTGCGAGAGAGCAACGAGCGGAGGGGTTCCACCTTCCAACGTGTCAAGCTTTTAGATTTTGGTTCGAAACAATCGGGAAGAAGCTCGCCAGATTCGTCTCTCTCTGCTTTTAGATTTTGGTCCGAAAGAATCGGGAAGAAGCTCGTTAGATTCGTCTCTCTGTTTTTAAAAGCTCGCTGGATTCGATTTTGGTTCGAAACAATCGGGAAGAAGCTTGCCGGATTCGCCTCTCTCTGCTTTTGGATTTTGGTTCGAAAAATGGGAAAGAAGCGATTCGTCTATCTGCTTTTAGATTTTAGCGAGATAATTTTGTTATCACATTCGTATCTCGTGCTTAACTTGAGCTGATCCTGACTGCGAGAGAGCAACGAGCGGAGGGGTTCCACCTTCCAATGTGTCAAGCTTTTAGATTTTGGTTCGAAACAATCGGGAAGAAGCTCGCCGGATTCGTCTCTCTCTGCTTTTAGATTTTGGTTTGAAACAATTGAGAAAAAGCTCGTTGGATTCGTCTCTTTGTTCTTAAAAGCTCGCCGGATTCGATGTTGGTTCGAAACAATCGGAAAGAAGCTTGCCAGATTCGCCTCTCTGCTTTTAAATTTTGGTTCGAAACAATGAGAAAGAAGTTAATTCGTCCATCTGTTTTTAGATTTTAGCGGGATAATTTTGTTTTAGACACGGGGAAAGGTAACCTAATGCCGTTAGTTAAACGCTATTTAGCTAACGTCCGTTTACTCTGATGTTTAATGTGCATTTTCGTATTTGGTGGGTCCACTAAGACGTGTCGAGCTCTTGATGAGTTAACATGAGAGTTATCAGAGGATCCGGCTTCCTTTATTTTCAGGTTATCGACGGTTCGGAAGGAAGCTTCGAGAGAGAGAGAGAGAGGGGAACGAACAACTCATTTCGCTATCCGAGCAGGAACGACGAGAGAGGTGATTCGCTGTGGTTGAGTTTGTGAGGTATAATCTGTGAGGTATAATCTCAATCAAATCGATCCTCTAGGGTTTTCAAATCTCTACCTACGTGTGTTTATATTTTTCTCTGCCTTCAATTTATAATCGACTTGCTATTGATTTCTCTGACGTTGAATGATAGATGTGAAGTCATTTCGTAGAATATTTGAATTTTCTTGTGCTCGATGTGATTGCTGTTGAAGGAGAAGCTCGCTATATTTTATTTTATTTTTGTATTTTTGTAATTTTTAGGGTTTATTGGAACAATCTGATGTAGTGTTTTGAGAAATTTATGTTCGTTTCTATGGGCTGTTGTGATATGACTTCTATTTGTATTTGATTTATATCTCGTTTTTGTAGATTTTATCTTCGTTTTAGAGGCTTTGTTGACAAAAAAAAATGGTTTTTTTTTTTAAACGTGAGATTGTTTTAAATTTCAAGTTATAGGGGAACTTTTCACCTTTAAAATAAAGAAATTTTGTCATTTTGGGATATTTTTCACGAAAAATTATGCAAAAAACTTCAAGACAAGGGAAATGTTGATGTAAGGAAAATTCAGTGCCTTTTATTGGGGGAAAGTTTACTATTTTGGGGAAATATAAAATCAAGAACTGTGAATTGATGACAAGCTAACATACACCTCAAATGTTTTTTGTTTTTCCTGATAGTTGTGTTATTCGTCTTGTTGAGTTGTACATAGGTTGAACATTGCATACAGATGAGGGGGAGAAGTTACAGTTACAGTCCCTCATCCCCAAGGGAGGGTTATGGCAGGAGAGGTCGGAGCCCTAGCCCCAGGGGTCGCTATGGAGGCCGTTCTAGAGATCTTCCTACTAGCCTTTTAGTCCGTAACCTTCGCCATGATTGCAGGTATGTTCTCATTTACTTTTCTTTGCTAATTGCCCCATTATTGGTCCGGTGATAAGACTTCGCTCTACTTGATAAAAAAACGAATAAGACTTCACTCTTACTGCAATTTTGCATTTGTATCTCATTATTTTGTATGTTCATCATTTTTATGGATCTCGATAATGATACCATTTTTATGAATCCTTTGGAAAGGTGTTACACTTGGTTCTATTAAGTATATTTTGAAGGAAGGAGTAGAACAATCTCCAAAGATAAGAGGAAGTGCACCATGTAATTGAGAAAGTGAAGATAGAGGTCTCCTCTTGTGTAGCATTCTAATGACTTAAATGTTATGTTCCCCTTAGTGATATTATTAGAGATTTAAACTTGAAAGCCAGCCAGTCTCCACTAATCACATCCATCGTAAGGACTTCACACTGTCTTGTTCTCCTCCCGTACAATGTTAAAGATAAATTTTGATTGTTGCTTTCTTGGAAATTCAAGGGATTCATGTATTGGGGATTTTATCATTAGAGATCATAATGTAAATCTCAGTTGAAGGAGATTCCCCTTATGCTATTGCGTGAGAAGAAGGAAGTTATCTGAGCCCTTCACTCATCAGCAATGTCAAAGCTGGTCCTTGGACTAAAATTCACATTTGCTTGGATCAGTTGGCTGATTAATATTGAATGAGGTTTTCTATGTTGGCTTTGCATGAAATATCATAACTTTAAAATGGTGAAGTTTTTGATTTCATAATATTTCTTGTAAAAATATGAAGGAAAGTTTCATAACAAGGGATATAGCTAGGGAGGGGTAATTTTGCTGCCCTCTCAGATGGGAAACTTTACTAATTCTTCTCCCCCTTTCTTTGAGATGTTTTTATATTCCTTTCTGGTTGCTTTTAATAATATTTGTTTCTCAACTTATCAATTTTTTTTTCTTCTAATAATATAAAGTTTCTTATAAATAAATTAGGAATTTAGGAGAAAAGAAGTCTACTTTTGACAGCTTCATCCTTTTAGTATCTGTATGAATAGAATTCAATTGTTATTTTTTGTCCATTGTGGTCATACGTGTGCATGTCACATAGATGTGGTTTTCGGAGTATGCCATTGTTTAAAGGGTGGGTATGGAAAGCCAGGTTGTCCAAAGTATTGAACGGGTCTGTTTCTGAGATGTGGCTGCTGAGGTGGTTACTTGAAAAACACCTTGTATTCACTATGTCAGCCTTTCTTCATTGTATAAATCTCTGCCCTATAGGGCAAATTTTCAAATGGCAAAAAGGCTGTCGTACAAACAATTTTTGTTTCAAAGAATTTAAGTCCTTAACATCTATTGTTTATCGGGGTATTTTTTCTAGATACAGTGGAGATAGTGCTTGTATGACAAAGGAATACTGCATAAGTGGCTAATATCAAACAAACGGACTGGATAAGCCATGGCCATCCCACCGCGGGGATGAAATAGAGAGATGTCCAGAGAAGAGAAACGGTTGGGCCAACTAGGAAAACTTTTCTCACATATACTATATTTCTTTTGTCTTATGATAAGTTTCTGAAGGCTCAAGTGCTGATGTAGTTATTATTATTATTATCGTCATACTTTTTATTTCTCACATCAATATAGGAACTGTAAAAGTTTTGTTAATTACATATTACGGAACTAATTATAAGTTTTTGTTGTGTAGGCCGGAAGACCTCCGAAGGCCATTTGGGCAATTTGGGCCTCTTAAGGACATCTACTTGCCTCGAGATTATTATACGGGGTGAGCTTTTTTTTTTTAACTACCCATGAGAGTTTCTAGTTTCTAAGTCCTTTTGAATGAAATTGTAGTTTCCAGCTTTTGTTTATCTCATATGTTTTGTCTTTTTTTTTTAAAGTATTTTTGTTATGTTTTGGTAAACAATGGTTGATGGGTTCTTAACTCGGTCTATGGTACATCTTCCATTTAATCAACATATGTTGATGTTAATAGGCTTTCAGTTCTGATGTTGTTTAAATGAAGTTGAGCCGTCTAATCTAATCTTAGTCCTACCTCCTTCTTCTTTCTTCCCCCGTCTCTTGCACACACAAAGACCTACGATTTTTTCTTGTTTTCTTCCTATATTATTGGTGTGATGGGTTCTTTCTTTAAAATATACTGTCTTTTATCAAGAGTTGGATATTTTATTAAAATTGTTGAGATTCAACAGTGGAAATAAAGTTTTGAAGACATCAAGTAATAAGAGTCCTGTTGAAGATGATGTTAATGTTTGTGAAGATTGGAAGGAAGTTGGGTTTGAATACATTTTGAAGACATTCAAGTCTTGAAGAATTTCCAGTCATCTTTAACCTGACATTTGCAAGGTCAGCAGCCGAGTGCTTGCTTTTACTTGAATTACATGAAGAACCCGTAGCATTTCTCCGCTTATCACAACCTTCCTTATTACAGGGATCATTTTGGTCATTCTCAATCAAGGTTCAATCACTGTGGTAGCTCTAATTGTTTTTGCAAACTTCGTGATGCTGAGCTTATTTGTGTTGCAGGGAGCCCCGTGGCTTTGGTTTTGTTCAATATGTTGACCCTGCTGATGCTGCAGAAGCCAAATATCAGATGGATGGTCAAATTCTACTTGGCAGGGAGCTGACTGTTGTATTTGCAGAGGAGAACAGAAAGAAGCCGACTGAAATGAAGCACAGAGAACGTGTGAGGTAAACGTTCCCTTTGTTTTTTTTAGGGCCTTATGATCTTTAATTTAGCTTTAATTGGATTTACGTGTCCTGAAGTTCCATGGGTATTTTTTTTTTTCTGGAGTCGGTCTTGATGATATCATATATTATGTAAAGCCATTTTACCCTGTAAGGATATATGGTATCACAAAGTCCATAGAAGTTTGAGCAATGACAAATCCTTTGTACTAGCTGTTTCATATATTGAGACAAAAATACTCCAATGTGCATGAGTATTTTGACTTCACTGTGCACAAGGCCCCCATCACGACTAGAAGCATACAACTATAAAATGCTCTCTAGTTGCAAAACCTCACATGGCAACTGGAGAGTTGCTGAGCTGTGTGTTTGCTAATATTTTTAAGCCTGGCATTCCAACCAACCTTGCAAAATACTGGATTTTAGGCAAAAACAGTGTCAGATATGATGCTACCATACGAAAGAAGACTTTCAACATGATATGATATTTGGGAATGTTTTTACCACTTATGTTTTCCAGAACGGGCTTCTTTCAACCAACATAGCTTATTGTTTGGCGTGATCATTTTATTTAATGGGTTTATTTTCTTGGAGAGTCCTAAGAAATACTTCGTGGCAAGGAATAAAGCAGTGACCAAAAGATGATCAAGATAATTATTTAATGTGAGTGGATGCGCCAATGACATTTTATTCTTTTGGCTGTGAACAGAGGAGCATGGTTTCTCAATGGGTGCTTCCTTTGTATTCTTTTGGCTTAAGATGTTTGATTTCTCATGCATATGTTGCAGGGGTCGAGTGTATGACCGCAGGAGGTCTCCCCCTCGTTATTCTCGTTCTCCTCGCTATGCAAGATCTCGATCTCGCAGTCGTAGTTACTATTCTCCTTCCCCCAAGCGAAGACATTACTCGAGGTACATACAAGTTCATTTTCCTTTTTTTTTTTAAAGTTATTTTATTTCATTTTTAAAAAGTAACATGTGCATCTCATGACTCATGTTCCAAAACAGATCTGTTTCACCTCAAGATAAAAGGTACACTCGCGAGAGATCATTCTCACGATCTCCTCCCTATAATGGTTCACGAAGCCGGAGCAGAAGCCCCAGCCAAAGCCGGAGCCGTACTCCTGAAGAATACTATGCAAGGGGACCAGACAGAGAAAGGTCTCAAAGCCCAGTAAGCAAGGGGACCAGATAGAAAGGTCTCCAAGCCTGTAATTAGGGACGCAGTGTTTTAGTCTTTGTAGTTATTTTTAGTTGAGATGATCACAGGTAAGCAGGTTTTACGACTTAATTTCAAGCTTTAGTGGGTCATCAGGAACAAGATCAACATTAGGGCTTCAATTTGCTGTTGGGAGTTTTTTGCTTTGATTGCTAAATTGCTACAGCTCTTTTGTTTTCGACCTTACACAATTTACCCTTGCACAATTTACCCTTGCAAACCTCGAAATACGTAAATTAGAAATGGGTTGATGATGTTTGGGGAACTCTTGGCCTATTATGACTTGCATTTCTGTGCTTCCATAATCCCCTTGTGCTAACAGAGCCTCCCTTTGTGAAGTATCCTTCACTGGATATGTTCAATGGAGCCCATTGCTTGCTTTTCCCATTTTGTATTTGCTTTGGTTGTGGGGGGAAATAAATCTTGATGTTGGATACTGACGAGGTTGTCTTCATAAGTTCAACCTTCTTGGCTATGGCTGACCAACAGTTGGGATATCTGTGAAGCGGCAGCCTTGCTTTTATTTTCGGAGCGAGGTAATGTTGGTGGCATAGTTTGTTACAGTAGAATTGTTTAAACTTGCTCATGGCTTCACTTCTTGGACGTCTGTTGATAGACATTTGGAGTTTGGGTTGGTCTATTTCTGACATTTGGTTGTTCGGGTCTCGGCCTGAAATTTCTATGTAATATGAAGGAAAATTTGAATGTCTGATGGCCTGTGTGCCCAGAGAATTTTCTATTGCATGGAGTATATAGTTTTTGTGGCAACAGGAATCTGGAGAGATGGCCAAGGCTAATGGAGTGGACACTGAATTGACCATTTCCGTAGCAGAGGAAAATATCCTTGTCTAGGTAATATAAGGACCAAGTTTCTTGAGCTATAGAACTGAAAACGTTTGGGATCTATTTGATGTCATACTGAGTTCCATTAAAGAGATCATTTATTCTTATTACAAAGGTGATCAAATGGTGCAAAACATGGTTGGCCGCTCACTCGTTGACCCAGCTAGCCCCAATACAGTGTGGACAGGCTCACGTATGAGCATGGCCTGTTCATGTAATGGGTTGTGCGCTGTGCTGGAATTAGGTCTTGTACATCTAGTTGAGCTCTTAAGCCTGAACAGTCCCATTAATGGAAATGGACTGCACTTGATATGAAGGGATGAAGACATTGTTATATTGTATTCTACTAAGCATCTTAGAGAGAGAGAGAGAGAGAGAGAGAGAGAGAGAGAGAGGAGACGGTGGGCATAAAAAGCTAGTGATGGAGCGTAAAATAGTCTAAAAGAGAAAAGGACTTTTTGACGATTGATGTTCTTTGTATCTTCCTTTCCAACTAAGCTGTTTTTTTTTTTTTGGCTTGGACAATTATGTCATCCTCAATACAATTATTACCAAATGTTATTTTTACAAAAGAAAAATCCCCGCGAGAGCAATATGGTATGAAGAACTCTTCAATGGGACCAACCAAATTTTATCTTGTCCTATTGTGCCAAGACAAGCCAAGTCACTGGAAATTAAAGGAAAAAAGTGGAGACAAGTCTGGCCCTAACCTGAAAAGGGAGAGAAAAAGGTTGAATTTTACCAATCTCCCTTGAGCTCTAGTGTAGAAACCAGACACCTTTCTTGCAAGGGGAGGTCTTGTTTAATATCCAGATCTCTCTCTCTCTCTCTCTCTCTCTCTCTCTCTCTCTCTCTCTTTTCTTCCTTAACCTTCAAGCTGTATTTGGTTAGTAAAAAAAAATAAATGATAAAAAAAAGTTAAAAATGCTTTTCTTTCTTTTCCATCGTTTCTCTTTCATTTTAAAGAGAAAAGTTTGAGAGTATTTGATGTATTTGCTTAATAAAAATCTATAAAAAAGGAAAAGAAAATTAACTTTCTAATGCAAGTTATGTATTTGGTTCATTAAAAAATGTGAGTCCATCAGAAAATACTTTTCGCAATGAGTTACATTTTCAGTCCATAGTCGCTCAAAATTTACCTTTTAAAATAAAGCCTAGACAATGAAAAGAATGGGGAAGTGCTTTTTACTTTCGTTTATATTGTTTTATGACTAGCGAAACACATTCCACTAAAAATGAGACTTTTGAAAAAGTACTTTTCAATAAACTTACACTTTTATCAAACACATCATTAGTCAAACACAGCCTTAGTGATGGCATTATCTATGAGGCCTTTGTCTCCAAAAATCCAAATGTTTCTGTACTTAAATTGGACTCTAAAAGGACTACAAGGGACAATGATTCAAAAATCAAAACCCCATTTTCAACCGAAATATTCAAAATCCAATTTAATTATTTAATAATTATACTCTCTTCAGTTCGAGCCGTTCCCATGACTTTTCAGATGCTTTGAACTAAAATAAAATGACTTTTGGAGAAAGAAAGCTAGAAAGAGAATGAAAGCACAAAAAAGACTCCCTTCAAATTCTCTTTTCCGACCGCTCAAGTAGAAATCTCAGGCGACAATTTCGTTTATAGCTTAAACAAGCAAATGATTCTGTAAGAAAATTTAGACAAAATGATTGATACATAAAGAAAAAAAAAAAAGATTTTGAGAAGGTTTTTGCTGTTAATGATCAGGTGGAGCTGGGAGTAGAACAGAACAGTGATTATAGAGGTACTCTATATTTGTTTATCCTTTTTGTTTTCATTTCTGGGGTTGTTTCAAAAAAAAAAACCTGGAGCATGTGGTTGCTTTAGAAGTGGGGCTCACATCCTCTACTTGTTTTTGTACTTATTTTGTTCTGAAGTGAGAACTGTGTTGCTACTTGTAGGTTTTCATTTATATTTCTTGAAGCGTTTCTAAAGACTGGATTCCTGGGTTTCTTGAACTGGGGAAATTGAACCAGGTACTTTTTTCTTATTATTGCTTGATTTCTGTATCTGGGAATGTTTTTCTTTTTTTAAATGGTTGTGGAGATGATTTTGGGTTCTCTTGTACTGGGTTTCAGTACTTTATACTATCTGATGTTTATTTCTCTAATAATTTAGAATTTCCTTACTCTGCTTGGTTTCACAAAAGTAAAAGATACTGAAATTTCTGTGGAATTTCACAGGCTAGCTTGAGTTAGAATGGTTCAGTTTGCTCTTTAAATACTTAAAATATTGAACGAAGAAACACCCCTTTTGTCATATAAACACATTAGTTTCTATGACAGATGAATAAGCTGTTTTAACATAATTTCGGCCTTGAAAATTGTGCTTATTCTCTAGAAAATTGGGAATTAGAAATTACCTGCTTTCATATTGTCTACATCGTATTCCTTGTTCCCCTTAAGTTTCTCTCTCTCTCTCTCTCCCTCACACACACACACACACACACACACACACACACACACCTTTTAGATTTCACAAGTTTGATGTTAAAGCTGCCAGTTATTACTTATTAAGCACTGATAGAGAGCTTAAGCGACTGCTAAATCATGTTTTTTCAAGGATTATCGTCATCAAAGAAGCTGCTCGTGGCTTCGGATTTGCAGTAAAGGTGATAAAATGTACACCGGTATCCACTGGTTTTAGATAAAATCTCAGTTGTTAGGTGTTGTTACAGCTTTAGTACTTTCTACATAAATGTGCATTATTGTTGTTCTTGTCAGATTTCTTTGAAGGAACTCTGACAGCCTTAACGGACAGGATACTAGACAGAAATTGTTCCATATGCTCTGGTAAATGATGCAATATCGGATTAACAGACATAGACAGGTTACCATTATCTAAATATTTTTCAGTAGAATCTGTCTTTTAGTTGCAGCGTCGTGCATATGAAACTTGTTTCAATTCACAATAGTAGGAGACTCCACTCTCCATTGAAATAAGCCATCATGGACACTTCATTATATCAAAATAAATTTAGCTGGGGAGAGTCTTATACAAGCCTTGTTCTTGAGAAGTTCATCTGCTAGGTCGGAAGTTTGCTTTAATGGATGATTTACTTGGTGTCATAGCTACCTTTCATTTTCTTCATCTCATCAAGCCTGCTAGCTCTTTAATTTATAAGCTTACATTGCTTTATCTTGTTGCTCTGTTTAATGATAATTGTACGCTTCATTATTTCTTGGTTCCATGAACATGTATTAGCTAATGACTATTTATAAAGGCTAGTTCTATTTAAATCTATTCCTCCATACGTTTTAATTTTTTCCACTACTATTGTGATCTCTGCTTGAAGAAAATGCCGTATCTTAGTGTCTCACTATATTTGTTCTACATTTTGTTCTTTTTAATAGTTTTAGGTCTGGCATTGGAGAGAAAGGCACGGGTGGAAGGTCCAAGTTGAAGATCTTTGGGTCGTGATGCTTGACAAATGGCTAAGAAGTGTGCCTTTTCTCCTAATCTTCATGTTTCTCAATTCATCAGGTAATTTGTTGAAATTGGTTTGGTCCCTTTTTGTTGTTGTATTTTGCTATTTTCCATTTCTATTTTCCATGTGAGATGGATGAGCATCTTTAAGGAATTTCTTATACTTTCTTGCTTCAAATCTACATTACTTGGTGTATAACATTAAAGATGGACGAGCATCTTTAAGATATTTCTTATACTTTCTTGCTTCAAATCTTCATTACTTGTCGTATAACATTAAAGTAATTCATTCTCATCCTCGTTATTATTTTATTATTATTAGTTTATGAATATTTTTAGTTTTTCATTTTTTCTTCTTACTGTGGCTGCTTGCTGTTGTGCTCTTATGTGTTTTTGCTTGTATGTTTTAGGTTAATTCTATGGTCTTTACAAGGATGTGTTTTGTGAATATATAGGTGCATTCATAGGAATAAACATTGGAACCGATATTACCGACTTGCCGTCAGCTGCAAACGTGGTGGCAATCCTTAAAGCACATGAAATCACTCATGTCCGTCTCTTTGATGCGGATCGCCACATGTTGAATGCCCTTGCTAACACCGGGATCGAAGTAATGGTGGGGGTCACCAATGAGGAGGTGCTAGGGATTGGAGAATCCCCTTCAGCAGCAGCAGCCTGGATCAATGAGAATGTTGCAGCTTACTTACCAGGAACCAATATCACGGTCATAGCTGTTGGCAGCGAAGTCCTGACATCTATCCCTAATGCCGCTCCCGTTCTAGTTCCCGCCATGAACTATCTTCACCATGCTCTAGTAGCCTCAAACCTCAATTTTCAGGTCAAAGTTTCAAGCCCCCAGTCCATGAATGTTATTGCTCGGCCTTTCCCCCCATCCACTGCCACCTTCAATTCTTCTTGGAACTCTACCTTGTACCAATTCCTTCAATTTCTGAAGAAGACAAGATCCTTTTACATGTTGAATGCCTATCCTTATTATGGTTACACTACCGGAAATGGCATTTTCCCTATTGATTACGCTCTTCTCCGCCACTTTCTTCGTTGAAACAGATTGTTGATCCGAATACCCTTTTCCATTACACGAGCATGTTTGATGCTATGGTTGATGCCACTTACTATTCTATGGAAGCTCTTAATTTTTCTGACATACCGGTCATTGTTACAGAATCAGGCTGGCCGTGGCTTGGTGGAGTCAATGAATCTGATGCTACTGTGGAAAATGCAGAGACCTATAACAACAATTTGATCCGGCGAGTGCTGAATGATTCAGGGCCACCTAGTCAGCCAACTATACCGATCAACACATACATCTATGAGCTGTTCAACGAGGACAAGAGGCCAGGGCCGGTATCCGAGAGAAATTGGGGCATGTTCTTTACAAATGGGACGGCCGTGTACTCTCTAAGTTTGAGTTCTTCGGATAAAACTAGTGGGAACTCCTCTGGGGTGTTCTGTGTGGTGAAACAAGATGCGGATCCGACCAAATTGGAGGCTGGCTTGGATTGGGCTTGTGGGCAAGGCCAGGCGAATTGCAGGGCCATCCAAGAAGGGCAGCCTTGTTATGTGCCTAACACTTTCCAAAACCACGCTTCTTATGCTTACAATGATTATTATCACAAAATGCAAAGAGCTGGTGGGACCTGCGACTTTGGTGGTACAGCCACAATGTCATCCATTGATCCTAGTAAGTTCTTTCATTATTTATTTATGTATTGGTGATGTGGGACCTCCGACCCCACTTAGTGGGGACAAGGTAAACCCTAGATACATGACCCCACCCACAAGGACCATATATCAGGTAAGCCTGAGGACTCGAACCTGAGACCTCCAGTTCCTGAGCTGGAGAGCCTGCCAGTTAAGCTAACCCGTGTGGGCTAAATCAAATACTAGTAAGTTGTTTCCTTATTTTCAGTGCCATATCTTGAACTTTCAACAATTTCTGATTGTTGACATTGTGAAATATCTATAAGACTAAAATTCTTGCTAGTATTTTGAAAAGTGAAGCATCAGTAACATTTGTTTGTTAAGTTATTTTCTACTGTTTCGTAAGTAACGTGTTTGTATTTTGGTGGTTTTTAATATTAGAAAGGAGAAAAGAGACCTTGTATAATATTCGATGTAGTCATAACAGTTTTAGCTAGCATATTTTCTTAGTTGCTATGTTGCAGCAACTATATGTGGAAAGATGGAACTTGTGTTGTTTCTCACATTGTGAAGAATTAAAGCTGTCTTCATTGAAGTCATTATGGAGCATAGATTACCATATCATTGTAACAAGATGAAAGTATGAATGCAACTTTTTCTAGGTAAGGATATGCTTAGGTACCTTAAATGACTTGTGTCCCTAAGCAGCCTTAAATTAGGCTGCGTTTGGCCCTGCTTGTAAGGCTGTAAATAGGGCGGGTTGGGCCAGGTTCAACTCACTTCGGCTCGACCCAAACTAAAACCAGCTGGCCCGAACCCAGCCCGACCTAATTTGTTGAGTTCGGGCTGGGTTCAGGTTGGCCCAAATTAAATGAGAAGGCTACCAAAAAAATGTGTGTGTGTGTGTTCGTTCTTTATATAAGTCCGGGCCATGTTGATAGGCTAAAAAAGTGTGTGTGTGTGTGTTCTTTTCTTTATATAAGTCCGGGCCATGTTGAAAAGGCTAAAA
>JAUPMG010000001.1:452427-485942 GCA_031762675.1 Pachysandra terminalis | reverse complement strand
TCAAACCTCCCAAGGTATGCCTGATTACATTCTCAACAGTGTACCTTTCTTTTGGATTCTTGAAAGGATTGAACATCTCTCACACTGAAGTTTCAATATTTTTTTTTGTCATTATAATAATCATCTCATAAGGTATATATGTATGTATATGTATGTTTGTTTGTGTGTGTGTATATATATGTGCGTGTGTGTGTGTTTACATATACGTATCTATGTATGTATATGCGTGCATGTTTGTGTGTGGATACATATGCAAGTATATATAATATTGGTTAGGGGGTTGATGTTGGTGTAAGATATTGCTAGGAAAGACCCCCTGCCATGTTTTATTGCATTAAAAATTTATATAATTAGCAAGCACAGTTGATCTTTTCTTTGAAACAAGAAAGAGTGCTCAGGAAATTAACGAGAATTGAAATAGAGTACCTGACTTGCATCTGCAATTTTAAGTATGCCAATTCTTCCTGTTTTAGTTTTAGGGCTCATTTCAAAGGTTACATGTGCTAGCTGTAGTGAAGCTAGAAACAAAAATGGTGTTGAAAGAGGATTATATATCAGTGAATTCACTGAAAAGTGTAAAACTCAGTCTTGAACAGGTGTTTAGCTTGATGCATGAAAATATTGAATAGGTTGGTGTTGACCTAAGAAATTATCTTGTTAGGCATATGCAATTGTGTCATTCCTTTTGCATGTGTCATTTGTAACTTTCTGATTCTGTCCTATCACAAGTGATCCTTTTGTAACATGGTGCTATTACACAATCTGGTTGATCTTTTGCTCATCTGCCGGTTATTGTGTACATGGTGTAAAGGATCGGTCGATCCAGCTCGGGATTGGCTCAGGATGATTCGCGATCACAAGCCGATCCCTAATTTATTAAAACTTCTCTGATTCGGCTCGAAACCGAGTCAGATCATCCGATCCAGAAGATCTGACTCGGTTTCGGACGAGTCAGATGGGACGATCCAATATGGATCGTCCGGCACCCTTTAAAATATTTCTTTTAAAAATAAAATAAAATTGAGCCATGTTTTGGATCGGCTGATCCAACTCGGTATTGGACCGTGACGATCCCCGATTCGATACCGAGTTTAAATACTATGATTGTGTACTCTATTATTGTTTTTAATGTACTTTTCTTACCTTTTTTCTCTCCTATCTTCTTTTGGGCCTGCAGGTGGTCTTTAAAACTCGGATCTACCACTGTAATGTTGATTCATCTGGCAATGTTAGTTTGGAAATCTTGAAAAACAGTTGGAGTCCAGCTCTAACAATTTCGAAGGTGCTACTTGCAATCAGATCAATTTTCACTAATCCCGATCCTTGTAAGTGTTCCTTAAGTCTGTTCACTTACCAGGCATTTTATTTTGGCCAAGATATACCAAACCTCTGGGTATTCTCATGCTTGCAGATAACCCACTTGTCTCAGGCATCGCTCGTTTGTATTTAGCAGACAGAGCTAAACACGATGAAACAGCTGCAGAGTGGACCACGCGATTTGCTAGGTAAAATATTGAAGATCGGATAAAAGGATACTGAGAGTAGCTAGTGTGTGAACTTAGATTATGGTGTACTAAAATGCTTATAAGAAAAGCAAAACTGACTGTTTAGTTCTTGTAGCAATTGCATTTGCTTTCTTGGCACTATGTAAGTATATGTTTCTGTTGCACGTTGTAGCTTTGTTAATATACGTTAACAGCTGTTTATATATTTTGGTTTTCTGAGAAATATTTGGAGAGCCTGCCAGTTGAGCTAACCTGTGTGGGTTAGTATCATAAATGCTGTGTTACCTTCATTCTACAAATTGGCCTACATATGCATGAATCTGCACAGTGCATTCGGAGGGGTACCATTTTATTACCTGAAAAACAGTCTGATGTTAATCTTGCTTCTCCGTGCTTGTATTCTTTTCTGTTCTGACAGTTGAGACTTGAGCCCGAGTTCTTTCAGCCATTCAAGTTTTACCATTATATTGGTTCAAGTTGGAAGCTTAAGACTGGGTCGTGACAAGAGCTAAGTACCTCATTCTAGACAGCTTTGACCATGTAAAAACACAATAGCGGGTAAAAATGCTGGTTTTTTGCAATCTCTTGCACATTTGTTGCGTGTCCTGATATTGTAATTACTCTGTCCTTGTTATCTGTAATATAGTCTATAGATCTGCCCTAAAACAGTCGGTTGATTTGTAATCCTGCAGTGTAGTGTAGCGTAGCGTAGTATTTTTTTTTTTTGGGTGACATGGAACCCCCGACCCCACTTAGTGAGGACAGGATACATGACCCCACCCACAAGGACCATCAATCAGGTAAACCTGGGGACTCGAACCTGGGACCTCCAGTTCCCGAGCTGGAGAGCCTGCCAATTGAGCTAATTTATTATTAGTAATGCAAAATCTGAAATGTATGATTGCAGTTCAAGGGTTGTAATTTTCAGATGTTCAAGTGAAGGGCAGAAGCTTACCTACCCATAGGAGAAGGAAAAAGAGGTGGGGATGGTGATTCCATGTGTTGCAGGTCTACTGAATGTTTGGTGTTATAGATTGTTTACCATCTGATGAAGTGTAGGGACACAAGCCTCCCAATCAGATTGTGGTTAAGGTCAGAAATGTCACTGATTGGTACCATTTCTTGCTCAACTATTAACATATTAGGTTTCTCATATGAAGGGTGGATCTTTTAGTTGTAATGAATGACCTGAAACAGACACTTTCTCTACCTTCTGGAGTAATCACTAAGCAAATAGTCATGACTATGTTTTTCTTTCAAGCAATCTGACTCTCATCTCCCTTGGCTTTGTTTTCTCTTAACATGATAAAGCAGCAGGAGATTCTTTGCTTGGGCGTGTGCTTGATGATGGAAAGCGAGTGGATTCGAAGCAAATGCCGTTATGATCTTAGCATGTCAAAGAGAACCCGGAAGCCCTCAAAGGCCGAAAGAACTGGTTCACAGCCCATAGCAGCAGCTTCTTCTGAACCAGAAAATCTTCCTGCAGTAGAGTCTTTGAAAGCTGAAAGAACTGATCCACATCCCATAACAGCAGCTTTTTCCAAACAGAAAATCCTTCTGCAGTAGAGTTTTTGAAGGTTGAAGGAACTGATCCACATCCCATAACTGCAGTTTCTTCCAAAACAGAAGATCTTCCTACAGGAGAATCCTTGAAGGTTGAAGGACTTGATCGACAGGCCATTTCGGGATATTCTCCCGGGGGAGAGAATTTTCCTACAGAAGCAGATGAGGAAGAAGCAATTGATCATAGAAGCCTGAAGCAACTCATCAATGGAGAGGGAGAAGCAAAGATTGGTACTGGGAACCGGGGTGGCAACTCACTTGGTCATCACTTCATAGAAGAAGAGAAGCAGCTCCAGTTGGTGACAAAGCAGCAAGCAGAGGGTGTGGAAGGAGTGAAGTTGACTGGAATGGTGAGCCGTTATATGAAAGTTCTGAGCCATCTGATCAAGGTTAAGCGGGATCCTCGGCTAGGGTCTCGGAAAAAACCCGTTCTCCGGTTTACAATGTAGGATCTTACCGAAGGGACCGCATAATTTACCTAGTGAAGATTGTTATATTGGTTGTTCAGCCACATATATAAGCTTTGGCCAACTTTGAGGCCTTATACAGGGGCTCGCATCCTTTACAACGGGATGACTATAGCCATCCTTGCAACACCATTTAGGGGAAGTCACGTGGAGTCATCAATGAGGTACCATTGGTACAGGGTACCCGTGGCTTATTCATGGGTTACATTGCCCACGTGGTCCCCTCTGATTGGTGTTATCTGCTGTAGAGGATTTACAACCCTTATACAATAGCTTTTCTTATTTACCTCACATAGACTGGCTGCGCCACATTTTAGACTGTCTTGAGGCAAAACAAACGTTCTGAATTATATATACATTATAATGGAATTCTTATCATATTCATTCAAATATTTGAATTTATCATTTGTTATTTCTGCATCACCAGTACAAATTACAAACAAGTTCACATGGGTCGGATCAATTCAAGCCCAAATTGATCTGAAACATAAGAAGTTGGATGTGCGAAGGATTTCTCGAGGTAAGTTGAGGCATCTAGTTGGATGCTGAGGGTCTTTTGTGAATTTGGGCTGTGTGAACCTCATAAGAGATTGAAATCTGTCCATCGATAAAAGGGTGATTGACATTTTTAAAACCCTAAGAGACCCAGGTCTTGTTTGGCGTAGCTTCCTCTACATAGAATGGCTTTAATGTGAAGGGATTTGTGAAAAAAAAAAAAGACTTTTGAATCGAATTCGTTAGCTAAAAATTGTGTTCGGTGAGAAAAAGATATGTAAAGGGATGTTTCTGCACATAATTTTAGGCTTAATAGATATATTTATCTTTTTAAATGATGTATCACATAATTTTAGGCTTAATAGATATATTTATCTTTTTAAATGTCAATTTAAAAGTTTTAGTTAAATTTAGAACATAGCTAATTGCTCTCGCAAATGCAGTTATTAAAAGTAGTCTCACTTGTGTTGCATCAAAATGGACTTTCTGAAGAAGCTCTTCTACATGAAGCAGTTTTCAAAGACTTTCTGAAGAAGCTCTTCCATCTGAAGTAACTTTTAAAAGTGTCACCAAACGCCCAAGCATTGGGTAGGAAGCCCTTTTAAGTTTAGGAACAACTTCGTGAACCTTATGAAGCTATGACAAACGGTCCCTAAATTTGAAACCAGATTCACCTTAACTGGTTCCGCCTAAGATAGATGTCAACCTTGTATGATGAACTTGAAACCAGCTTCTACCTTAATTAGTTCTGCTTAAGATAGATGTCAACCTTGTATGAGATTCATGCGAGGTTCACACAACCCAGATTCACAGAAGATCTTCATCTCTGGTTGGGCAATCAAAAACCATCGAAAGTGGAGCCCAGTCTGCATGTTAAACACGTTTTTTCCTGTTAAACCCAGGGAGCATTTTGATGAAGGAGATTATTATATAAGAAGAAAGAACCATTTACCTTCCCTTCTTCCACCTGTTTGATAGAATTCCTTATACAATGTATAAAGATGCCCAACCTAAATTCCTTATACACTGTATACAACCAACAATTCCTCTTTCAACCATTGTTAGCAAAAAGCCGTTTAAAACGGCGTTTTTTGAAAAAAATGCATTTTATTGCATAAACATTTAAAACTTTGTTTAAAACGATTTGTAAACGCGTTTTTACATTTTTTTGAGATACCGTTTAAAACTCGTTTTTACGTTTTTTTTTGAAAAAAACTCGTTTAAAAAAGTCAGTGTTTAAAGTTGACCAAAAAAAAAAAAGTTGTCCGCTGGAAATTCCAATGACAAATGCGTGCTAACCGACAACTTATTTTTCTGTTAAAGGGTTTTATAATAAGTTCCAAAAAAAAAAATATTATTTAATTATTAATACTTATATATATATATATTGATGTTTTTTTTGAGCAAAATACGTATTAAACACAAATTATTTATTAAACGTATTTTTTACGTTTCTGTTTATTTGACTATTTTTTTAACTACGTTTTTTAAATTAAAACCGTATTAAACTCCTATTTTTCCCGTTCCATTTTTTTGACGTTTCACGTTTTGCTAACAATGCTTTCAACATTTTATTTATATATGTGTGTAAGAGAGAGAAGGCGAGACAACAAGGGAGGTTGAGTGAACTCGGAGTGGAGGAAATCGTTCGAGCTGGTTTATCCCTCGAGGAGGCTCGAGCGTTTCATGTGGTCCTTAAAGGCGCAATCGCGCGAGTTGGAGGGTCCGACCCAACAGAGATATGGCGCGACCTCATGGCTCGGCGACTCCTGCAACCATCGCACCCACATGGGATGCACCAAATCGTCTACTACAGCGTTTACTCTCAATGGGATGTTTCCACCCATGGCCCTCCTCCTTACTGGTTCCCTTCTTCTCTGTAAGCTCATCCCACACTGACTTCTCTTTTCATTACTCTTTTGCTCGATTTTGTACATCGCAAGCCATCATTATAAAATGGTCTCTCGTGGGTTCTAAGATTTCTGATCGAATGACACGGGTGTCTGTTTGATGAAATATTACCCGTTGCTTTGACTGAGCGGTTAGAATTCTAGACTGATTTTAAAACTGTGGGTCCACTTTAAGATTTGGCTCAAACCCATAGGTTATAAAGTTGCACCAAGCACAGAGAAAGTGCGCCGAGGAGAGGGGAGCGAGCCATAGCTAGGGTTGAGCGGGGATGTGTAGGAAGAAGAAACAAGGAAGGGAGAAGGAGAAGGTTCCCGAAGCGGCAAGAAAACATGTGGAGAAGAAAATGCTGAAGGGATCTTGATGTCCGATTTCATAGTTTTCAATCTGAATCAAAACAAATTGCTGCTCGCTTTTCCCTTTCTTCTGCACTTCCAGTTTCTCTGTCTCTCTCTCTCTCACTCTCATTCTCGTTCTCTCTGCTGAATCGCTCTCTTCCCGGCCTTGTGATGATGCAGAGATGCTCTGAAGGTCTATCTCTTCATTTTTTTGACCAACCATCGATTGGGATGGTAGAATTAGATTCGTGTTCCTGACTCAAGTTGTTGTAGAACTGGTGAGTAGCCTGGTGATTACGATTCGAACAAGGTTGGTTTTGCCCTAGGTCAATCTGAGCTCAAAACCCAAATGACCTATACACTGGTTTGATCCTTACCCAAACATGGATATGGGACTGTACAAATGGTTAATCTAGATGTTTGTCTATTAAGTTGGGATGCTGAAGTCTTATCAGATTTATTCTCAACCCAGACAAAAAGATGTCAATTTGAACTTGAAGAAATATTATAGATTGAGTTGAGTTACACCATGACTGCCTCCTCAAATTCTTGAAAGGTTGTGTTAGAGATAGTGGGTGACTCATATTCATTAGTTTCTAGATCCAAGGGAGAGGGACGCGAGGATTTGTCCGATATATCGGGTAGGAGTATAAGTTGTAAACCTAATTTATTTTTTGACATAATGAAAACTTCTTCTCTCCAACTCAAATTCTTGAAAGGGTGTGTTAGAGAAAGTGGGTGGCTCATATTCACTTTGTCTCTAGATCCAAGGGGGAGGGACTTGAGGATTTGCCTTATATATATATATCGAGGAGTATAAGTTGTAACGTTAATTCATTTTTTGACATAAGCAAACATCTTCTCTCCAACTCAAATTTTTGAAAAGTTGTGTTAGAGATAGTGGGTGGCTCATATTCACTAGTCTCTAGATCCAAGGAGGAGGGAGTTGAGGATTTGCTCTATATGTCGAGTAGGAGTATAAGTTGTAACCATAATTCGTTTTTTGACATAATGGAAACATCTTCTCTCCAACTCAATTTGTTGAAAGGTTGGGCTAGAGATAGTGGGTGGCTCATATTCACTAGTCTCTAGATCCAAGGGGAGGAACCTGAGGATTTGTCCTATATATTAGTTAGGAGTATAAGTTGTAACCTTAATTCGTTTTTTGACATGGTGAAAACTTCTTTTCTCCAGTGGACGTAGGCTTTGCCGAACTAGGTATCTGTGTAAATTGTTTTGATCTTCGTTTTACTGTGTTTATTATTATTGTTTGATCCCGATCAATAGGTTGAGTTCAAGTGGAAGTCAAGTGGGATGAGATATGCCAAAGTCCAAACAACCACTTATCATCTATAGGGACTTGACACCCACCTATTGGAGGTGGACTTGTAAGGTTACGATGTTGCATCCCCGTCCATGGTTTTAAATTTCCTCAAGATTTGGTCAAAGTTTTCCTAAAATTTCCCTATTCCAAGGTCCTATAAATTTCCCGTTCACCGGTGTTTCCCTTATATGAAACACTTTATATTTGTAAGGAAAATTGTGAAGAAGCAAATTTCCCTCGAAATCGAAATTTAAAAATCATGGTCCCATCTTCATTGCTGAACATGTACTCATGAGTATGATTAGCAACGCTACACTAATGCCTTCCCAGTGTTCATCGACGCGAGAGTCTTAAGTCATGACTTGTGACTAGCCTTGCAAGTTTACTTAACGAAAACTAGAGCAATATCAATTAATAAAGATCTCTAATATTGCCAACATATCAAGGGTATCCATTTGCCAACCCTCTTCCGATATGATGATATTAGATGCACTACAAGAGGATTCAAAAAATGTAAATTTGGAGTTTGGTATTTGAACTGGAAGCAATTCCATATACATGAGTGGGTGGAGTCCACAGATTGAATTTGTGAAGGTAAATGTATACATCAAGATATGTTTGGATATCTGTAATACCTATATTCAATCTTCTAATATGCATCTTGTTTTTATCTATTCTTTAGGTTTTTAATCTGTCAGGTCTCAAGCTAAACATACAAATTTGGGGTAAGTGATGGAAGCTCAAGGTCCAAAACTTTTAGGGACATTGTACAGGGATCCTATATCAAGCTTTAGTCATTTTCAAAAATTCTCAGTTCACCATCCAGAAGTAGGTCCTTAACAATCCTCTAATGACATATTTTTTGAGTTAACGATAAGTTAAATGCTGTATAATAGGTAGTCGAAGGGAACCGGATTTTTCTTTGAAATAAATAATTTCTAGCATTTTTCAGGTCTACCGGTCAATTGTTCTGAAAGCACTTTCAGTTACATTTTGTAAAAGCCCAAGGTGTATTCTAGATACCGTAGATAAATCAAAACATGGGGAGTATGGCTTCCAGGTTCGGTTCTGAATATTGCCGAGTGTTGCCTGTTACCCTCAAATCATCAAAGGAAACATGATGACAGTGTGGTTTTTGTATGGAGAGATGAAGGTTCTGATGATTTGCCTGTCAATCATATGACATTAAGAGAATTTCGCGAACAAGTGATGTAAGCTCTGAATCTTCTCAGATTGATATGGATTAATTTATCATCCTTGTTTGTGTTAATTTTTGCTGATGTTTCCATGACATGATTCACAGGGTGGTAGCAAATGCATTAGTTGCAACATTCTCAAAGGGTGACGCAATTGCGATAGATATGCCAACGACGGTCACTGCAGTTATTATATACTTAGCAATCATACTAGCGGGATTTGTTGTTGTATCAATAGCTGACAGCTTTCCAGCAAAAGAAATTGAAACACGCTTGCGTGTGTCCAAAGCAAAGGGTATCTTTACTCAGGTGAGTTTACTATATCAGATGGGATTCAGACTAGGAATAAGACCTTGTATGAAGCCTGCTCCTGGGTTTTATTTGGGACTCTATAAGGTCTGGGTTGCAGACCTTTGCGAATCTTGTCTTGTAGTCCTCATTATAGTGGAAATTCTCTTTGATCATCTTCACTTGTTGGAAAAATAACTGGAGAAAATAAAGAAAAGAAGTAGCAAACAACTTCATAAGAATTTATGTGGTTCACTAAATATAGGGCTACATCCAACGGAGAAGACAATCAAGAACTTCTGCTATAATGGTGATTACAGGTACAAAAGTATCCTCTAAGTACCCCAAGAAAAACACTCACTCACACAGACACGCATACACACACATAACGGAGCCCTTTATTATAGCCTATACCACAAAGGAGCTGAATTTTACAATACTGGCATGCCAGCGAAATTTCGCTAAAATGGCCCCCAGCTAGACGAATTGTAGGGGGATTTCACTGAATTCTTCCTTTCCCCCCATTTCGTAAAATATTTGGTGAAATATAGCGAATTAGCAAAATTCGCTGAATTCCCCTTTTGACATCTTGACCTTTTTATTTTAATTTCCATTCTATATACATGCATGGTTGGCGGCGCTTTGTTGTTTGATCTATAGGGTCATATTAATCAGAGTATGTATATGTAATTTACTTCCGTTTTGTCATATTTTGACTTCTTTTTTTGTTTATAATTGAATCATTTAGATGTAAACTTTGTGTTTCCCTTACAGGGTGCGTGACTTTGTGCATCCATACTTGCCTCACTGTGTTAATGTATATGTATGAATTTTTTCTTCATATTTTAGGTTTTTAGGTGAATTTTAATCTCATTTAAACCCTAAAAAAATTGGACTCAAAATTCCTTTTTTTTATACATTTCCCCAATATTTCTCCAACATGGCGAAGTATTCCGCCAGGTCGGCGAAATAACGGTGAAATATTGCCAGAAAATCTGGGGATGTCGAAATTTAAAGTTAGAGAATCCCAAATAAAAAGCGGCAACATGCACCCTTAAATAAAGCCCATTAAAAAGAGGTATCCATCACAAAGCTGTACCAATGCTGTGGCCAAAAAACACTCTAATTCTCCAAGAGTAAACCCTCCTACCCAATAGCAATTGGCTACATCCTTAAGGATCTTAATCATGGAAGCATCTCCCTAGGGAGAAAACTCCATGGTGAACACTTCCCTAGTAGAGAACCTCTCATTATAACCTAGCCTTGAGAACTCTTTTATAGGATCCCAAAATAATAACCCCAATGGAAAACCCAAACCCACTCCTCAACCAACCATGGAAAGCACAGTTTTTTCTTCAATAAGGGATCCAAAATAAGTTCCTACAAGAATATGACTTCTGGACCGATTAAAGAATTCGAGACAAGTCCCATCATAAGTAGACCTAGTTGTTTTATGAGTCACTCTTGGTCGTTTCTTCTTCTTTCCGCCCCCTTCACCCTCCTCCTCTTTTGCTTGTTCCTTTATCACCTCTAATGTCACAGGTCAAAACAATACTCAATCATGGTGGTTTTTATTTTCTTTGAGGCTTATTGAGATCATGTATAAACATTATGATCTAATTTATTTAAGTTTCTTTATAAAGTAATTTTATGGATTTATACTCAGTTATTCCTTCAACTTTAGACGGCTATTATGTTTTGATACCAAATAAAACTTTCATTATGTTTTCAGTGTTATGTGTCTATATACTTATCCTTATTCCAAAATCAAAAACTATTTAATTTGACATTGGTTAATAAGTCATGGAAGTCAAATTATTATGTTTTGAATCTCTATAATAACTTAATTTTTAAAATCTATTTCATTTTTTTTTAGAGACTGATTTTAAGGAATACTAAAATCCAACATTGATCTACATTTGTTTTTAATTATATGTAACCATGTTATGACCACTATCTATATATTTCTTTGGTGGGTTGAATTCTTGATTGTGATTCATAGTTCCATGTTTCTCGTTTTGTATATTGTGTTCAGCTTTTGAAATGAAGCCTGCTTTTGTTTTATATTTAGGATTTCATAGTAAGAGGAAGTCGAAAATTTCCGTTGTACAGGTAAACTCACTTCCTAACGCTTGATGCTAATGCTGTGTTGTTGCAATATCACTTGCAATTTCTTTTCTTTTCATACTTTTGTGCACACCATTGTAAACTTTTTTCCCCCCTTTGCAGTCGAGTTGTAGAAGCTGGTCCAGCTAAGGCAATTGTGGTTCCTGCAATTGGAAAGGATGTGAACATCCAATTAAGAGAGCATGACTTATCATGGATAGAATTCCTTTCTCTTGTTGATCACTTTCCAAGGTAATGCAGATACCTTGATTTTTTGTTGGTTCATGGAATTAGCCATGGAATGAACAATCTAAGGATCCCACAATATGGCAAACTATCATTTTGTTCTTATCCAATAGCTGATAAACATTCAAAATAATTTATTAAATTCCTCTCTATACATTGTTATTTTATTTTTTCAAATACTGCTATATTTAATATATTATTCTCCAATTTATCAACCAATATAGGCTGTGACTAATTTACTCTTTTCATCTGGAACCACAGGTAGAGAAATTGTTTGTACTTTTATTTCTGATACATCTACCATGCAATGTCCTTCTTTCAAATATTTCTTTCTTCCTATTTTGAGTTCCTACAGGTGAACCCAAAGCTATTCCATGGACGCAGCTTTCTCGGATTAGATGTGCTGCTGATTCACGGGGACAAATTAATATCCAAGCTGGAGATATTTGTTGCTGGCCAACAAATTTAGGATGGGTGATCGGACCCATTTTACTTTCTCATGCTTTCTTACTGGTGCTACTTTAGCTCTTTATCACGGATCTCCTCTGGGTCGAGGTTTTGGCAAATTCGTTCTGGTGATTACCACCAAAATCTTTCAGTTATATGCACTAAAGAAATCTTTCAGTTATATTCATTAAATAAATTATTAACCATTCCGCTATTATTTTTCTAATAAATACTTCCAGGATGCAGGAGTGACTATTTTGGGTACTGTACCAAGCCTAGTAAAAGCTTGGAAGAGCACACAGTGTATGGAGGGCCTAGATTGGACAAGGATAAAGTACATCTTTAAATTGTTTTTTTCTTCTTTTGATGAATGTCAATATGCCATCTGTTTTTATGTATTTATGTATTTATTTTCTTCTGATTTTTGGTAGATGTTGAATCTCAATTGTTTATATTTGCATGTGTAGTAACTGTGAAAAAGGAATTAATTATGATTACATGCAGTTCATTTGCTTCCACCGGAGAAGCCTCCAACATTGACGATGACCTGTGGCTATCTTCGAGGGTTTATTACAAACTTATTGTCGAATGTTGTGGAGGAACAGAGCTAGCATCGTGCTACATCCAAGGAAGCTTGCTGCAACCGCAAGCTTTTGGAGCTTTCAGTACCGCATCAATGACAGCAGGCTTTGTCATCCTTGATGAGCATGGAGTCGCTTATGTGAGAAATTCTTTTGGCGGATTTCTTATTATGTCTTGGGTAATATCATTATATAGAACATCATTTCAACTCCATGACCTACGTGACAGCCGGATGATCATCCTTGTGTTGGAGATGTGGGTTTGTTCCCTCTATTTATGGAAGCAACTGATAGATTGTTTAATGCTGATCATGAAGAGGTTTATTTTAAAGGAATGGTATGACCTCTTAAACTGACTAGTCAGCTGTGATTTTAGCTTTAGTTTATAATGTCTTTATACATAGTGTTTAAACTGAGTTTCGAATCGGGTATCGTCCCACATGGTTTCACGGATCGGACGATACCGGTCCGAACCAGTACTATGGTTCTGTCCAACCCACGATACATGCCTATGTATTGCTGGGTTATGGACCGGCGGTACGGTGACCAGTTCCGGCGGTCCGACGACCGGTCCTTCCGGTCTGGCGTCCGGTACGGCCGGTCTGCCGATCCGGCAACTGATACAGTCGGTCCGGCAGTCCGGTGACCGGTCGGGCGCTGGTCCGATTGTTTTTTAATTTTTAATTTTTGCTTTGTGTACCGGATTCGGATCGGCCGGTACCAGTCCGGACCAGAGCTGGACGGGATCGGTCCGGTCACCGGTTTCGGTATTTTAAACCTTGTCGCCCCGGTCCGATACCAAGTTGGATTGCCGATCCAACTCGGAATCGACCGATCCAAACATTGCCCAATTTTATTTTTATTTTTTAAATCATAAAATTTATTAGGGGTCTCGGACGGTCATATTGGATCGTCCAATCTGACTCGTCCGAAACCAAGTCAGAGAACTTTAGCAATTTTTGGGATCGTGACTCGTCCCGAGCCGATCCAACTCGGGATCGGCTGATACTTAGCACTATGAAAATATAAGAACTCAAGAAAGAAAGAAAAAAAGAAGATATTTAACATGAGTTGTATGATACATGCCATTCTACTCATCTAACATAATTATCAAGTTAGATGAGTTGTTAATTTACCAGTTCCAAAAGAAAAAAAATAAAAAATAAAAACATAATTATCAAGTAATCCTTGAGACGTAAGCCTAAGCCCTCTGAATCTACTAATCAAAGTGATATTTCAAGTATCTTGTACGACTTGTCTCAGGAGACATGGAGATGTAATTAAGAGAAGTGTTGGAGGATATCTTGTAGTACGGGGCAGAGCTGACGACACAATGAACCTTGGCGGGATCAAGGTACCACAATCTCCTTTCTCTGTATTTGATTTAATATGGATTGATTTATTTCTGAAACAACTCAAGACTTGGAATTTTTCTTTAATGCAGACAAGTTCAATTGAAATTGAGTGTGTTTGTGATCGAGCCGATGAAGATGTTCTGGAAACTGCAGCAATTAGTGTTGCATCGGCAAATGGTGGACTAAAGAAAGAATCAAACTGCAGACCAGACCAGTTGAAGATGAAATTCTCAAAAGCCATCCAAAGCAATCTTAACCCCTTGTTTAAGGTTTAACTCATTAGAAATCCTCTCAAATTCTCTAATATTATAATTTCTGATGCAAGCTCATATGTTCATTAACAGGTGAGCCATGTTAAGGTTGTTGCAGAGTTTCCTCGAATTGCTTCCAACAAGCTATTAAGGAGAGTCTTGAGAGATGAAATGAAGCACGAGATTTCCGCCTTTAGCGCACTTTAATCAGTAAGGTATGAGTTCTTCATTGGCCAACTTCCGATGCATGCATTTGTGAGAGGGAATAATCACATAAACTGTGACTTGTATTCTTATGTTTGATCTCATCTTGGTCTTGCTCGAATAAATGCTGAAATTCACCTGTTACTTGTTTCAAAAACTCTCGAATTTGTTCTGATCGGAAAATAAAATTCAACCATTTGCTTTGTGAATATTATGGTAGAGTTGGTGAGTTGTGTGCATAGATCTTCCATGGCAAAGAAGATCTAAATGCCTAGTGTTACATATTATGCATCTATACTCTGATAATATGCAGAGAGTATAAGCATTTCAGCCACTCTCACAATTTAGTCATCTCTGAGGTGCAAAAAGGGGATGTAATACATTGCTCTGGTTGCACCTTACTTTGCTTGGGGTCGGTATAAGTCTGCTGGCAGTGTAGCTTCTTTCTCCATGAACAATGTGGAAATGCAAGCCGGTCCATGAAACATCCATCGCACCCAGAACACCACCTCACCCTTGTTCCTTATCCAACATACTCCAATGGATTTTTCTTGTGCAATGCCTTCGGTGTGGCTGGAAGTACCTTTTCCTTCTGCTGCGCCGTCTGCGACTTCAACCTCCATGTAAATTGTGCTTCCTTGCCTCAAACTGTCAAACTTGAGGATCATTCCCATGCTTTGAGCCTCACTTATATTTTTAGTAACCACGATTCAGCTCATCCATTCGCAAACCATTTTCTCCAACACTTTTAACATTATACAGTGGTTCATTCAATCTCACTGTGACAAGCATGAAGTAACACATCAGTTACTAAAAGAGGATCATTTCCAGCGTCGGCAAATCTATCCTGATCAAGGTTTTAAATCTCTCTCTCTCTCTCTCTCTCTCTCTCTCTCTGAATAATAATCTTACCTTCATCGTCTGGTAAAAGATTGGCTCCCAAAACAAAAGTCGGTAAGCAATTCAGTCCAATAATCACCTTAATTACTAAGGAAAAGAATCCCAAGAACATCTTCAATTTTTTTCAGATAACCGGATACCAACTTCACGTTTTGATCGTCAGGTCCATGAGCTTTCTTTTTTCTTTTTGTAGAAACAACATCTAAGACTTGTAAATGTGGAAAAGATTAATGTCGTTTTTCTCACCCAGAAAAAAGAAGAAGATTAATGTCGTTTTTATTCTTGTTTTGCTTGAAAGAAAGAAATGGTCTTTGTTGACCATTTCATTGAGTTATTTATAGCGAGGGAAAAGAGAGAGCTCGTTTACTTACCCTAGTTCAGGGAGAGGAGCCATATCTTTGCTGGGATTCTGGATTTTCGGATCTGATTGTGTGATTCTGGATTTTCCGATCTGACTGTGTTTTGCCTTTGGTGGAGGTATTGTGTTGTTGGATGAATTTGTTGTCTTCTCCATTGCTTAGGTTTCAGTTTTAAGCATTTGAGCTTGTATTGTTGATCTCCAAAATGGTATCTTAAACAAGTTTACTTAGCGTAAGTATGATGCATAGGTGTCAGCACTTGAGAGGCTTACTAATTTTGGGTTGAACAGGTTCGTTTACCTCTCTCACACCGGCCTAAACCACGGGGTGGCCGTTCTGGGGTGAGGTTTCCCTGAAGGGGTGAGTGTCAACAGAAAGATGAAGGTCGGGATTGAAAAAAAGTGCCTCAGGAATATGTCAGAGAAGTTATAGAGCTTTAATGGCTACCTCAGAGAGAGAGTTCAGTTCTATTTTACTGTAACTTTTCTCCCTCTTCCCAAAAGTTGCCTTTACTCTTGGGGAGTGAAGGCTTTTATAGCCTTCCGCCTCTAGTCGAGCCCTCTTACGGAGTGACAAGTGTCGCACATGTCGAACGTTACATGAACACTTGTCACCGCGGGAGAGACTGGCAATGCGGTCTGCAGCTTAGCCAATCCCAAACGCCATCTACGTGGACTTGTACCATCCACTTAAGGCGGCTGGTAGGCTTGGGCTAGTCCCGGCTTGAGCATCAACCTTCAATCTGTGCCCTGGGACGAGGCATTGATCTCTTCAATACTTAGGCATTTTGTTTTAGTATGACACCAAGAGCCCCCCCTCTTGACAGGAGGGAACAACACCCTTGACCTTAAGAGGGGAGGGCCGGACCCTTCTAAAATGGGCTTCATATGCGATAAGGGGTTTACCCTTACCTCGGGATCCGACGAGGGTTAGTC
The DNA here is from genome assembly GCA_031762675.1 of Pachysandra terminalis. NCBI lineage: Eukaryota > Viridiplantae > Streptophyta > Magnoliopsida > Buxales > Buxaceae > Pachysandra > Pachysandra terminalis. Next base: position 469,474 of record JAUPMG010000001.1, on the reverse strand, counting down.
CGGCCTCGTGACCTTTGAAATGGGTCTACCTTATATCCGGTAAGGGGTTTACCCTTACCTCGGGATCCGGCGGGGGTTATTCCGGTCTCGTAACCTTTGGAAGGGGTCTACCTTATATCCGGTAAGGGGTTTACCTTTACCTCGGGATCCGTCGAGGGTTAGCCCGGCCTCGTGACCTTTGAAAGGTCTACCTTATATCTGGTAAGGGGTTTACCCTTACCTCGGGATCCGGGGGGGGTTAGCCTGGCCTCGTGACTTTTGGAAGGGGTCTATCTTATATCCGGTAAGGGGTTTACCCTTACCTCAGGATCCAACAGGGGTTAGCTCGCCCTCGTGACCTTTGAAATGGGTCTACCTTATATCCAGTAAGGAGTTTACCCTTACCTCAGGATCCGGTGGGGGTTAGCCCGACCTCGTGACCTTTGGAAGGGGTCTACCTTATATCCGATAAGGAGTTTACCCTTATCTCGGGATCCGACGGGGATTAGCCCGTTCTCGTGACCTTTGGAAGGGGTCTACTTTAAATCCGGTAAGGGGTTTACCCTTACCTCGGGATCTAGCAGGGGTTAGCCTGGCTTCGTGACCTTTAAAAGGGGTCTACCTTATATCCGGTAAGGGGTTTACCCTTACCTCGGGATCCGCCGGGGGTTAGCCCAGCCTCGTGACCTTTGGAAGGGGTCTACCTTATATTTGGTAAGGGGTTTAGCCTGACCTCGGCCCGGCCTCGATCTTGGGAAGAGTTAGCGTGTTTGCAGCAGTTTGGCTTGTACATATTCCAGCCTTTGCCACGAGGCGTACACTAATTAGCCCAATTTGAATTTACTCAAAATGGGATAATCATTATCCCTCCGCGCTTAAAACGTGCCGACGTGACACGTTATGAGCGCAAATCTCGGCGCAGTGATCCGCCGCAGACTTTAACCGTCGCATGATTGGCTGAATAACGTAGTTGCTGAAAGGGCAACCGTCGTAGAGCCTTCTCAAGCGTGCAAGAGAAGCACCATTAAATGTGAGCTGAGGTGTCATGCCAGGGTTGGGTTACCGTTTCGCTGCCTCGATATCCTCCAAGCCGTCGTTTGACGGTCCCCGTGTAGCTTAATCATTCTTCTTGTTGTTTATAAGAGGACGAATAGCCTGGGGTTCAGGTTACTTGTTGTTCATCTTCTATATGAGTCTTCTTCTTCCTCAAGACTTTCTGCATCACTTTTCCAGGCGTCCAACAAACTCTTGGAGCAATGACACCCATAAAGTCTCACGGAAAGAAGAAAACCGAAGTCTCTGGGAGCGGCGCCGCTCACGAGTCTCCTCGGAAGACTTCAGACTTCTGGTCAGGGGGATTCCCCCAGTCATGAAGGGTGAACAAGCCCTGTGCAACCCCTACCTAGAATTCCCTGGGGGCCTGGAGGGGAATTGCAAAATCTTCAAGGTCTCCTATTTCCGGATCTCGCGGGGGGACTATCCCCTTTCTCCCATTGGTTTTAGGTCCCATCTAGGTGTCCTTACCGGATAGGAGAGCTGGTGCCGGTCGGTGCTTGCCGACCCCGAGTGGAGCCAGTAGCTGAAACATGTGGGTATCCACGACGCGGTACGTGCATCGTTGTTCGACCTTTCCCGGGACAACGACAGCCTAGGGGAGTTGGTGATGAGGTGGAGTCCTAGTACTCACACGTTCCTCACCGCTTTTGGGGAGATCACTCCTAACCTTGAGGACGTGGAGGTCCTAGCCTGCCTTTCGGTGTTGGGGAGCCAGAACCCGGCTCACATCTGGCTAACGAGGGAGAAAGCGATTGAGGCCGAGCTGACAAGCGGCCTCAGGGAGTCAGCCAGGAGGCCGGTGATCAAGACAGGGATCCCTGTGAGCACCCTTGGCAAACGACGCACCAAGCAGGGGTGGATCTGTTACTTCTGGCGAGAGGAGAGCGTTGACCGCGAGACCAAAACTCTCTATGTCGTGGATGGCGAGGACAGCTCGGCGGCCTTTGAGGCCTTCATCGCCCTGTGGCTGTCCCATTATGTCCTACCGAGCTTCCCGGACGACAAGGTGAACGAGGTCGTGCTCCAGCTGGTCATTAAATTGGCACAAGGGGGTGATCGTGCCCTTGGCTCCTCTATTCCTGGGGAGCTTGTACGAGAGTCTGGACCTGCTAGTCGCAGAACAACCTTGGGGATCGGGGGGAGCGCGTCATAGAGACTGTAGTTGACGCAGCGCGGGCTTCCTTTAGATGTTCCTGTGGGAGCGCTACCCAAGCTACGCTCCCGCAATCCACGAGGACGCAGAAGTCATAGGCGATGAGGGCCCCTACCCTTGAGTGGCCTTCTGGTCCGGGGAACGCCTCAGGACCGACATGGGTGTCTCCTTTGTCCTGGACCAGGAGATGGAGTTCGAGTTTCGCCCTACACTCGACAGATCAAGGGCGTGAAGCAGAGCTTGGGGGCCAACCACGAGGGGGAGGAGTTGATCCCGGTGTCGACGTGGCACGATCTTCCCTGAGAGATACAGGCGTACTTGGTGATGATTCACCATGGTTACGTCTTGGGCGGGGTCAAGATCTTGACAACGCTCCCAATGGCCTACAACCCAGACCGGGTGGCACGCTAGTTCGGGCTGGACCAGACGACCCCCCAGCTGAGCATGCTCCTGATCCCAAACCCTGGGAGGTTGGCGAGAGGTATACCCTAGAGGACGGGCTCCAGTTCCTTGACGCCTAGGACATGGTCGAGACGGCCCCGCTAGGCAAGAGAGGAGCCTCTGAATCCTGGTTGGAGCTATGGAAGCGCCTCCTCAAGGAGGCTATCACCTTCAATGGGCTACCCCCGGTGCCCACCCTCGTCTCGGTCGATACTCGGGATACTTGGCTGAAGAAGACCGGGGACTCCAAGGGGATCTTGAGGCCGAACCCCCGGCCTGATCACTCAGGGCTCAAGTTCCGGTGATACGAGCCCGCTGCCGCATCATCTGCTGCCCACCCCGAGGCGGGGGTTTCTGGGGTTGGGGCTTGAGATGAGGATGCGACGATCGCGCCGAGCCTCGTCACTATAGTGTTTCCCCCTCCGCCGAGCTCCCCCACCTCAAGGGAAGAAGAAGCCGAGCGGCGCGGGCTCATCCGACGTTTCCAAGCCCCCTGCAAAGGTAAGATTGCTTTCAAGGTTAAGTAGAGTCTGACCGCTCCTCTTTTCCTTTTCTCATTGTGAGCTATTGTTGTCAGAGTAAATGCGCTTCTTCTGCCTCCAAGGCTGTCTCTCTCAAGGCCGCGACCCCCTCTGCTCCCCCTAGGAAGGACGGGGCAGGGAAGGAGGCCTTGGGAAAATTGGCAAAGGCCCCAAGGCTGCCGAAGGTAACCCTCTCACTTGACCGCTTTGAGTTTACCATGACACGTATCGTCTTGGTGTTGCGCTTAACACATCCTTTTGATGATCAGGTCCCGACTGCAGATAAACCCGGGATCGATGCCCTTCTGGCGTCAGCCCCTGCACCTGCTGGGGAGCGGCCAGCTCAAGGTATGCTTTTGTATAATTTTCTTGTATTTGCTAGGGGCGGATTACTAACATCGGGCTCTTTGGTCAGGGTCTCCAGACGAGCCGAGGCACGATGGAGATACCCCTCCCTGTGTTCCAATTTAAGCCCTGAGGATCTAATGGCAGTTGGGGATCAAAGGGAAAGACAGCCAGCTAAACCTGGTAAGCAACATATTGCTTTCAACATGCCCGCCGTCACTGGAGGTCGGTCTCGCTTTCGTCACTTCTTTAAAAGAAATTGTTGCTTACACATCTTCCCTTTTCAGGACCTGGCTCAGTCGCTGGTGGAAATGCCAGAGGAAGCCCTCAAGGCTACCTACGAGGCAACCCAAATGTCTGGCACGACGGTGATAGTGAAGAAACTCTTAGCCGGCGGGCCAAACATAGGCCGGGGGTCCAGGGCCTACCCCATTCTTCCCACATGATTGCCTCAGCCATGGTCGTCGAGCTGGACGACTACCTTAGGATCAAGGCAGGGCTGCCTTCTGCAGAACCCTCCTGCACCCCTCCCGAGGCCGAGGACGTATTTGACGACGAGGGGCCTCGAGGATGAGTGGGAAGCCGAGGATGGGCAAGGTGATGAGGAGTTCGGGCTGGGGGACTCTGACTCAGATGACTCAGACTCAGACGACTCCGACTCCCGGTCCTGGATAAAGGTCCCAGTGCACTTGGTCACCTCAGAGGATCCCCTGGAGGCTGCTGAGACCGCGAGGGTCGTCGCCGAGGTGAAGGCCGAGATCGGGGCTGCTGCGGATCCCGGAGCTCGGGGCCAGGTGGAGGGCGAAGCCGACACCGCGAGTTCATCCCGGCTAGAGGCGCACACCCCCGGTCAAGGGTCGGAAGGTGACGCTGCAAGTCCACCACCCGGGGGTCTACATGAGGAGCTACAAAGGGAGAGGGAAGATTCAGACGTGACCACCGTTTCTTCTTCTGAGGACTCCCCTCTTCCCAATTTGATTGTGGAAGTCTTGGACACTCCTCGGGTGGGAGATGAAGGGGCAAACCAGGTGGAGACCATGATTCTTCCGGTCGTCAAGGCTCTAGTGGACCCCGTTCTACAACCGGCGGCAGCTACTCTGGCGGGAGGCTGCATCACCCCTCCGGATGCTCTTATCTTAGCAGGGCAACTCCTTCCTTCGCCGGTCATTCATCCCGCGCTGTCCATGCCTCCAAGGCCAACAAAGAGACAAAAGACCGGTCCAGACAGTTATCGCGCTCATGCAGTTCCAAGGGTATCACATTCTTGAGGACATGGTGAACTGGACGAAGGTCATCATCCGGACCTAAGGGGACATCTCGGACAAGGAGAAGGTTCCTTTGACCTGGGTTCGCAGCGGGGGATACGTAGAATTGTGTTCCCTTATGGAATCCATCTCAAGGACCGGCTTCGAGTCGCTGACGGGGGACGTGCTCAACACGTTGAGGATGAGCATCTCCGGGTTGGGAGACTTGGGGTTTAAAGTGGACTGGTTGAGAGACCATTTGTCTAGTTTAGAGGAAGTCATAACACGGCTGATGCAGAGGTACGGGCTCCAACTGAGCATTGCCAAGGATGCCGTTGCGATCTCGCAGCTGATCCAGGCTCGGGAGGAGAATCAACTGGAAATAAGGGCTTTGCGGGAGGCTCTCGCTGCAAGAGAGGAAGAGTTCCGGGAGATAGAGAGACAGGAAAATCATGCGGAGGAGGCGTTCCATCGGTTGAATCCCATTCCGCTGATAGACGACCATTTTGTATTAACTAGCTTGCTCCCAACAGAGTCGTATGTATTAAAGATGGATGAATAGAACACTCCTTTCCTCTCTTATTTTCCCTTTCTTTTTTTTACAAGCCACTTAATAATAATAATAATAATAATAATAATATAGTTTTAACCACTTGCCGTTCACAAGCTCTTCTCGGGCATCATCCTCAAATGATAATATCCTGTAATAACCGGAGGCATAAGCCTGAATAATCTGAAAAGGTCCGTCCACTTAATAATAATAATATAGTTTTAACCACTTGCCGTTCACAAGCTCTTCTCGAGCATCATCCTCAAATGATAATATCCTGTAATAACCGGAGGCATAAGCCTGAATAATCTGAAAAGGTCTGTCCCACCGGGGCGTGAACTTAGGTTTAATAGTGTTGCTCCGCTCGAACCACGAGGTTCTGAGGACCAAATTGCCTACATGGAAGTCCCGGGGTGACACCCTTTTCTGATAAGCCTTGGCAATAACTTGGTGATATTGTTAGTTACAGGCGAAAGTTCTCTCGTGCTTCTCATCAAGGCTGTCCAACTTGTGCATCCGGATCGCGACTAAGTCATGAGTATCCCAGTCAATCCTGGTCGCTTGTAATACCCGGGCTGAGGCGACTTGTAATTCCACAGGAAGCACAACGTTGGTCCCGTAAACTATTGAAAAAAGGGGTAGCCTGGGTCGCACGATGCTTCGAGACCCGGTAGGCCTAAAGGACGTTGGGTAAGTGTTCATTCCACCGGGATCGGTGATCATAAGTCATTTTACTTAGTAACTTGATAAGGGTTTTGTTTGTGGCATCGGCCTAGCCGTTCCCTTCAGGGTAATACCCGGTAGATTTGAGATGTGTAACCCGGTACTCGGCCAGTAACACCCAAACGTGCATGTTTAGGAAAGACAAGCCGTTGTTCGTAATGATTCTCTGGGGCGGCACAGATTTAAAGATAATGCATTCCCGGATGAATTGAGCTACTGCCTCCCCGGTCGCTCTCCGCAACGCGACGGTTCAACCCACTTGGTGAAATACTCTGTGCCTACCAAGATCCACACGAGTCCCCTCCTACTCCGGGGGTTGATGGGACCAATCAGGTCGAGCCCCCAAGTGTGAAAAGGCCAGGGTGTTAGGATTGACTGCATTCCTTGGGGAGGGTGCCTCGGGATGTTACCTTGTATCTGGCACGGGGAGCACTTCCTAACATAGTCAAAGGCATCATTCCTAATGGTCGGCCAGTAGTAAACGATGGTCGTCAATTGATCAAATAGCTTCTCATGCCTTTGGTGCACTCCACAGGAGCCATAGTGGACTTCGCTCAGGACGACCTCAGCTTCCTGAGGCCCAACACACTTCAACAGGCGACCGTTGAAGCTAATCCGGAATAGGTCGTCCCCATGTACCTGGAATCGTGCCGCTCTTTTACGAATCCGGTTTATCTCCACTGCATTGGATGGCAAGACTCCGTCTCGCAAGAAGTGAAGGAAAGGCCGTCTCCAATCCCCTTCCCGGGTATCTATTGGCAGGCCTCCATCACGTCAGTCGGCCCCTGGCACCCTTCACAATTCCTTTGAATTTTCGTTGCATCGTACACCATGGTCGGCCAGTAAACACCGAGTCTTTGTAACCTCCTACTGAGTGGAATGGCGTCCGGGACCCCACAGGTCTTCTCGTGAAGGTCAAAAAGGGTTTGTCGGGATTCTTCATGACTGATGCACCTCAACAAGATGCCACTCGTGGCCTGGAGGTACAGGGCTCCGTCAATCTCCACGAAATCGGCCAACTTGCGCACCGGGACTCCGCTTGGCGAGATCAGGTGTCGGAGCTTGTAAAGGATCGGGTGCCTCCAATCCGTGGGAAGAATGTCCTTCTCGATGACGGGATCGAGGGTCGCTAGGAGGACCTTTCTGATGACGTCGATCCGTTGTGAGCCTCCATCCAAGACAATCCTGCTCCCGAGATTGGCTAAGAGGTAAGCTTGGTGATTCTTTGATCTCGGGAAATCGAACAGTGAGCATTCTAAAAATTTCTTCATCAGGGCTTGAATAGCGGTCCGGTATGGCACTAACTCCGGCTCCTTCATAGCAAAATCTTCATTGACTTGTGATATGATGACTTTCGAATCCCCAAGAACCTTGAGCTTATCCATCCGTAACTGCCTTGCCAAGATTTGACCAGTCAGTAGGGCTTCGTACTCGGCCCGGTTGTTGGTACAGAGGAAATCCAGTTTGAAAGAGAAGAGTAGGTGGTATCCGTTATCAGTAATGAACTCAATACTGGCCTTGCCACCGTCAAAGTTAACTGACCCGTCGAACTTCATCTGCCACTCTCGCTCCTCGACAATGTCGATCTCGAACTCCGATAACTCTTCCTCCTCGGCTTTGGAAAAGGCCGCAAGTAGGTCGACCACGGCCTGCCCATGAATGGTGCGTGGGTGCTCACAGAGAATATCGAACTCAGACAGCTACATGAGCCATTTAGTATACCTCCCTGTAAGCACGAGTTGAGAGAGCAGATATTTGATAGGGTTCACCTTTGTGCTCAAATAGGTTGGGCACGCCAACAGATAGTGCTGCAACTTCTGAGTCACATGAGCCAAGGCCAGACAGAACTTATCTACTTGGGAATACTTCAACTCGGCCTCCCGGAGGAGCCTGCTAACATAATTCACTAGCCTCTCGGTCCCCTCGGCATCCTCTTGAGCGAGCAAACCCCCAAGGGCGGTAGCGAGGTAAATCCGTAGAGGCTTCTCGGGTGAGGGCGAGACCATCGTGTGCGGGTGCTTTAGGACATTTGTGATCTTCTCAAACGTCTGTTGGCATTCCTGAGACCACAAGCAAAGGGTCCCTTTGCGCAACAGAGGCATGAATGGGGCGATGTAGGCGGACAAGCAGGGTATGAACCTCTGGATATAGGAAACCTTTCCAAGGAAGGATTTCAGCTGCTTTGGTGTCCGGGGCGGGCATAACTCGAGGATCGCTTTTGTTTTGGTAGAATCAAGATCAATACCGTGTCAGTATACAACAAAACCTAGGAACTTCCCAGCAATGACCCCGAAAGCGCACTTGACTGGGTTCATCTTAAGGTTGTAGGGCTGGCATCTTTGAAAAACCTTTGTTAGAACTTCAAGGTGGCTCTGCTGCTCCTTGGACTTCACAACGATATTGTCTACATAATCTTATACCTCAGAATGAATCATATCATGAAAAATGGCTGTCATAACTCGCTGATAGGTGGCCCCGACATTCTTTAACCCAAAGGGCATCACTGTGAGTGGAAGTTATCCAGTGGGGTGTGGAACGCAGTGTGACGGGCGTCAGAGTCGTTCATCCTGGTCAGGTTATACCCGCTGAAGCCGTCTATGAAGGAAAACATTGCGTTCCCGACCGTGGCGTCTATGAGAAGGTCCATATTCGGCAGATGGAACTCGTCTTTGGGACTCGCCTTGTTGAGATCACGGAAATCCACACAACACCGGATCTATCCGTTTTTCTTCTTAACTGGGACAACATTCGCTAGCCATACCGGGTGCTGGATGGGTTTGATAAAACCGGCCTTCGGGAGCTTCTCTACTTCGTCCTTTATCTGAAGTTGTATCTGGAGTTTGAATATTCGTGCGGATTGCTTGATCGTTTTAACCTCGGGGGACAAGTGAAGTCTATGTGTAACTAAGTGAGGGTCTAGACCACACATCTCATCGTACGACTAAGCAAACACATCTTTGTATTCCTTCAAAAGATTAATATGGTTACACTGATCCTCAGGAGACAGATTGGTGTTTACAACGATCGCCAGCTTTTCTTCCTCGCTCCCGAGGTTCACTTCATCAAGGGTCTCAAGAACGGCTTTCACGCCATCCTTGAGGCGCTCGGGTGCATCCTGCACGTAAAAGGCGGCAGCAGGAAAGGGCCCGTCTTCGTCATCACTGTCGTCCGAGCTCTCGTCGTCTACCGCGAAGACAGCCTCTTGAACTTTTGCTCCTCCTTGGGCGGCCTGCGGTGGGATCGGTTCTGGCTTCTTAGTCTCGATCCACAACTTGTAGACAAACTGTCCATCCCCGATCTTAACTCTTGCGCACCGGGCTCTAGAGGCGGAATCAGTCACTGTCTCCTCAGAAGACCTCTTCTGCCTCTCCTCATCTCTCTTTCTTTCCTCCTCCAGCTTTCTCTTGGACAGATCAGGTTCTAGCAGTGCTACCTCGGGATCGGCTTGTATATCAGGCCAGGCAGGCAATGGGATTCCCCGGGGTAGGGACACCTGGCATTCTCCTGTTGGGGCTAGTTCGTTGTATTCGGCCGCGTCTGCGAGATGAACCTCGGTTTCATCAAACGGGCACGGGTCAACGATCAACCGCACCATCTTCCCTTTTCTGAAGCCCACGCAGCATTGATGAAACGTGGAAGGGACAAGGCGGCAGCGGTGGATCCAGGGCCAAGCGAGCAGGATGATAACTGGGACTACTATCTAACACATGGAAGAGCGTCAAATGCTTGTATGACCCCACCTAAACCTCGAGGGTCACGTGACCTAGGGCACACTGGCTCCAGGCGTCGAACCCATATATCCGAATGGCTTGAGGAACGATCCGGTCCACGGACACGCTAATGGCCTTCAAAATGCCAAGAGGGATGATGTTCAAGGAGGACCCAGCATCAACCATCAACCACCTGATATCCACTCCCTGCAAAATAGAGTTCAAATACAAGGCCCGGTGGTGGTCCTCGTCTGCCACCATCATATCTTCCTGTCCAAATGTGATGACGCTGTCCTGCGAAAAATCGGCAGCATAAGCCATCTCCACATCTAGCAACGGTAGTCACTGGGCATAAACCCGCATAACAATCCTCTCCTGCCTCGAGAAGATGATCTCCTCGAAGCTCTTCTCAAGTCTCAACAGCTTGGGCAACATCGGCTCTCTCTTAGCAACCACCCCTCCAATCTCAGAAAACAACACATTGACTACCCCTCCCCTGTCGTTGTGGGCGGGCAGGGGTCTGTATGCACATGCTCGGGCCAGAGGTCTACCTCGCCATTAGCGACCTGAAGCTTGTATATCCTTCTCAGGGCATAGCATTCAAAGGTCGCGTTGCGCACCTTCTGGTGAAAATTGCAATACCGATCTTTCTTCTCCTGAGCGGTCGGCTCTCAATCTATGGGTGGCAGCACAAAGCAGTTGTCCCGGATCCAACTCTCTAGTAGGACATCCAGTTGGGCCAGGGTGCAGTTCGATGTTGGAGGGAGAGGGCGGTCAGGTCTCGTCTCGTTCCCTCTTCCCCTCTTTGGGGCTCGACTGTTTATATGGGCACTCTGGTCCCCTCACTTCTTCTCCAACGACTTCTTAGCCACGCTAGGTGAAATCACTGAAAGACCTGTCCTCCGGGCCACCTCGATCAGACTGGTAAAGCTCAGAAACTTGTGGTTCTCCAAATGTATCCTGTACTTCAAGAGCATCCCCATCACGCACATCTCGACATACCATGATTCCTCCTGACTGTCGATGCAGATTATCACAAGGCCCCTGAATCTCGTCATATAACTCACCAGGTCCTTTGCGGGACCCTGGCGCTCCCGTCTGAGCTCCACGATCGTGTAGATCTCCTCGGTGACAAAGAACTTGTACAAGAGGGAAACCACATTCTCCCAGGTGTACACCAAGCCCGGCACGAGATTGTTGTACCAGGTGTAGGCCTTCTCTGACAGGAACTTGGAGAACTCCCTTAGCCGGAGGTCATGATCAGCAGCATGAGGCCCGAGGGCCTCGACAAAACGGCTGATGTGCTCCCTCACATTTCCAGTATGACCGGTGAATCTTTGAAACTTTGGGCTGACATAGTTCTTTGGGTAAGGCTTCTGGAGTAGTGAGGATGGATAAAGGGGGAGAAAATCATTGTCTGTCCAATCCGGGACTCGAAACCGGGACTGGCGTAACATGTCCTTAACATCAGCCATGGTGGCAAAGGCGGGTAGGGTATGTGGAAGGGGAATGTTGACAGGAGGGGGCGGTTTGATGTGAACTGGGATTGGTAGTGGAGCGTATGCGTTGGTCGGGAATGGTGGAGGGGTATATGTATTGGGTGGAAATGGTGGGGGGTATACGTGGCCGATGATGGTGCGGGCGCATGAGGTGGTACAAGTGGCTGTGGGAGTACGTCAGCATGTTCGGCCTCCATCACGGGCCTGGTTGTGTCGTCCCGAGACGTGGAAGGCTATCGGAGTGCCTGAGGAGTGGTGGGTTGCTGGCTGGTGTTTTGCTGTGTTGCCAGGACCATGAGTTGTTGCTGAATAAGCCAAAGTGTGTCAGCGAACGAGGAAATGGAGTCGGGAGCCTGGAGTCCTGGGTGAGGAGGGCTCGGAGGCAATGGAGTCAATAGGGGAGACTTGCGGGGTGGAGCCGGAGCTTCAAGGGGTGGTTCTCCACCCGGCTGGCGACCATCCGGGTCGCTGACAGATGATTGACCTTGATTCGTCTCTGAGGGAAAAAGTTGCATCATTTCTTTGAGATGCAATCTCGGTTGCAGAACTGAAAACACTCAACACAAGGTTAAAAACACAAGAAATGTGGGGAAACAAAACAGTTCCCCAGTGAAGTCACCAAAATGTTGATCCCCATACCGGTATCTCAAACAAGTTTACTTAGCGTAAACAAGATGCACAGGTGTCAGCACCTGAGTGGCTTTCCAATTCTGGGTTGAACCGGTTTGTTTACCTATCTCACACTGGCCTAAACCACGGGGTGGTCGTTCCGGGGTGAAGTTTTCCTGAAGGGGTGAGTGTCAACAGAAAGGTGAGGGCCGGGATTGGAAGAAGAGCCTTAGGAATGTGTCAGAGAAGCTGCAGAGCTTTAATGGCTACCTCAGAGAGAGAGAGTTCAGTCCTATTTTACTGTAACTTTTCTCCGTCTTCCCAAAAGTTGCCTTTACTCTTGGGGAGTGAAGGCTTTTATAGCCTTCTGCCTCTGGTCGAGCCCTCTCACGGAGTGACAAGTGTCGCACATGTCGTATGTTGCAGGGACACTTGTCACCGCGGGATAGGCTGGCAGTGGGTATGCAGCTTAGCCAATCCCAAACGCCATTTACGTGGACTTCTACCGTCCACTTGGGCCAATGGGATTAGTTCTCTGCCCCCCATTCCTGAAAAGGGTTCCTCGATTCCCCCCCCTCCCCCTCCCCCTCCCTCCCCTCTTTTTCTGTTTGGACTAAAGGTCGTGCAATGATTGTTTGGACCAAAGGTTGTGCAATGATTGAGAATCGTGAGGTGGGAGTCCCAAGGTTTGAATCATGCAAAAGCGTCAACTCCATAAAATGTTTATCTATGAAGAAAGCTTGGGGGTGTCCTCCTCGGGTTCAGGCTTTTTATAGACATCTGGCCGGTAGAGGTGGGATCCCCTAGAAACGGTCAAGCATGATTCCCTATGGCGGGTTTCAAAATGAGTCTGCCAATCGCATTTATTGAGTATTCCAATATGTCAGGTCAGCGGGGTTTTATCGCGATCCCTCAGGATCGCGCCCCTAAGGCGGCTGATAGGCTCGAGTTAGTCGCGGCTGAGCATCAACCTTCAATCTGTGCTCAGGGACGAGGCAGTGATCTCTTCAATACTTGGAAATTTCATTTTAGTATGCCACCAGGAGCCTCCCCCTCTTGGCGGGAGGGAACAACACCATTGACCTTAAGAGGGGAGGGCCGGACCCTTCTGAAAGGGACTTCATATCTGGTAAGGGGTTATCCTTACCTCAGGATCCAGCGAGGGTTAGTCCGGCCTCGTGACCTTTGAAAGGGGTCTACCTTATACCCAGTAAGGGGTTTACCCTTACCTTGGGATCCGGCGGGAGTTAGCCCAGTCTCGTGACCTTTGAAAGGAGTCTACGTTATATCCGGTATGGGGTTTACCCTTACCTCGGGATCCGGCAGAGATTAGCCCGGCCTTATGACCTTTGAAAGGGGTCTACCTTATATTCGGTAAGGGGTTTACCCTTACCTCGGGATCCAGCGGGGGTTATCCCAGCCTCGTGACCTTTGAAATGGATCTACTTTATATCCGGTAAGGGGTTTACCCTTACCTCAGGATCCGGTGGGAGTTAACCCGCCTCGTGACTTTTGAAAGAGGTCTACTTTATATCCGGTAAGGGGTTTACCCTTATCTCGGGATCCAACGAGGTTAGCCCGGCCTCGTGACCTTTGGAAGTGGTCTATCTTATATCCAGTAAGGAGTTTATCCTTACCTCGGAATCTTACGGTGGTTAGCCTGTCCTCGTTACCTTTGAAAGGGGTCTACCTTTTATCCAGTAAGGGATTTACCCTTACCTCGGGATCCGGTAGGGGTTAGCCCAGCCTAGATCTTGGGAAGTGCTTGCGTGTTTGCAACAACTTGACTTATACAGATTTCAGCCTTGCCATGTGGCGCACACTCATTAGCCCAATCTGAATTTACTCAAAACGAGGTCATCAGTACCTCTTCTTTTTACCTCTTTTATACAATTCATCAATTATAAAAAAAAAAAAAAAAAAGTGATTTTTAAATATCAACTCCCACTTCTCACTGCAACCAACAAAAAAATTAATGTAAAAAAATGATAATAATCATCAACTATATTGTTAATGCATTTGAACCAAGCCAAGTTTTTCTGCAAGCCGAGCCTGAGCTGAGCTTGAGCCTTGCTCAAGGTTTATGAGCCTGAGCTGAGCTCGGCAAAGCTCGGCTCGTTTACAGCTCTAACCATGAGATCTAGAAGCACCATGCATACGACGATCACGACGGATTCTAACTCCTGCCTTCACCAAATGTATGGCCTGTTGCCTTCCCTTCAGGCTTTCATTACTTTTTCTATATGCTGGACAATCAATGGAAACAAGAGCATCATCAGAGGCACCAATACCATTTACAGATGCAATCAAATTTAAGTTCTCCTGCTTAGAATTCGGTCCTCGTGATCATATCATAAGATTGATGATGGAGATTAGTAAAAAGTCATGGTCCAGAAATTCAGATCGACTGCAAAGTCCATCCAAGTTTTACAAAACAAACCATATGGGAAATTTGATAGAAACATGTTAGTAACGTCAATAAAACCTCAGACATTCATGCGCTAAACACAAGTAAATTAGTAAATCATTTTGATAATTAAAATGTAGAAAAGATAAACTAAAAAATTTGAGCAGAACTTATACATAAAAACCAAACCTTCTAGAATAGAAAATTATTGGGGAAATATTTCGCCCAAAATTTAGACAAAATGAGGGAAAAGGGAGAATTCAGCGAATTCAAAAATAACTGCTCTGCCTTGCCTATTTAATCCAGAGTTCCCACGGATCTCCTTGCATTCGTGGCTACTTGAATCCTTGCTCCCGACTAACTCTCAAGATGCTTAATCCTCTCCCCACCCTTTACAATGAGAAAACCAGCTCTTCCACTCGGGATATCGATCTTTTTGCTCGAACCATTTTCGACACAACGTCGCTTCGCAGAGAATCCACCATTTTCAATACTAGAAATGGATTCAAGAACCAGTTTATTCGTACAAGCCTGCTTTCATCAGAGTCAATATCTTCCCAAAGTTTTCCATTTCGAGCTGATTCAATTTTCAAAATCAGGTTGTCTTTTACAACCTAAGATATATAACATGCAAGATTATTCTTAAGTGGGTGTTAATTGGAATAATAAAAATGTTAGAATGCACAGTCACGGTTACTGAAGCTTAAGAATTGATTCCATTAAACTGTTTAAACAAACTAAAGAAACTTGAGCATCAACTAACTCTGCATTGCGTGCTTCAAGGTTAGCCCGTAACTGATCATTTTGATTCTATAATCTTTGCATCTTTGCTACTATTGGATCACGATTTATCTACACACATAAGTATAGTTTAGACTAAGTAATAAGATCTATCAAGAACATTATGCTAACTGTTAGGGTTGTCAACTACATGGGTTTTGTTCTATCATTCCACTCTATACTGGAAACCAGGATTCATGTAAAGGATTTGAAAAATATTTTTTCACATAGCAACCAGCTTAATTCTTGAATTTTTTTGACACACGTCTTCACTAATCAAAATCCTACAAAAGGTCTGTAAACTTAGTAACGCAATTTTACTTATCCAAAATTTGCAAACCGTGCACATAACATTCAAAATAAGGCGAATGTAAGTTGCCTAATGGAGTACTAATGTATGTTTTTTTTATAGATCTTATTGCTAAGTCTAAACTATACTTATGTGTGTAGATAAATCGTGATACAATAACAACAGAGATGCAAAGATTACAGAGCTAAAATGATCAGTTGCCGCTAAGCTTGAAGCACGCAATGCAGAGCCAGTTGATGTTCAGGTTTCTTTAGTTTGTTTAAACAGTTGAATGGAATGATTCCTTAAGCTTCAGTAACTGTGACTGTGCATTTTAACATTTTTACTATTCCAGTTAACACCCACTTAAGAATAATCTTGCATGCTATATATCTCAAGTTGTAAAAAACAAATTGATTATGAAAATTGAATCAGTTCGAAATGGGAAGCCCTGGTAAGATATCGATTATGATGATGAAATACAAGTAAAGTGGGTTTTGAAGCATACTGAAGAATGTTTAGTGTTTTCCCAGCGTTAGCGTCAGCAAGACTCACACAAGCTACAACAACAAGATTTCAAAACAATAAGAAAACCATCAGCAGATCCAACCAAGAAAGATATGAGATCATTAGAGCAATCACAAATAATATTTACTCAATAAATTGAGCACAAAGACAATATGAGGCATGAAGTAACAAACCAATCATCACTGTTTTGTTGTTTCCACCAAGTGAATCTTGCAAATTCCATAAAAAAAATAAGCCTACTATTTCGCTTCATTATCTAACTGCCAATCAAACATCATGATATAATGCTCAGTATTGCAAAAGATAAAAAATGCAAAAGTATAGACCTTCATTTTCATTTTAATTCGACAGTGTTTCCAGTTCTGACCTAAAGATTTCACAATTTCTAATTGTTGTGCCGCTTTCGGCTCTTCAAACCATACAAAGGTTTATTTTACATGCTACCCTTACTAGCATCATATGATTTATCTTGCTATCCATTTCATTTCCAAAAAACAAACTCCAATTTCAGTAATGCTTAGGAGTATATCACATCTGTGCAACTATATGGAATCAATATCATGGTGGTTATAATTTTGCTAGTGAGATTATTTATTATTTCAACTGAGTCTTGTAATCCATCTACTAAAAAATGCTTAAGATGACAATGGGAAAGTCAGTTTCCTGATGAGACTTGGGTTTTCTTTTTTCCTTCCTTTTTCCCCTACCATTAAAGGATTTGCATGGCCAATACGATCCATCCACTCAACATGGAACCCATTGGATAGGTAATTAGCAAAACTGTTCCACACACAATCCCAATTAGTACTTGTACTGAGCTTTTATAGGGTATTGTAGTATATGTCCAATATTTTTGGACTTTTCGATAAGAGACAAATCAAAATTAGGTGATGCTTTTGTGTTTGTGGCTTAAACTTGGTATGTCAGAGAGGGTCATGAGGAAGAGCATATGGACTAGTGCGGTCTCCCTAGTTCAGCTTCCATGTGTGCAAATCATGTCACACCCTGTTTCTAGCTTTTGTGTGGGTTACCAATCCGTATTATGACGTATAGTTGGTTATTTTCACTTATAAAGAAAAGCAAGGAAAAAAAATAGAATAAAAAGTAACTAGTACCTGTAATAATCGTGTTAACTTACTAGTGCGGTCTCCCTAGTTCAGCTTCCATGTGTGCAAATCATGTCACACCCTGTTTCTAGCTTTTGTGTGGGTTA
>JAUPMG010000001.1:438964-452327 GCA_031762675.1 Pachysandra terminalis | reverse complement strand
ATTTTCACTTATAAAGAAAAGCAAGGAAAAAAAATAGAATAAAAAGTAACTAGTACCTGTAATAATCGTGTTAACTTGCTGTCACGGTATGGTACATGTCCTTTTCTCCCATCACCCAATGCACTTCTCACTTCCCAAGAGCAAACAATCCCTTGTTGGATATGAACGCCTAAGAACAAATAATTAGTACTTCACAAACCAATCAAGTAAGGAAGTGAAAAATCAAATGCTACATTTGAGGATAGGTAGCATGTTTAGGCACAACTAGAACAGGGTGTCATGGTGACCATACAGCTTGCAAGGCTAAAGTGGTTCACCACTGCCCCAAGGCCCCCAACCTCACGTCTCTTCATGTAGCAATTAGCCCAAGGGATCCATGATGCAACAAAACGGAAAAGTGCTTACTTGTTTTGGATGAATAACATCAAGTGACACACACACAAAAGAGCAAATAACCCGAGATGGGTGAAACACAAAAGCAGCTAAATGAACCCACCAACGCATGTCCTATGCATAAAAATCAAGTTGGTCTAATGCAATCAGACATGGTGAACGAAAGTAAAAATAACCTCAGTCCGCACCCAATAGCATGTCCTTCATATAAGACCCTACAAAAAAACTCTCGCTACCCACCCCACCCTTAGCCAGAGAGTTCGCTACCCCATCTGCCGCTTTAGGAATGTGTCTAGAAGATACACTCATGTCTCGAGCTAAATATAGAGCAAGATTACACAAATGCCTGAAACTCCAAGAGCACGAATGAGATGTCAAACAAGCTATCACATTGTGCGCGTCTCCCTCCACCTTCAAAACAGAAAACCCGAAGTTTCTCATTAATCTCAAACCCGTCAACAAAGCATAAACCTCTGCTGATGGCCCTGAGAAGGCGTGAAGAATTGACATAGTGATCCCGGAAAACACTGTCCGCTCCTGATGGCCCTTGTCAATTTTTCATTTATTAAGAGAACAAAAAGGGAAAAAGTCACTTATCGCATACAACAAAACAAAACCCGCATACAAGGTCGGATGTGGATATGGGATGTACAATGCATTCTTACATGCAAATCCAACTTCTCCCATATGAGAAAGATGTAGATTAGCCTCCTCACACCTACTTGCTATATACCCTTTAGTTTTAATAGAAAACAAAGCCTATTTATTTCCAAAGAAAAAGCAATTTATTTTGTATATTCCAATACTATTAACATTAATTACCTTCTTTTAATCGTAATCCATCTCCTCCTGTTTGATTTGCTCATTCTGAACCAGCAAGGTCCACTAAGTGAAGTTTTGCACGCAATATATCATCACTTGCTCCAACAGGACAATTGGTGGTTTTCTTTATCTCCATCATAATCGTAAAGATCGCATGCGAACGGCTGCAAGAAAACTAAAGAAGAATTGAAAAAAAATAGATCAATCTACTATTTAACAATCAATAATATACAAAAAAGTTCAATACTTGACATGCATTTCAAACACTCCATATATCTATGTTCATCTCACTTCTGACTATTTTGAGTATGCATTGTGAACAACGTTCCATGACCAAGTCACAGTAACCAACAATGCTAGTAAATCACAACAGCATTCTAACTCTACCAAAACGAAATCCTTCATTTCAACAGGCCATAATTTTTTGAATGATATTTCTCATCTATATTACAAAAGATCTAATATATTTCTTCATCCAAGTATGTTGGACAATCAAGAAACCTAAAATAACAAATTATATATGTATGTATGCATGCATGTATACCCAAAGATGCTACATTTACTGTAGTTTATTCTTGAAGGTAGCAAATCGTTATGAATGTGCAAACTAACAAAATCTAGTTGCAAATGCTTCCAGGTCATGAAACATTTTCATTGGCAAAAATATAGGACCCTCACCACATCCTAGTGAAAGTTTTTAGTGCATACATTGAGAATGATGACTATGCAACAGATGAGTTGTGGATTCACCCTATTATGAACGAATAAAACTATTTTTGGACCTGAGAACTTTGACAGGACAACAGGAGAATTCAACTACAACGGATAGCACCATTCCAAATTTTAACTCTATGAATACAAAACACTAACCTTGATTGACTGTTCATATTTGTACTTCCCGTAGCACGTGATAGACAACCACGAAGCAAATATGATCCCATCTCTTCTTTTGTCCTGACCCCTGCTTCTGTCACTCCAGCAGGTGTTATCCCCCCTTTCGCCGTTTCTCTAATCCCAATAGGAACTCTTGGAGATAAAGCAGGCATTGAAAGAAGTGATGGATTTGGGTCAAGCAAATCAAATACTTCGCCCTTGTAAATCTGTTAGCCAACAGAATTATACATTAGCACCGAAGCAGATCAAATTGTGGGGAAAAGTCCCAAAGAAACACAAATAAAGCAAAGTTGACCTCGATAAAGGAGACTCTAATTAGAAACTCTGAAGTGTCTTTCATTGCCTCTACTCTTGAGAATAAAGTTTCAACTACTGTGGGTATAATCCCACCATTATTTTCTTCTCCCGTATAGTTAGTTCCCATAGTATGGGATTTCCCGGAAGCAGTCTATAGCCAAAGAAAGATAAAGCACAGTAAGTCCCTAGCTTAAGAAACAAGATGAGGGTTTCAAGGATAATCTTAGAAATGAAAATCCACAGAAGAAAAAATAAATTAGCAAATAAACATGACACCTGACCTGGCCATAGGCAAGAACTGTGGCATTATACTCATGAAAGAGTGCATCAACAACCGGCAAAACACAGTCACCAAAAATAGCAGAGGAAGGAGATCCAGTACTCCCATAAATATAGTCAAATGTGAATGTATGTGCTCCAATTTGCACCTGTGTGCAAATTAACAATACAAACATAATAAGGATTGTGATAGATCAAAAATCAAGTAATTTAGTGATAATTTTAGTTCCAGTCCGTACCACCGGTCCAGGACCAGTCAGGTCTCCGATTCTGGTATGTTAAACCATGGCTGAAAAACTGCAATCAGATCATAGAAAAACATTGTAACACAAAAATTAGGGTTAGATGCAGTACTTTTGTTGGACTAACATGAAGACAACCAGATCATCAAACAAAAAAAATTAGAAAATACGAACATAACAAACAGATATATCAGAAAATACAAACAATATATTAATGTGAATATCCATGTACGAACAATGGAGACGAGATCCAAAACCTAAATAAGTGCGAAATAAACAGAATAATCAATAGAAATTATCTGTGAAGCATTTAATCTGATTGAACAGGAAACGAAGAACGATTTCGTAGTCATGGAAAATAAACTGAATCTGAATTTACCTTGTGTGTGTAATCAGGAGACCGGCGATGAAGATCAAATGAGGGCTTTGTTCCCAGTCCCAAGAAGGCGGTGTGTGGAAATGAAAGGAAATAAGGAGAGAATTAATTGGATTGGAGAAAAGGCGACGAGGTCCGAATTCAAATCGTACGAGATCCCTCTCTTACTATTTGTCACTCGTGCATATGAAATTTGCTTCCGAAGCTGTTTGGTTCAGAGTTCTTGACAACTACAGATTCAGATTCAGATTAGCTTCAGTTGTAAACAATTAAAATCCTTTAAAAGAAGTGAGAGAACTCACCTAAAGCTTCAAAGATCGAACCAAACGATTACAACTTTGCTTTGAGGATTGCTGCTCCAATGGTCGAAAATCGAACCAAATCAGACAGCCCAGATTAAAGGAGGGAAAAAGGAAAATATAAGGGATTATTTTGGGTCTTTCACATACATTCGACTTTGTTCGCTGACGCTAGTTTAACTAGCGGAGGAGTGTTCCAGTATTACTCATACACCAGACATCGGAGTCCTTCCTCATCCATTTATCATATTGGAATAAGAGAAATCAGAAAAGTCCACTAATTGGGTGGTTACGATTGTTTTCTGATGTTCAGATACATCTCTATATCATTAAATTATTAAAGCTCGATTTAGACATGGAGGAGAAGCTATATATGTCAATATGCAAAGAGAGAGATGGAGTATAAGCATTTCAATCCCACAATTTAGTCATCTATGAAGTGCAGTAAGAGGATGTAATAAATACATTGCTCCGGTTGCACCTTTCTTTGCTCGGGTTCGGTATACGTACGTCTGGAAATGCAGCTTCTTTCTCCATGAACAATGTGGAAATGCAAGCCGGTCAATCGAACACCACCTCACCCTTTCCCCTTAACCGACATACTCCAATGGATTTTTCTCGTGCAATGCCTGCGGGGCATCACCGGAAGTGCCTTTTCCTTCTGTTTTTCGCCCTCTGCATGTAAATTGTGCTTCCTTGCCTCAAATTGTCAAACGCCATGCTTTGAGTCTCACTTATATTCTTAGTAACGCTGAGACAACACCCCATCTCTGTGATATATCTGATTCGAAGATTGATCATAAGCATATGGTCTTCTATTATTGCGAGACTTGCGACTTTCATACTCACATCACTTGCACTACATCAAACACATTGCCGAGGTCCAATCAGGCGCCAGAGTCGCAGCCACACCTCTAATCAAGCAAACAATGTTTGTGGTACTAGTCAAGACCGACCACAACCCCAACAATCAGAAGATCCAGTTCTTGCAGCTAAACGCAAATTATTGAATCATCAGCTTCAGATGCGAACGAGTGAACAGTTTGCACAGATGATGCCCTCATTGAATATCAATTCCCTAATCTGAAGTTATCAAAAGCTTGATGGCCTTTGGCTTTATACAATTGGAAATAGTTCGGGATAGCAGCAATAAGATTTCTGATATTGTTTTGATGTTTAATTTAACTTCCAGACACTTTTTAATAGGATTTATTTGTCATACAGAAAATAAGAGCTACGGATCCTTCTATAGAGAATGTGAATTTGTAAAGGTCAGCACCATGATCTCATTGATGAACAACCCATTATAATCCGTGTCAACCTATGATCTGTAATGCCCATTTAAGAGCAGAATATAAAAAGAAAACTGTACTAATCACTTGAATGGCTTCCATGGGACCATTGAGGATGCCAAAGTCAGCTTATGTTACATGTAAAGTTTTCCAGACCAATTGTAATATAAGCTAGGAGTTTCAATAAAGGCAGCTTAATCCGCTTCAAGTTAAATTGACATCGACTTGCATTTACCAATAAATAAATAAAGAATTGACTTGGCCAAGCCAGTTGAGAACTAAAATATAACTCAGAAAAGAAGAGCTATAAACTTAAAAGCATTGAGGGAGCTAAATTACTACTACTTAAAATCATGACAATACCCTTGCATTACAAGTTGTAGTAAAGAGAGTCTCAAATCAAGACTTTGTTTAACCCCAGTTGGTGTTGAGTAGGGGCAATGGGATTGCGTCACCTTGTTGCAAGGATTCAATCCAGCATTGATGAGATCGAAGACAAAGGAATAGAAAGCTTCAAGCTCAACAAGGGAAGGAAATCGTGATCTGCACGATCCACGATCCACGATCCCCTAGGCTCGAAGCCAAGGTAAGGTTAGGGTGTCAATGAATTCACTACAAGTGCCATGATTTTCACATCTGTACATAATGGTTCATAACCACATTGTAAAACTATATTTCAGAGTCAGTTTTGAGACAGAAAGAAGCTTTACCTGACAACTAATTTATACAATATAGCAGCATATTTTTCTCTGCAGAAATCAAAGAGGGACTTTGCCCTCTCAAGGATTTCAAGAAAGGTTGCAAGAACAGCCAAACATTGGGAGTATAATAGGATTGGGAAAAGTTTTTGAGGCTTAATTACCTTATTCCAAGACTTGCACAAGCAAACAAGAAGCAATGAAAGAGAAGTTTTTTTAAGAGGCTCTTTCTTGCTTCAAATATATATAGCCAAAAAAAGTGTAGTATAGGATGTCAAAAAATTCAATTAGCTGCAAGTAATCAAGACCCCTCGAAGGTTGGAATCGACCAAAACTATCAACATTAGAAGTTACAAAAAGATGGAAACTATTGATGTCCAAAAACCTGTGCATTCTGCTGTGTCCCCTGGTATCACGTATTGAAATGTTACAAAATCATCTGCAAACACGAACACGAAAAAATATAGATAATCAGATTTACCAGTATACTAATTTGAAACCGACTTTGAATATTTTCAAGAAGCTAAAGTTACTATAGATGCACATTTCCAAGTAATGCATACCAGTCAAGAATGTAACATTTTCTCTTCTGAATTAATGAAACAGTACCCTACTTAAGAAGGATATTCTGTATAAGATATAACAAATAAGACAACCAACTATCCATGAATCCGTAACAGATCGGTATCTAAGATCTGATGTTTTCACACGCGTTGACACGATCTCCCTAGGTTTTGGACCAAGCACATGAAACATTGGTTATTAGCAAGAAAATGTCCTTTAACACAACCACCCTTAGGCTAAAGGGACACAACATGTACCATTAAGTTTTTCTCATCCCTACTTCAGAGTCAACAGAATAAAAAAAATAACAGTAATAAGTATATGGAATGTCAAAAAGAAGACCATAAGAATACTGCCCCCCACCCACCCAAAAACAAAGACCTTAAGAAACAATAACAATGTCATCTCTGTCCAAAAACTTAGAAAGCAAACACAAAAATTCAGTCAGTCAAGCCATAATAAGTTCAACAAACACAATAATGCAAAGAAAATATGATAAAGCAACTCATACATACAATGCTTGTTCATATCTAGAATGATTGCAAAGGCACATTGATAAAGCAATCAAAGAAAGTTTCCACACTTAGACATGTATTACTGGATTAAAGAACACATAGTAAACATCCAATCAAGCAAATGAGGCATAACTATATATGATGGAAAGAGCTACCCATTACTTCAACAACCTTTACTTCCTGCAAATTGTTAACACATAATCATGGGCATGAGATATGAAAATATTAACCTTTCCTCATAAAATCCACTGAACAATTTTTTTTTCTTTCAAAACAAGGTATAAATAAATAAAAATACTCACTCTCTTTTACTCCTTGGCCGTCCTCTTTTGGCTGGACTTTTCAGATTAATCGGACTTCCACTCTTCTTGGTTGGTTCATCTGATGGTGGGGGTTTATCAAGAGTTTGTGAAGCTGACCCACCAGTTGAAGCCATTTTCTGGTTCGCTAAGCTTAACTGACCTCCATCATTTCCCCTCTGATTATCAGCTGCCTCAAAAACTTCCCCACCCAATTCCTTATCCTTGGCAATATCTGCTACAGCTTTACTGCTCACACTTGCTATTTCTGTTAGAGACTCGGTCTCACCATGATCGTCCCCAAGAGGTGCCTTAACTTTTTCAACCAGGTCTTTCTCATTATCATTTACGTCCTTCAGGTTCAAGCTTCCACTTTTTTCCAAGTTGGATGCAATTTCTCCCTTGAACTTTTTCACCTGCTCCATTCCTTCAGCATCATGTGACATATGTGAATCATTTTTCACACTATCTTCTCTGACATCACATGTATCTGAAATTTTATCTTTCTTGGCATCTGAAATAATCTCACCAACATGAGAATCTATTTCTTGTATCTGAAGATTTGGCCTGAGTTTAGAAATCAAGGAGAAAGCCTCACCGAGCTTCACTTCTAGTTCAAACCGCTCTTTTGTTAAATCCAGCTCCTCTTTGTCACCATCATCATACAAAACACTATGGAGCTTCTTCTTACTATCAAACAATTTGATTTTTCCCTTGAACCATCTCCTTGATTCAGGCCAAAGCACCTTGATTCTCTTCCCCACGATCTTCTCGTAATCATTCTCCATTAATTCAACCTTTCGAAAGGAAGGCAAATCCATCCTTGGCCGGAGTTTTGATGAATATACCTCAGGAGATGATAAAGATGCTTGTGCTATTATCCGGTCTGCACCACCCTTTCGTTTCTTTAGGGTTTTGGCTTTCTCTGGTAGAACATTTATCTTCGATATGCTTTCATCCTTTCCTACCTCAAGAACACCTGTTGAACTACCAAATGCCATGGAATTCTTCTCTACAGCCTTTTTGGGCCTTTCAGCTTGCTCAGATGAATCAAAAACTTTGGATTTATCTGCTTCAACCTCAATCTTGCCTTTTGCTTTTTTCTTATGGTACTTTCTTGTTATCACCTCACCAACCATTATTTAAAATCTGAAACTATTACACACCAAAAACATCTTTAAATCCTTTAATGTTCAAACCTACGGAATATCTTTCTACAGTATTCATTCAAGATAATCCAAACAGAGAGACCTGATTGAACCGCAGGAAACGCTTACAAAAAAAAAAAAGGTCATTCAATCAACAGAGAACAATATACATCCCTAGTTCATACCTCATCGAACTTCAACAAATCCTAGAAACTCAAAACCCTGCTCAGTAATCGAAAAACCACAAGATCCACCATTTGAAAAAGAAAAAACACTGAGAAAATCTTAACAGAAACCCTAACTCAAGTGGCCATTTCAACGACAACAATACCACTGAGAGACCTGATTAAACCCCAAAATTCCAAACCACAAGAAATGCTTACAAAAATATAGTCATTTCAATCAACAGAGAACAATATACATCCCTAGTTCACACCTTGTCGAACTCCAGCAAACCCTAGAAAGCCCACGACCCTAATCCATAACATTTCAAGAAAACCCAAGCTCCCCCATTCGAAAAAAATAAATACAGAAACCCTAGCTCTGAATCGAGTGGAGTGGGAACTCATAGAAAGTATCGAAAACTCAAAAATAAAAAAAATAAACACAAGAAAACTCTATTTTCACTCCCTCACCAAAACCAAAAATTCTCAAATCAAATAATTACAAAAAAAAAAAAAAACAAATACTGGTTTACCAATTCATTTAAACCCTGAAAGCTCTTCCATTCAAAACCCTAATCCGTAACATTTCGAGAAAACCCAAACTCCCCCATTGAAAAACAGGAAAAAAGAAAAACACAGAGAAAATCTTACAGAAACCCTAGCTCTGAAAAGAAAACTCAAGTGATCATTAAAACAAATAATAATAACAAAAAACAACAACAACAACAACAACAACAAAGACAAATAAACAGAAGAAAACTCTAATTTCGCTCCCTCACTAAAACCAAATATTCTCATCAGATCAAATAATCACCAAAAAAAAACTGGTTTACCAATGTCCTTAAACCCTGAAATCTCTTCCATTCAAACATAACATCACAAAAACCAAACCCTAATTTCCCCCACCAATTAAAAAAAATTAATAATCAGTTAAAAAAAAAAAAAAAACTAATCTCCAACAAATCACATTCACAGTACAATGAATGAACACAATGAGGGAGAGAGAGAGAGAGAAAAAAATACAAGAAGAAAATAATGGATTTCTCATGCGACGTACCTTTCGAGAGAACTACTGTTCTTGCGGTTTCTTGCTCTGAGCCAAATAGAGATGAATGGGGTTTAAGCAACCCAAAAGTTTTCCATATTTATGCTTTAAAGGGAGCGGGAACCCTTCAAAAATTTACCACGTGGCAAATGAAAATGACTGCTTTGATTTGTGGCGGTAATGACAAGCTGGTTTTCTTTGTTTCTAAGAAGAAAAAAAACCTGACAATTCGGCGGTGAACAGAAGATGGTTTTGAATCAATGGCGGTAGCTTTGGCGGGTCTTTCAACTTCCCTATTTTTCAAAGTGAAAACAAAAAAAGATATTATTTCAAATTAATTTAGATTCTAATTAGATCATATCTTCAATTAGCAGATTAAGTAGGTGCGATCGATTTATATATTACAAGGTTTAAAGTCTCGAGATCGGGGATCAGATCGGTCTCAGCCGATCCCGGTCCGGGCCGGCAATACCGTCCAGCTCGGATCCAGTACAAAAATGGATCTCTCTAAATATTTGAATGGTCACCGGATCGACAATACGAATCATCATACCAACGATACTGAACCGGTCCAGAACAATACAAGTATGGACCGTTCAATTTATGAATTAAAAAAACCATTGGATCGATTAGACGAATCACTGGATTGGTTGTATCAGCTGGTCCGTATTAATATCGGTTGGACCAGTTCAATCCAAAGCCTCGTGTTACAACTATTATATCGTGGCTTGAGACCGGATTGGTCCTGGCTGATCCCGATACGGATCAAATCAGTCCGATCTGTGAAACCTTGATATATTAGATTATATATCCATATTTTTATATTTTATATTATATATTAATATGAAGTACCTACTAATATTTTTATTTTATTTTTTGGAAAGGAATACATATTAATAATAATCTTCAAATTTGATGCATTTGCACAAAATTAAACTTTTTTGCAAGCTGAGCCTTTTACAAGTTGAACATGAGCCCAAAACATTTCAACGATCTTCAGCCCAAAATTGTTTAACGAACATGAACCTTGCTCAAGGTTCACAAGCCGGTTGAACTAGGCAAAGCTGAATTCATCTAGTTTACTTTGTGCTCAGGTTTGTTAAAATATTTTAGTCTCAAACTCGGCTCGTAACATTAAGCGTGCTAAAAAACTGTTTCTTGGCCCTTAAACAGGACACAAGTAGGATTTTGGAGGGTGATTCCGATCACGAGGAAATGGAACAACTACAAGATACATCTAGTGGGACCTACCATTTGATGGTGGACTAAAATTAACTTCGATGGAGCAGCTAAAAGAGGCAACAGTTCAACTGATGCTTAGTGGACTATGCAGGAACAATGAGGGCGGTTTTATCTATGAGTAAAGCTGAATCTATACTATTAAGGGAAAGGGTGCGTTGGAATGCATGTCAAAATTTCAACTTCAATTGGCGAAAAAACCTTACAAAATAACTTAGTTAAGATATGATTTCGAGGGTATTTGAGTAATTGCATTGTTAAAAGAAACATTCGAAAATTTTGTTTCTAACGGCTCTCTTCCTCCCCCCCCCCCCCCCCCTTTCCCACAACTATTCGGTTTTATAACTGTTCCTATAATTACGTTACTGACCCTTACTTTCTTCCCCCTCCTTTCGTTTTCCATTTCAATCAACTGTGCTTTCTCCCTTGGAATTGCAGAATAATAACAAATCTGTGCTTTCACCACTGGAACCTCTCCCTTGGAGGCTTTTCATTCCTCTTACTGTTGCTCAGGGGAGGCTTTTCATTCCTCTTACTGTTGCTCAGGTAAACCATAGACCTGTCAAGTCTAACCCTCTAGGGTTTTTGGAGAAGAATTCGTTGTTGTCGAGGGTATGTCATTTTAAAGAGTCTATTCTTCTCCATTATCCACACAAAGACTGATCATGAGATTGTCGATTCCCGTGGACATCAATCTTTGTAGGTTATATTTTTTTAATAATATTTTTATTTATATTTGATATTTGTTATTTGGCTTTGTTTATTTGGATTTAATTTACATTTTTTTTTTTGTGGGGGTTTATTTGTTTGTGTTCATTTACGGAAAATTGCAATTGATGAAACAAAGCCCAAGTTTCTACGTTTGAATCATTATTTTCCATGGAACGACTTATCCATTTATCTATTTATTTTTTCAGGATTTTTGGTGAAAGATCTCACATTCAAACTGTAAGTTTCTTTTGTATTTCTATACCTATTGGTGTGTTTCATGGCTTTTGCTATTAGACTTCTATTGGTTACTACTTAATACAGTCGCATAAACTGATTTAGAAATTTAAGGTTTTGCCATTTTATTTGGATTTGTTTCTAATCGTTTTGAAAGCTATTAAATTATGGGAGAATTATGGCTTTAACGTGATAACTAATATTTATAGTTCTAAGGTGAAAACATAGGTTGCTTTTGTATAATCAAGAAAAGTAATTGCCCTTGCATCCATCAAGCATTGTTTCATTAACCATGAAAAAACTCCCATTTTTAATTTGCAATTCTCTTCGTGTGCATGTTGGCGTGCGGGTGGGCGGTGGGTCGGTGGGTGGGGTTGGGGAGCTCTTAAATTCTGGGAGAATTGTGGATTTAACGTGTTAACTAATCTCTATAGTTTTAAGGTGAAAACAAAGTTTACTTTTGAGAATCAGGAAAAGTAATTGTCCTTGCATCCATCAAGCATTGTTTCATTAAGCATGAAAAAGCTCCCATTTTTAATTTGCAATGATGTGTGTGGATTTGCTTTGGTTTGGGATTTAGTTACCTGTGGCTTATTGTTTGATTAGATAATTGTTATTGCAAAGATGGGAATGAACTTCTATACTTCATGTTTTCGGTTGGGGTTGGGGATTCAGTGACTGGGTTTATTGTTTGATCGGATAATTGTTATTGCAAAGATGGGAGTGAACTTCTATACTTCATGTTCAGCAAGCTTTGCTTTTTTGATGTTATACCATATCATTACTAAGTGCAGGAGTCGTTTCTTCTTTCTTCTCTTCGTTCCAATGCTTCGACTGTGTTCTTACAGTCGCACTGCTTTCCTGTGTTCTTGCAATCACAATAACGCGTCAACAACTAGTTGTTTTGTAGTCAGAGAAACGCATCGAATGCTTGAATATTCTTCTCTATTCAAGGGTATTTTGATTCAATTCCCAATAGTCTGACAACTTCCTTTGTCTCCAAGATATATACTGAAGAAGAGGTAGACCAGAACTTTCTCCCAATGTAACAGACTCAACATGATGGAGAGTTACAACCGCTAAATTTAACTAGAGCAGAAGCCTCTCCTTTCTCATTAAATTGTATAGAGAATTCTCATTTGAGAAGAGGCAACTTTGCATCCATGTTAGTAGGACGGGAACGAAAAGAAAAAATAACTAAAAGAAATTTGCAAAACAGCCAAAATGGCATGGACAAGTCATTACAAGAGTACCTTGAAAGGTAAAAGTTTCAGCATTTCATTTGAAGGCGACTGATCCGGCCTGATCTGAACTACAATTGTATTTCTATTCAATTAGAAACTCTTATTGAAGGTATGTTCTACTACTCTTACAAAAAAATTTAAAAAAAATAATATTTTTGTATTTTTTTGGTTGAGTTCAATGCGTGGTTGCATTTATTAATTTGGGTTTCTGTTGAGTTCGTCAGTTTAGGGTTCTTAGGGTTTTGTTGATCTATTGTTTTTCTTACAATTTTGAAGTTCAAATTAATATTTGTATTACAATTTGCCAAAATATGAAATACCAGTCAAAGATAGTATATTACTTTAAATCAAATTAATTTCAACTTTTTTTGTTTTATTTATTTCTTTGATTAAGGAATAATTAAAGTTTAATAGGGAAAAAAAACCTAACTCCTTTATGATACATGTTGGATGATTTAACATGAGAACTAGAGAAAAAAAAGCAGAAAAAAATTGCATGACCTATAGTACTGATTAATTAGGTTTTAATTGATTTTTGGATTAAGAAATTGAAAACATCTTTACTGGTTACCATAATTCTCATAAATGAATTAAATAGTACCTGAACT
>JAUPMG010000001.1:427841-438864 GCA_031762675.1 Pachysandra terminalis | reverse complement strand
GGGGGGGGGGGTGTTGGGGGTGAAGGTATTTTACGTGGGGTAGTGGTGTTGATGCGAGATTTTTACCTTAGTCATGCACCTTGTAATTTTAAAGTTATCAAATGGACACTTTAGAGAGCATTAAAGTCATTTTATTGTAAATATCTAACACATCAACAAAAGTGTCAAATGAAGCACCTAATGACCATTTCAAAACTTTGAGACAGCGGGTTGTCCAAAACTTATAAACGGAGCATCTATTGGTAATTTTCCCAAAGATAACTGAACGAGAGAGATGCACCGTCAAAAATTAAAGGAGGTTAACTCGGGTTAATTGTTCACATCCTCATCTCTTACTTGAGGTCCACCTCTTTTCTCTTCTTCTTACTTCAAACTAGATCAAAAGTGTGAACCCAGAAGTTGGAATATATTAGGAACAACTCCTCTTTCACTCTAATTTCAGCAAAGCAGCATGGCTTGTTCTCCCATTTGGACTTTCTCTTTCAATTGGTAACTAAAAATCCCAATCAAGGCGTTGCATCAAAGCAAGTAGATGATAGTAACATCAATAGGTAACAAAAACAATCTATTTCTACCTGTTAACATCATCCAATTTATATAGTAGATGTACTGTGGCAAATATTGTTGGTCCCAACCCTAGATGCCCTTAGCTAGGTCACCTATAAGACAACCCTTCCTTGGTTTGCTTTTGAATTTGATCTTGTTTTTTCTTTATCTTGGTGTTCAAGTCTAGAAAAGATAAAAATAAAAATTTTAAAAACTTCAAGGCTCCATTTGTTTCAACATATAAAAACGGAAAATATTTTACGATGTAAAATGTTCTTTGAAAAATTAGTATTTTTCATTTGTTTAGTTGAAAGTTAGAATAGACTATTCTAACTGGAAAATTAGTAGCTTTCACTTTCTTTTACATAAAAATAATCACACAAAAAATGACTTGTAATACGCTATCTAAGGTTTTTAGTCGACATCACCGATCGAACCGGTCTCGGTCGATTCCGATCCGTACTAACGATACCGGCTAATACCGACCAGTCCGAATCCGATACAAAAGTTGGATCGCCCATTTAAAAAAGGAAAAAAAAAATGGATCGGTCAGACCAGTCGTCAGACCGATGGTACCGGTCATCAAACCGGGAGTACCAGTCAGGATCAGTTAATAACGGACCGGTCCAAGTCGATACATATTGGACCGTTCCATTTATAAATTTAAAAAAAAAAAAAACTTTGGATCGGTTGGACCAGTTGTACTGATCGGTCCATACCGGTATCGGTTGGACTGTTCTGATCCAAAGCCACTTGATACAATAGTTGTATCTGTTGTTATGTGGAGACTGGTGTTAGTTAGGATAAAAACCATGTTATCTGTAAGGTTGATGAGGATAACAACCCTGTTGAGAACGTCACCAACCGCCTAAATAGGATGTTGATAAATGATAAAAAAGTTTATGTTGGGATTGTTGGTAAGTTGTTAGGGATACACCCAAACCTATGGGGTATGGGCGTATAGGGAAATAATAGGAGTTTCACTTCTATTATATTTAGCCCTAATTACAGAGTATTTATTTATACTTTTTGTAGTTTGGGGTTTCCTCAATCACTGTAACACATTATTTTGAGTTTTGGAAAATAACAGATTTGGGTGTACATCTATGGACGTAGGCACTATTTGTCGAACCACGTAAATCTGCGTTTTGTACATTCTTGATTTCTTCTTCATCTTTTTTCTTTTTCTTTCTTAACAACTAGTATCAAAGCTATTGGTTAAGTGGGAGCAATGGCAAGAAAAAGGAAAGGTGGAAATCAAATAGTTCAATAGTTCAAACTTCGGATTCTAGAAAATGCAAATTGAGGATGTTCTATGTCAGAAAGATCTGTTTCGTCCTCAAAGAGGATTGTCAAAGAAGCATGAGAAGATGTCAGATGACGATTGAGAAATTCTAGATAGGAAAGCCCAAGGTACGATTAGATTATCCATTTTGCCGTTTATAGCTTTTAATATGTCACGAACCAAACCAGAAATTCTCAATTTTTGAGATTCCTGATTTATTCGTAACTTTCACCCCGTATTTCTACAGGTGTGGATAACAATGGTCAAAACATAATCGGAAGGTTAACAGCAGTTCTAGTAAGATATAAGTAACTATTACCACCAAAACTAAAATAAATGAAATCAAAGTAATAACAGTCTACGCCTAGACTATTACAATAATTCTACTAGAGTGCGCTACCCAATCCAGTCTCTCTCTCCGAATCTAAGCTTCTGAACCTGAAATATAAACAACACACATAAGCTGGAAGCCAGAATAA
The DNA here is from genome assembly GCA_031762675.1 of Pachysandra terminalis. NCBI lineage: Eukaryota > Viridiplantae > Streptophyta > Magnoliopsida > Buxales > Buxaceae > Pachysandra > Pachysandra terminalis. The sequence goes on along the minus strand of JAUPMG010000001.1, from coordinate 436,554 downwards.
GTAAACCTTCGATGAAGTGTATTCATTTATGCTCCAACATTATGAGAAAAGTGTGATAAGTGTACAATGTGTAATAAGTAGTATATGTGCCAGTGGTGAACAATGTGGTGATCTAACTATAAATTCATACAATCTAAAATTCTCTTATTCTCATTAAGTATATCTCAAGAGTCAATATCTCTATAACTACATGCCTAGATCTATATGAGAATTAGGCCATATGTTTCATACATAAGGCACTCACACTAATATCAACAAAGACATGCAAATGCAAGTGAAATGCAAACGTTGTATTGAAGGTAAAATATTGTAAGTTCCCACATGATCTCAATCTCTATCCAGGGTGTCCCAGCAACCTGAATTCGTCCTAGGATGTTCCAACAACCTGAAATCATCCTCCGTATGAACGGACTAAGGAATATGATTATTCTATGTGTACAACATAGTTCTAAGGCCTTTCAACCTAAGAGGCACAATCCCCCCACTTATTTTTTATCACGGGCCCGCGGCCAAAGCTCACACTCACGTGTTTATTCTTTCAGAGATTCTTACATATTCAAAATCCAACGGATAGTATAACATGGTCACCAATGTGCGGATCCTTGGGATAGTTCACCATCTTCCAAGCTTACACCAACGTATGGATCTTTGGGTAACTATCATTCCTCAAGACTGTAGAGGTCTACCCTATGTGGGTTCACTCTCAGCTTGGGTATGATAACAGGGTCCTCCCATTGAACAATAATAACCATCAAGTCAATTAGCTCATGTGTTAGTCTAAACCCAAGGGTATCATATGGGGTTTTAGACTAGGCTGTCACGGCCGGAAGGTCCATATGAGATATCCATATTCAAATCCATTTATTAATGCATCATACAATATTTCACCGACATATATTCAAATCATCAAACATATGGGCACAGTCCCATAATCTACTATACCAAGTACCTTAATATGCATATGTAACTAATAAATCAACATTTATAATACAATAAGGACAACATGGCAGTTATATTCTCACAGGCAAATAAGGTAAGTACAATTGGGCACAGAGGCACCAAACTCCACATCAATCACATTAGAACATTTAAACATAATCCATTCATCATAAACATGTCTTTGAGGCACCAAGTTGCCTTAACCAATCATACACTTAAAGGAACTATGCAAGAAGTACATCAATAATATCTCTTTCATCACAAACGAAGGTTATCACTTCACCACTACTACCATTAGCATTCAAATATATGTAATATGATGGTATAGAGCTAATAAGAGTGTTTTGGGGCCATACACACTTGTTTTTCCAAAATCTCCTATTGCTCAGCCAAGTCTAGAAAATCTAACTTCCGGTTTGAGAAGTCATATTTTGCATGGTGAGTCTTTTGGTCCCGAAAATAGGCAAAACACGTGAGGTCAGTCAAGATACAGGTGCCCCCATTTGAATCATTCAAATTGGACCAAGGGAGTTATTTGGCAGGGTACTCGGCGACCCTTCGGCGCGCCGAGATGTGCAAAAGTGTACCAAATAATTTGGCACCTCGGGGTTTGGTCCAGACGAGTCTCGATAAACCAAAAGTGAATTTAGTTTATCTACCAATTTGGTTCGGCGACCTCTTAGGCTTTCCGAATAGGCTTCGGCGACCTTTTAGACTCACCTAGGCTGTCTTCGGCAACAATTCCAGAGAACCCAAATAAGCTCTAAGATTCGATGGACTGTTCAGCGTGCTGAACAGGTCACCGAAGCTCAGGAAAGGTCCAACAGGTCTGAAATTTCACGGGGAGTAAATTTTGTATATTACTCACTATGATCCTTCATATCATCGAGTCTTACACTCGATCTTTGCACTCGGCCCATTGCACTTGAGCCTTGCACTCGATCCCTGCACTTTGCCTTTGCCCTCGGCTCCCTTTGGCCCTAAACTTAGTCGAATGCAACTGAGTGTTGGGTGGTGTTTTTCCAAAAATAAATAAATACAATATAATATAATAATAATTATTAAATTAAATAAATAAACTTCTCATCGTTAAAACCTTTTTTTTCTGAGAAACAATAGGCATTCTAAAGCTCATTTTTTTTAAAGGATAATGCTATGTTGCATTTTTTTTCCTATATTTTCAACTATGAGTAATTTTTTGTATGCTCTTTCATGATGAACAAAGAATGCTACATTACATTCGTCTTACATTATACATATACATAAGAGCTTAATGCTTATTCTTATCTGTGATATTTATGTACCTTCTACAACAAACATATACGTATGTTAGCTATGACATTGTCTTTACATTAGCATACAAGCACACATCCAAGATAGAAGTACTTGACGCCAGTATACACTAGCGTCTACTATCTATGATTTTCACGACTAACTACCACAAGATGGTCAATTAGTTATTTTTCACAACTAACCACCATAAGATGATCAATTTGTTATTTTTTCACGGCTAACCACCACTAGATGGTCAATTCGTCATTTTTCACGGCTAACCACCAAAAGATGGTCAATTCGTGAACTTTTCATGGCTAACCACCATAAGATGGTCAATTCGTTATTTTTCACGGCTAACCACCATAAGATGGTCAATTCGTTATTTTTTCACGACTAACCACTACAAGATGATAAATTCGTCATTTTTACGGCTAACCACCACAAGATGGTCAATTCGTCATTTATCACGGCTAACCACTACAAGATGGTTAATTCGACATTGCACAGGGGGCTAACCACCCTCAGATCACATCCTTAGCACAAACTTGAGAGATTTATTTATCCACTTTATTTAAGAGATCATTACGAAGGAAACATGTCTATTTCTGATCTCACTAAGTTCAATTCAAGATCACTCAAGTTGGTTATTTAACCTAAAACCTTTAGGGATTCTATGATGACTCTTCCTTATAGGGATAATTGATCATGAAAACGAATTGCCTGTTGAGAAACTTATATTTAAGGTCTCTATATGGGTAATTTGATAATATACTGGTCACCTTATGAAATGTATGCAGTTACTCTGACTTCCCTTGAAGAAGTTTAGATTAATGTACCAAAATGGGTTATCTCGAAAGTGAACGAAGGCTTGAAGAGTATTTTGTAGAATTCGAATGACTTCTTTAATTTATTGTAATAAATCCCCAAATAGTCACATGATAAACAACATATAGATTGTTATATATTGTCATGTTTTTCTAGGCTATTTCAAGTTACTTCAATATCTCCTAGCAATGTTGATAGCTTATGCTTATATCCTCTATCAACAGTATTGATGTTTATGCTTACATTTAGGCTTACCACCTCGAGATGGTCAATTCGTGAATGGGCTAGTCCCCCTCAAAAGACAATGGTTATGGGTTCGTCCCCTTTAAAAGACTTGGTTACATTTTTTTTATCATATGTGCATCATGCATAATGTCAACCTTGTTTAGTCCTAAAGAAAGGGGCTTCAAGTAATATACCCTACAGGAACAATGGCTTTCGATCCCCGTTTTCCTTTTTGATCACATCATCCTATGGAATTGTCATTACGCCACTGTTATCTTCCTTACTTAAGGACACCTACATTGAGTTCTTAGTCTCTCTTTCAAGGACATCAATAAGTATTTATCTTTCAAGAATTATGGCCATGATACCAATATTGTTCACAAGGTCTTGAATCCAAGATCTCTTTGTTCTGACAATCGGCTATACTGGTCTCTCAATCGAATGTTACGCTTATTGCAATTCCTCAATTATAGACTGACTTAAATGGTTCCTTCACATGAGATTTTGGCTTCACAATGATATATGGTATCTTCTTTAGTTTTCCTAACGAAGCTTATTTCTTGCACTTCGTCAGGCAGGGGGCTATTTATGATTTAGTGACCTAATTAAGCAGCCAAGTGTCACCTGTTTGACCACGTGTCACCTGCTTGACCAATAGACCATGGGTCTAATGGGTCACTCGATTTGATTTGACCCAGTCCAACTTGGTTTAATTCGGTCTGACCCGGTCCAACCTAGTCTAACTTGGTTCAACCTGGTCCGACCCGACTGTTATAAGCTATCTACATGTGACTCACCTTCCATCAAATATTTTTATAAACTATCTACATGTGATTCACCTGTATCAAATATTTTTGTTATAAGCTATCTACATGGTGACTCAACATCCACATGTCACATTCTCATTTAAGACTTCTAGGCCAAGTAAGACAAGGCTATAAAAGTTTACTTCAACACAAGAAGAAAGGATCTTGAGGATCTGAAGAAAGTGAAAGGCTCTGAACATCAGAAACAATGGAAGAAGAACACTATAGAAGGACACATCTATTTCCTTCCTTCTCTCTATCATTTCCTTCTTATTTCATTCTTCAACCCCATATGATTGGGGTATTCATTGTATTCCATGGAATTTTAAATATTAGAAAAGACCTCATATGAGGCGACCCCTGTGGACTAGGCATATTGTCGAACCACGTAAAAATTCTGTGCATCTCTATATTAGCTTTTCCCCTTTTCCCTCTTCTTTTTTTTAAAGTATGTCAAGCATAGGTATAGCGTCGTCCGAACGGCCGCACGATGGTTTAGGCGGACGGTTGGGATGCCCCACGTGCCTAAGCAAGACCTAATCTAATCCCGGGCAGTGCAGAAGTGACCGACACGTAACGTCGTCATGTGCTCACGCAATTTACGCTCCTTTAAACAGCTCGATCCTAGTCAGTGGCTTAAAGCGGATCAAGCAGCACAAATTCCAAATTCCGCATCACCACCATTAACTAATGAACCAAAATGATAAAAATGACTTGGACTTTTATGCTAAAACCATATAAATTTTAGCATTAAACACCCTGAACTCACTTTCCTTAATATATCACTTTACATCACACTACCTCTAATTTTACAATATACAATAATCATCTAAATAAACATTAGGTATACTTATACTGTTCTGCCTCATATTTTGTTCTTATCAACCAATTAGACTCATGGTTTCTAAGGATCGGACTGATCTGGTCCGACTGGCCAGTCCGATCCCAAGGCACAATACAATTATTATATTGTGAGGCTTTGGATTAGATTAGTCCAATCGGTACCGGTACAAACTAGTCAATACAACCGGTCCAATGACCAATACAACCGCTCCAATCGATTAAAAAAAAAAATTAATTTATAAATGAAACGGTTCAATAGGTATCGACTTGGATCGATCCAATACCGACCGGTACCACTGATCCAATGACTGCTTCAGCCAATCTATTTTTATTTTTATTTAAATGGGCGATTCAATTTTTGTACCCGTTTCGGACCGGTCGGTATTCTCATTCCGGATCGAGATCAGCCGAGACCTAAAACCTTGATTAGATTGGGACCCATAAGAACGAACCTTGTTTACAGTACTAGCATAAGTCAGTTTCCTATAGAATACTTCCCCCTAAATATCTGCCACAAGATTCTTTCTCCTAATTTAAACTACGGATGGCACGTGAGGTACCTGTGACCATTTGAAGTTTGTGAAATTTTTATTTTTGAAGATATTAAAGAATTTACTGTTTTTTGCATGATATATTAACGATCTGGCACATAAGAAATACTTATTAATACATTATATTATTAAATTATAAAATTAAAAAAAATTAAATATTTATTAAATTAATTTTTTCTAATGGATATATTTTTAGTGAAAATTAATAAATAGGTTAAAAGGATATTAACTTCAAAAAGTATTTATACTAAATGATTTTTCTCTTAAAAATAAAGAAAAAAAAAAGATAAATAGCCATTTTTCAGGCCTGAAATAACTTAAAAAGTTTTTTTAACTTTTTCGAAAGAGATGAGCCAATCACATTCTGCGCACAGGCACAGTGCTGTATTCGCGGTGCAGACGAATAACGGACAGTGAAAGATTCTGTAAACGCTAACAACAAAAACAGAAATAAAAGGAAGAAAGACAAAATCACCCCTATCAACCACCTCCAATCCCACCCAACTCCTCTTCTCTCACAACCTTACTGAACTCAAACCACTCTCTCGACTTGCAGAGCTTCATCACAAAGTACCAAACTACCCCTCCCACAGTCAATACCCCACTAAGCAAGAACACAATCTTCGTTGCAATCACCATCACAAAGATCAGAAACCCAGTTGGAATCAAACACATGATCACAAGCCCAGGAATCCCCAATGGAACCTTATAAGGTCTATTCAATGTCGGATACTTTCTTCTCAACCAAATAAACGAAGCAAACTCCAACAACATCCCCAAACTGTATAAGAAATTCGCCGACGAGATTATGTCGGTGAAGTCCATGAACGAAACCCCAAGTGTTATAAGACTACAAACCAAGATCCCAACCCAAGGAGTGTTAAACCATTTCGATCTTAACGAGAAGAATTTAGGTAAGAACCCTAAATCAGCCATACCCAGAAGCTGAAAAGATCCGCTACTCAATTGAGCTTCGAACAATCCGATTGCAGATAACACAGAACCAACTTCAACCCAGATTTGTAACCATTTTCCGACGATCAAGTTAGCTGCATCTGCTAAGAACCCATCAGTCCATCTGTTCTGATCTACAGAGAGTGATCCTGTTGCGGAGAACAGAGGAAGCAAGTAAGCTATACAAGTGAGAATCCCGGCAGAGAAAAGTGCTTTTGGGAAAGTCTTCTGGGGTTGATCGACTTCTCCGGCGAGTGTACTTGCGTTATCCCAGAAATTCAAGTTCCAGAAAAGGGTATTGAAGTATAGATTCCAATCCTTCTTCACCCCCTTTTGACCTAAACTGATCCATCGACGAGGATTTATTTTGGGGATCGAGATCAGAGCCATTAAGATAAAGGGGAAGAGCGAGACGATCCCGAGAGCGACGGCGGTGTAGCCGACGATTGTTAGTCCGGTGTAGTTCAAGAAAGATAGAACCAGATTGAAGAGAGAGATGATGACATAGCGAGGTGGACCGGAGGAGAAAACGGGAAGAACAAGTTTCAGGTAATCGGCGCAGAGAACAGGGTAAGCGGCGTTGTTGATGACTCCGTTGAGGAATTTCCATGAACCCATGAGGGAACCCCAGAAGGATCCGAAGGCTCGATCGGCCCAGATGACGTAGCCACCGTTGCCGGGAAAAGTCGTGGCGAGTTCGGCGGTGATTAGAGCTTCCGGGATGCTCCAAATGAATGGGAAGATGACGAAACCGAGGATAGCTAAAAGGGGTCCGGCGGCTTTGACGGTGGGTTCTTCGCCGAAGGGACCGCCGGAGACTTCAAAATAGATAAGGAAAATCAGGGGAATCAGAGTGAGCTTCTTCTTGTTTTCGCTCTTTTTGGTGGTGGTGGTGTTGTCAGTGGTGGTGGTGGTAGTGGGGTGGTGATGGTGATCATCAAGCAACTCGTAAGGGGAGGAATTCACAGGAGGAGATGGTGATGGGCCCATGGTGGTGAGCCTGTGATCTCCTCCTCTTCCTTCTCCTGCTGCTGAAGTTGATTTCTTCTGGGATTGTACAGACTGGTTTTGGGCGTTGCGGGGTTGGAGTTCCAAAGTCATATTTGAATTCCAGAAATTGCAAAAAGATTAGATATGTTTGGCCACGCTATGACTTATGGGTCTGTTTATAAGATATTTTAAAGTTTAGAAATTTTAAAACTCTTTTAAGTCTTCTACGACTGTCAACAAGTCAAGCTAACTCGGTTCATAATTAGGATAGCGAGCCGAACCTAAAAGCTCATTACCTTAATGAGTTTGAGTCGAGTTTGGATAGACTCGGTTTGTTCATTATATATTAATATTAAACGAATTTGAGGCTTTGAGCTATATACTTAGGATCGTAAGTTGAACCTGAACCCCAAAAAAACTCATTAACTTAAGGAGCTTGAGTCAAGCTTGGGTAGGCTTAGATTTGCATATGAGATTTTACATTTGTATAAATTCATTATCTTAATGAGCGTGAGCTTGTGCTTGAGCTGAGCTTGGGTAAGCTCAATTTGTACAACCGTATTCTTATACCTTATATTATATATTGATATTAAACGAGTTTTGAGTTATATAATTAGGATCGTGAGTTGAACCCAAGCCTAAAAAAAGCTCATTACCTTAATGAGCTTGAACCGAGTTTGGTTAGACTCGGTTTGTAAATGAGATTTTACATCCCTATTCCCATATCTTATACTATATATAAATATTAAACATATATATTAATATATTATATCACTTATAACAAAAATTATATATGATATTAATTTATTTATACTAAACTAAGCTCTTTTGCAAACCCGAGCACAAATATTTTAACAAACTTAAGCCGAGTCCGAACCTTGCTCAAGGTTTACGAACCCAAGCCAAACTCGGCTCGGCTCTTTTACAGCCCCATGTCCTAGAATTATTGGAGAAAAAGGAGTATAAATGGTTCCACGAAGTTCACGTGCGCTAATGGCGAGGTTGGTATCCAGTTCTATTCATATATTGGTTATTAAATAAATTTTAAAATACTTCACCAGACATATTTGTAAAAAGCATCAAGGAAAGATGGGAATTTCTCTTACAAGTCCTATCTTCCAAGTTGAAAAAGATGCTCTATCAAATTCCTCGAGATTTGAGAATCTAAAGCTTTCGGCATTTATAAGTAAGATAAGAAAAGGAATACAAGAAGAAAAAAGAAATAGTAATAAATAAGAACCCATGTGAAAAAGCGAAGATCTAAAATTGTACTTTTTTTTTTTGGGGGGGGGGGGGGGGGGGTGT
>JAUPMG010000001.1:415848-427831 GCA_031762675.1 Pachysandra terminalis | reverse complement strand
CCCCCCCGAGAGTGTATGGATCCATTAATTTATTTATTTACTTTCTTTTCTGGGGAGGTTTTGATGGAAAATGTCTTTCAAGCAGACAAAATATAAGGACATCATCTATAGGACCTGTTAACTTCTAATTCCATGCTCAAATACATTCCCAACTAGAATCAATCACAAGCTGAGAATCTAACTTCAATTAATAAATAATTAAATTAACAAAATCAGCAAACCACTGCCATTTCATTTTTCTTCTCCTTTGCAAATCACAAACTGAAGCTCAGCACCTCCTGATATCTATCATAGTAGACCTCTAACAAATTTCTATATATATTACCCTTCCACTTCCATCTTAATAGCAAGAAAATTAACATGAGTACGATCAACACATAGGATTGAAAGATGTCCTGCAGCTCTGAATTTTGTATAGCATGCTAGAGAAAAGAGCGATACTAGGCAGGAACCAGACATCCAATTAAGACTATGGGTTAAAAATTGAAGGATACAAACACCCACTAAGAATATAATTTCTTTCTACAGATCCAACGGATAAATGGATAAGAAATAGAAACATAAGAAAAATAAAATAAACAAAATAACAGGGAGGGGATTGGGGCGAAATAATACCACTTGTTTTGCCAAGTTAAATCGTCAGACAGCACCTCCTTCCAAGAAATCCAGCAGAGTTTCTGAAAACAACCAAATGAAGGGAGCTTTTACCCGCCCACTCTACATGCTTTTTGGATCCCATCACCACTAACAAAAGAAAGCATGTTGAAATTTATAAATCAAAAATCTGATGACAGCCATCAAAAAGGATCTGCAACCACCCTCATCGTACAACAGCAAGCCAGATGCTGCTGTTGGGCAATTTGTAACCACCCAGAAGCAGATACATCATAGGAAATAATCGGGCGTTCTACGAGTTACATCTGGCTCTCCTCTCCTTGGAGCTGGCTCAAACTGCAACACAAAACAAATTTTTCTTTTTTAGCATCTGTTCTATACTATTGATGCAACTAACTAGGGGTAAAACTCGGTTCGGTTTGACATCTACCCAGGACCAAACTGACATTGGTGAAAGTTAATCCGATACCAAACCGAACCGAATTGAAATGGAAAACCCTAAACCCAAACCAACCGTTCCAAATTGCAGTTCAGTTCGGATTAGGTCAAGTTAATACAAAGTTTTTTAGAACTACATTATATATATATATATAATATCATGTTTTATATATCATATATAATACATATATAGACTATAATTCGGATCTTTGTTCTTAAAATCTTATGATTTGATTCTATTTGATCCTATATCGATCCAAATCAGTTTATGTTTGAATCTTAAGATTCACATAATGAATCTTATGATTTACGATTTAATCATACGCTCAAATGATTCAACTCTACAACATTAAAACAAATGTCCACTCCTTTTTTTTACTGAAATTTTTCCCATTTTGGGTTTGATCCTTGTTTATACAGAACATATTACTCTAAAATGATTAAATATGAGTAAAGAAACATAGTCGACTAATTTTAAACAATAAAAATCCCTTTCCCTAAAAGAAATCCCAAAACCTAAATCTCAAACTGTACTTTCTACTAAAACTACTATGACTTGCAATTCAAAATTACGATTCAATTCTAAGTGGCCCCTAACAATTTCCAATTCAATTCACGATTTGACAACCTTGATTCGGTTTAAATCGGTTTGGTTCGGTTTATACTATATATACTAGAATTCAGGTCTCGGTTTGGTTTAACCCAGGCTTCAACCTAAAATCAAACCGATCTAATTTGGTCATATAATTTCAAAACCAAAACCGAACCAAACATTTAGAAACCTAACCCAAACCGAAGTCAATTTGGGTCGGTTCGGTTTCAGGTTTAACCGACCCATCAACTAACCTCCAATCCAACTCCGTCAAAAGTATTCGCGTATGTGCATGTTCGCCCCCACCAACACACACACAGGTTGAGAGAGAGAGAGAGAGAGAGAGAGAGAGAGAGAGAGAGAGAGAGGGAGGGAGAGAATGTGTCCGAAGCAAAGATAGACCTGGATAAACGTGTGCCCCTTGCAGTCATCAACTTCCAAGATTGATGCCATGTTTCCACAGCGATAACAATAATTAGGTGCGCTAAATATGGTTACTACCTTTTGTTCCTGTCACCAAGTAAAAATGTCATCAAATCCACAAATTTTACCTTTCTAAAGAAAAGCACAGCCAATCGGAAAACCTCAAAAACTGGAAGTGGGCACTTACATGTCCCCAGTTATACCCCTCCATAACCAGCTGATGAGCTCTAGCTATGAGCTTTAAGTTGTTGGTATGGTTGAATTGCTCAGATATATCCTGCAAAATTATATTTTATAAGTGAGGAGACGGGAAAGCTTCAGATATCATATATTACTTTTTGAAGAAGGGGGGAGAAAAAAGAAGGGAAAACTAGATAGTTACTTGGCCAAAAGTATATCCAGCACCACGAGGAGAAATACCCCAACCACAGCGGTCATCAGGGTCAGACCATAAGAGATCACACATGGGTCCTTCATGAGGAACTTCTTGAACGCGGTCGAAATTACGAATGTTATCAAGAGTCTCAATGGATGGAGACAATCCACCATGCAGACAAAATATTTCCGATTCAACCTTTGAAAGTAAAGAAAAAATGAGAAGAAGAATATAATACAAAATCATGGAAGTCAACAAATAAAAATCTAAGAACAAAATTGCATCTTCCATGCTACATCTAAGAATACAACAGGTCTTTAAACTTGGTGTGTTTCCATTAATCAACAATTTCATGACTTCTATTCCAAAAAAACTCTGCAGAATAGAGGATCCATAATCGATGCTAAGCATGAAAATTTTCAGATGTGAAATAAGCCCTATAACAATGGTTAGACACTCAATTCACAATCTTCGCAATATCAAGTGTTAAAAGTCTAGGTTTATATTGTCCTCTCGGTGCATGTTGCCGTGGAATTCCTGCTTATATTGGTGTATGGTGTTTAACTGCAGCAGCATTATGAGCACCCACGTGAATTTGGAGAAAGAGAGATAGAGAGAGAGTTACGAGGCATAGGGAATTTTCTTCCATGTCTTTTGTTTTACAGAGACCATTCTACCAACTTTTAACTAAATTCCTTCTTTGACGAAATAAACCTATAATTTCCTAACTGATCAAATACTAAAAAGGGGAAATGAAGAAACATAAGCAATAAGAAGAAAAGTTCGTAAGCCCCATAATATATGCCAGAACCGAGAAACAAGAACAAAAAGTGCCTGGAATAAGAAACCATACATGATACATGAGGGAAATGCAAAATCTTACTAACCAATGCTGTCAATGGAAAATAATCAAAGAGGTCCGTAAATATCTTCCAAACATTAGCATTGCCATACCTGTAAATCAAATAACAATACTTGATCAACACTATAATTTTGCAAAAAGTACCAACAGAGAAATCATAACACAGCAAGACCCCACATTCACAAACAGAATAATCCCTAAATCACAAAGTGATATCAGAAGATTAACTGGAGACTAACGAAAGGATTGCAACACTAACGAATGTTCATGTTTGGCTGGAAACCATATCCATGCCAACTCTTAAACTTCCAATTGACACCAGAAGGTCAAGGAATTGGAGATTGTACTCTAACCAATAGATGCAATAAAATTACAAATTTTCTTGATCAATTAAGTTGGGTTCACAGTATATTTGAGGTAACTTTGCTACGGTGACAATTACCGTTACCAATTGGGACCTTTACGCAAAAGTTTATCTGTCGGACAAAAACAATAATAAAAAATATGCCGGCAGCATAAATCCTATTCCACCATCCCAATCTGTCAAAAACCTCATCTTTGGTCAGATAATGCGTAATTATGTACAAATCATTTCTGACCAACGCCATCCAGGTTCCATTTGGACTTCCTCCAACCCTATCAGATCCTTCAATATGCACACCATTCCTCACATTGCCCCTCCCCTTCATATGTACAAACCATCTTAACCTACTTCATCTTACCTCTTATTTGGGAATCATCTAAAGAATCTCAGGCGTTACATTCCTCCCCTAATCTTTCTTAGTCATCCATAGATCCATTTCAACATCCTCATCCCAAGAATTCTCATCCTATGAATATGCTGCTTCTCTATCACCCAACATTCTGCTCCATACATCATAGCAAACCTAATCATTGTTCAATAAAATTAGTCTTTAAGCTTGAGTGGAGCACATTGATCACATAACACTTAGAAGTACCTCTCCACTTGAGCCATCCAGCTCTAATTCTACGTGCAACATCCTTGTCAATATTCCCTTATTTATGAACATTCAATTCATCTATTATTATTGCAAAAGGACAAGGACTTATATCTGATCCTTGATGAAACTTAGCCAATGGAAACTCAAATCACAGTGCACACCACTCTCACCTTACTTACGCTCCCTCCTACACATCTCTAATGACCTCAATGTGTCTAACGGATATTCCTTATACACCCAAACCCCACCAGGTCAACTCTCTATGTACTCTATTATATGCTTTCTCTAGATCAATAAAATCATGTTAAGGTCTCTTCCCTCTCTAAAGTTCTCCACCAACTTTGTAAATAAAAAGATTAATTCAACGACATACCACCCTGGAATAAAGACTGACTCTCTAACATTCGAGTCATTCTTCTTAACCTATGCTCCACTCTCTCCATAATTTCATGATGTGACTCATAAGCTTAATTCTAGGACAGTTGATAAAGTTCTGGACGTCTCATTTATTCTTATATATAGACACTCCCGTGCTTCTCTTCCAAGCATTTGAAATTTTCCTAGTCCTCAAAATTATCAAATAATTTGGTCGAACACAATATACCAATTTCTTCTATGCATTTTCACACTTCAATTGGAATACCATCTAGTCCCAAGGCTTTTTTATTTCCGCCTTGACCAAAGCTTCCTTCCTTTAGTAACCTAGTCTGCCGAACACATTAGTGTTCTCTTAACTCCCCAATGTTCACATCTTCACCCAATGCAATCCTTTCCATACCTCAATATTTACTAATTTTTAAAAATATTCACTCCATCATTCTTTAATTTCCTCATCCTTTAATAAGATTTTCAAATTGCCATTCTCAGTGTATTCAAGTCAATGTAGATCTCGTCTTCTTCTCTAAGTTCTTCCAGTTTATCAATGTACTAGTCACCCTTTTTGGTACCCACCTTGTTATATGGGTTATCACATGCTTGTTCTTTATCCTAAACTATTATCGTCTTCGCTCCTTCTATACACTTTTGATTCTAAATCTTCCTGGTTTTTATTTCTTTGCCAACAAGTATTAAAATGAAATATCTTCTAGTTAAGATCTTGAACCTCATCACTCCACCAAATTTCTTTGTATGATTGGATTTCACATCTAAATTCTCCTATGATCTCTTTACCTATTTGTTTAATGCAAGTGTGAGTCATTTCTTCCAACATTTGTGTAGGCCCTGTTTCTAGATCTCATGTTCCCTTTTTTATTAACTTTTTTCTTAAAATTACGAATTTCCTTCTTTTCAGTTTCACCATTTTATTTTTGGGCTGTGTTGTAATAAGTTTTTCTTTCTTCCATCTCCAATAGAAACATCCATTAAAATCAGCCCAAACTTTCTCCTAGAACGACTTTCCAATCTTTACTAATAAATTCCTAGCAAGAAGGAAAAGGTCGATTTGGACTCCAATTTAGTCCATTTCCGAAAATATCTAGATGTTAATGGGTGTCTTTTTAGGGGCACAATCCACGTGTCTATGGATGTTGAGGTGCCCTCTGATGTTGATCCAAGTGTAGGGAAGATAGAGACATCATGGGACTAAACTAATATGATACAGTCATTCCTACATTGTTGCTGAGTGGGTTGAGAAAGCGTGGTAGGTAGGCTATGGCTAGGGACCAATAACAGGTGATGAACAAGCAAGGCACCACCTACTACTTGGCTTCTCAAGTCTTTTCTCTCTCTAGGAGAAATTATCCGCAGATAAAGTGCCCAAGTCTCGGACAATTTTTAGCTCAAGTGTATGAGAACTTAAAATGTCATCCTTTTATCCAGGCCTTACGAGGTTTTACATAGGCATAAGGGATCACTAGGATGATGACACTTGTCACCATCTCTCCCATTCTCTTTTGCCTAAAAATGCACTAAATCATATCCAACCAATCCCTTAATTGGAGAATCTCTCCTCCAAAGATGGCACTCTCAATCACTAATTTAATGAGAGAATCTCTCACAAAGAAAGTAATCACAACTCCCTAATGAGATGGCGCCCTCAACTCACTGCGGTTGGCTTGCGACCTATTGACTCCCTTCACATTGTCGAACCTCAAGACAACGTCCAACATGGCTGTCAATGACACCTAGTCACCCATGCCCTTGGTTGCCAGCCTGCCACACCTTAAAGACTACCACAACCCCCCAAGTGGGCTCGCCCTCACCTGAGACAAAGATATCTCCAACAAATACCTATAAATCTCATACAACAAAATAGTAACATAACTAATTATGATTCTAGTGTGTTGTGCCAAAGCATGACTCGTATTCGTTTGTCTTATGTAATGCCAAACACTAAGTTGCAATTATTGGAGTCTCAAAGTTTTCTAGCGCAAAATGCTGAATGCAGATGCGTCAAAATAGGCAAGCATTGAGAACCCAAAATATTAGACTTTTCTTACCAGACATTTGGGTGTTAATAATGTTGTACTTGTGTACCATAATAAGATTTATGCATTTTTCAGATTTGCGAAGTACGTCAGCATTTGAAAGTTGAAATTTTGACCTACCTCAGCATTTGAAAGTTGAAATTTTGACCTACCTCAACATTTGAAAGTTGAAATTTTGACCTAATTACTAAAATGGATTTTGTTCTTGAGTAAAAAGTTGACTTTGTACTCTTCTGGAATTTGAATTTTGTGTATCTTTTATTTGATTCAAATTGAGGGTTTCTCCGTTATTTACATATAAATTATAATATCTTAAGCAAACATAGACTTAAGTATGTATAGGCATGCACATAATTGATATTCATATAAGTGAGCATGCAAGCATTGATTGATGCATGCATGGGTTGAGGAACCCAAATGTGCACATTCGACAAGTGCCGAAAGTCATGATTCTAAAAATACGCATTTCAATGGCTTATTTGGCCCAAAATAGGAAAATATGAGCCCCAACAACATATAAACCTCCGAAGGGAAACCAACCAAGACTAACCACCCATCAGGTTCAGCCCAATTCCAACTTAGGTAGTTTTGGGGGTTTTCCAACTTGGTAATTTGGGAATTCTAATTGTCCCAATTCCATCTATAGCATTTGTCATAGGTTCAGGGGCGTCGAATATCACGACAAAACTTGCTAAAATGCTTGGTGAGGTACCCCACGAAACCAATTTTTGCCCAGCGCCAAAATGTGCAATTTCCCCATTTTAGCAAATAAAGTCAATTAGGCGAGTCTAGGGGTGATGACATCGAAATTTCTTTGCCTTGTCAATCTTAATTTAGTGACATGGTGTGCAGAGCAAAAATGGCCATAAAAATGTTCAACTCTCTTTCGGAAGAAAGTATTTTGCTAATGCAAGATTGTAAAGCACTGCAAACCCAGAAATTGTTGGAGGCAACAAGGTATTTATTTTGTCCCACGATTCCCCAATCTCATTTCTCTGTTCAAAGACCTGTTCATGAATTCCATCATATACTCGCACTCTTCGCCAACATTGACGTTTAGCTCCTCCCACAAAATACCCTCTCACCATCAAAATTATTTTCAAGTAATCCATCCATTTCTTTCCAAAGTAAAATTCATATGTTTTCTAATCCTATCTAAGGTGCATAGAGCTAATGATGCTTTAAAAAATTATTGTTCCAAGACTAATTTATCATTAACCCATCGCTAATTCTTCTAACACCTATAACACTTTCATTTATACCATTATCTACCATTATACCTACACAATTTCTATTGTTACCTTTTCTTGTTTACCATAGTGTGTACTCACCCATCTCCAGCGATATTTCCTTTCCATTTAGTCTCCTTCAAACAAATTATAGTAATTCGCCTCTTCATTACACCTAACTCTATGCTCTTCCCCATCAAAATCCCCATATTCCAAGTAGCTAGGCAAATCCTACTTTCTTGGGCTAACTTCTTTACTTGGTAGGGTCCATTTCAATACAAGATGCCTACTTACCACTAGAACCAGGCATTGATGCAGGGCGTCATTTACAAATAAGGCAATAGGAGATAGAATGAGGGGAAAAAATTAGTAGAGATTCCTTAGGCATGTTAATTAAATACAACCCATAAATTCTACCAGATAAACGATGGGGAAAATTTGAATTCGACACAAAGAAACCCCCTATAAATTATACATACATCAAAACCATAACATTTTCGAAAGCTATGAAATAGAAAAAAACTTGCAGTAAATCTAACAATCCAGCATATACAAGAAAACACAGCATAACTAACGCAATGACACCAAGTTTGAATCTTCTGCTGATCAAGTCACAGTAATAATATATAGATTTAATTAAAACTCCTGCAAACCAAGGATACAAGAAACTCACTTTCGCAGGCATTCATCATAAAATCCATAAACTTGTGTAATCTGCAAACGAAAACATGTACTAAAATTCAGTAGTTAACATTCACTTTCAAAATATTTCATTCTTAAGGCCATTCAACAATATTTAACAAGGAGAAGTGCAAACCATAAATACACTGAAAATATACCAGAATCCACATGATATAGGACAAAGAAATCAATTTAGATCAAGAGGAAATATGCTTATCCAATTCTTGCCGCACATGGATCAAGCCATTACAGAATGAACATAAATCGTAACAATAAAATAATGACGCCAGAAGACAGAAAAAAATATATATCATTCACCATCATCCAATTCTTATCCAAGCTGCTTCACAACAAATGGTAACATATCAAGAGGAAAACCATGAACACAACAGCATACCTGACGACTTTCATGATTTCCTCGGAGAATCGTAATTCGTTGAGAATAACGCACTTTCAAGGCCACAAGAAGCTGAACAAATATGTATATCAGTAAAATAACTGACAACTTAAATCAAATATTAAAAAGTAAACTACAGTGGATATCCTTAAGATTCAAAACGTAAATGTACATGTCCACATCCATAGTATAGTTCAGTTTTCCTTCGTTAATCATAAACAAAGGCTTAAAAAGTATTGTTTTTCAATAATCCATCCATACAAGCATGCAACTCCTATTTTACAGTAATCCACAACATCAAATTCAAAAGAATGCAAGTGCCTGTTACATGCCTACTTGAACTACAAACACGTATCTATATCACTTGTGCATCCCAAGATTGGACTCAAGCTTTGCACTAATGGCTAACAAAAACACAGGTAACCATGCATATAATTGTGCATATACCTGTTCTCCAATTCTTAAAATAAAATTCAAATCTAGAAAATACTCATAAAAAAATTGCTGACGATTATCTCAAATGGTACAGTTTGCTTACATAAAAGGTATTGGAAGTATTCATCAAGCTTGTAAACAGTAAAAACTTGAATTTATAGACAGCAAGGCATGCACTCAAAATAGGCACCGCATCTATGTTTCCAAAGACTTGTAGGAAACAGAAATCGGTATTTGGGACATGGTCCATCTTGAGAGCACATCAGATAGATATTGTGACAGTATGTTCTTGCTTCCTTTCTAAAGTTTTCTTAAATTTTTACTAAAAAATTCATTTTTTTTTTCACAATTCTAGCACTTTTGTTCCCTCAACAGGCAAAATTTTGAACCAAATCAAAAACTTCCCTGGAAATACCCATTTCAAAAGCGTGGCATTCCATCAAAAATTAAATCAAAAACCTTGCCAAGACGAAAGGTTTGAGATCATAATATGATTCTTAAACACAAGCTCGCTAATATTGACGAGCATATTAAGTGGGAGGTCGTGGCGGTGGGTTGCTGCGCAAGCCTCCTACTTGGGATTAATCGGGCCTAAGGCCCGGACACCCAAGTTATCAAAAAAAAGAAAAATTGACGAGCATAAGCTCAGGCTCAACTCCACTCAAGGTTCTAAATTTCAATTTCGACAACCATTTGACCAAGGGATCCTGGCAAAATTTCGCCAATGCGGTGGAAAGTTTTGCCAATTTAGAGCAAAAGATGGGGAAATTATGCATAAAATCGAAAATTAAAATTGAAAGGTCTGGGAGTATAAATGAGAGTAAAAGACACCTAAAAGGCCAAAATATTTTTAAAAAAATGGACGCATAGTACATATATTTAGGAGAAATATATAGAAATTACGTCTGTATGATTTTGTTGTAGTGTGAAATTTTATAGAAGTCTAAAGAATAGAGAATGACCTGGAAATAACCCCAAATAAGAAAAAAAAAATGGATGCATACTACATATATTTAGGCTAATATAGCTAAATACCATTAACAATAGAATAAAGAGATACAACATGGAAATGAAAATAAAATCAAATAACTCCATATAACATAAAAAAAAAAAATGCCCAATAGAATCCAACTATCACAATACAAAGATACATGATACATTACAATCACAAATATTTTTACTAATTCTTAAATTTTTTATTATTTTCAAGCTAAGAAATAATTACATAGTTAATTAATAGAAAACTACTTGGATGAGTAATGCACCATTAACCTTTTCTAACATTTTTCTTTCTTTAAGTAATTTTTTATAGTTTTTAAAGTTTTTATAATTTTTACTATTATTTAAATTACAATATCACTATATAGTTAGTAATGGGCCATTGACCTTTTCAACATTTTTTTTAATTAATTTTTGAATTTTTCATACTTTTATTATTGTTTAAATAAATATATGATTTTATAGTTAATTAATTGCCAATTACTTGAATTTGTAATTGGCCAAATTAATCAACTTTTCATTACTCAATCTTCTAATTAGGTTTATATTCTTTATTCACAGCATACTGATTTTTTCATAATTGTTTACATTTTTAATTTTTCAAACTAAAAAACAAAAATATTAATTTTGCTAAAAAAAGTAACCCCACCCATCGGTAGATCAGGTATCATTACATAACATAATATACTAATTTCACATGATTTAGATAGGTTTATGAGGTTAATAATTAAAAAAAATGGGGTTTCATAAGGTGTTTAGACTTGAACAAGGGAGGAAAATAGAGTAGAGAAATGTTACCAAAATATGCCGACATTTCTCTCGAGGTCCTTTTTTTATAAGGCGAAATTAAGTGAACTTAATGAAACTTCCATCATGTCTCCAAAATTTTGACAACATTGTGGAAAAAAAGGGAATGCTGAAGGCCATGGAAATGGAAAAATTTTGGCGGCACCATAATACTAATGTTAAAAAATCATTCAATGTCATCCCTCTGTTTCAATAGAAATCAAATGTTTATCTATCAAAGTATGTATGTACACATGCACACGTGAGCATCCACATGCACACATGTATATATATGTAGAGAGAGAGAGAGAGAGAGAGAGAGAGAGAGAGAGAGAGAGAGAGGATGGAGGGAGGGAGAAATGTTGCTTCAAGGACCAAAACAAAAAGAAAAAGAGCTAAATCAACAACCTCAAAATACTGCTCTGCCATCCCATGCAGTAATTAAAACAAACAAAAATATGCATTATCTAAAAGAAGCCAAGACTGAATTAAACTGAGCCCACCTTGGCTCGACTAAGGCTTATTCATTATAAAAGCTTGACTTTATAGTTGGATTCAACTCGCGAGCCTAATATCTAAGCTCAGGATCAACTCATGTGAGGCAAGCTTGAGGGGAAATCTAAATAGCTCACTGACAAACTTAGCTATGTTCTAACTACATTGGTTAGGCATTATAAAAAAGGCCATATTATCCTAGGAAACCCGATCAAAATCCTTACACCTGGAAAAGTAATAAAAGGGGGGGGGGGGGGGGGGGGATAA
>JAUPMG010000001.1:377729-395756 GCA_031762675.1 Pachysandra terminalis | reverse complement strand
TGATTTTATTTTAGTTAAATTGTTGGTTTTGGCAACTGATGAGCTGTAATTTAATTTAAACTCAACATTCAATTCTACCCACAGTTTGGTTTGTAGTTCAAGTTCTTAGTCCATAACATTTAGTGATGAATGCAGTTATACTAAATTAATAAATTGTATTCTTTTTTATATTCATTGTACAATTATTAGTGAAGTACATGAGTATGGACACTTCTCTCATTTGTAATGGACAAGTTCTATGTGAATGAAAGAATTTTTCTTTCTATCTGTGATCAAATGAAAGCAACCATAATTTTAAATGGCAATAGAGACCTATGGTGAAAGCAACACGAAGTAAATGGACGTATTGATAGGGTGATCAATCTTGTCTGGACAGAAAATCCAGTCATATGGTAAAGACAATTTTTTTTTTAAAACTACAATAAAAATAAAGTCAATTATCCTTTCAAAAAAATAATAATAAAGTTAACAAACTTGCTTTATCAGGAATTATATCTATTGGCATGAAATACGGGTAGTTCCTACAAATGATCGGACTAATGATGTATACAATACTGAATTCTCGGTGTAGATGCTACATAGTTGGTTCTTCTCTATGGGTATCTGGTAACCATGTATGTAGGGGTATAATCGGTGATTTGACAGCAAAAGCAATAAGAAATCCAAAATAAAATAGTATTTCCAATGCCACAGGATACGATTAATTAACTGATGTTTCAAAATTGAATGTTGGTTCATTGGAATCATATAAACTCATACCCAGAACTCCCCAAGGCTTGGAATGAAAAGGAAAAAGAAGCACAACTCTCTATGGTCTATTGTGCATGCTTTCAGCTAATTCGGGCTCAAGTCTTATAAAAACTTAAGTGTCAAAATATAAATTCTCAATTCTCAAAATATAAAAACATTGGAAGCACAAATCTGCAATTTTGGGTTTCATTTCCATCTTCAAAAAGTACTAGAGCTCTCATCGATTCTTTTGGGTCTCTTTCCATGATCATTGGCAGCTCCCTTCTCATTTCCATTTTTAGAGATGCCTGAAAAAACAAAAGAAAAATGCCCCATTGGATTATAAGTACAGCGATTAGATACACGGTACACAAGCATATCAACCAATGTAGGCATATCCCATAACAAAACTAAGACAGAGCTAAAAGAGTGGTAGAATATCTAAGAATACTGTTTACCACACCCTATTTGGAATTTACAAAACATGACAGAATATACAAGAATTTCTTATACATTCTATACAGAAGACGAAAAAAAAAAAAAAAAAAAAAAAAAACTAGGTAGATCCAAGGGCAGTTCACCAAGCCAATAAACATGGCACCAAAATGGCCCTAACACCACACCCACACCCACACCCACACCCAATCACACCAAACACACCCAACCTCAACACACCCAGAACCCAAATACACACACACACACACATACCCACTAAAACATAACACACAAACCACACTATTGAATTTCCAACCTACATACAAAGCCAAAATCCATTAGAGGAGACATTATTGAGCAGTTTGAAAAAGCAATACATGGTAACGTATCAATAAACTACAACCCCGTTTGTTCTATTATGAGGAAGTCAAGGAGAATGGTCATGCAAACAAGACCCCTGAAAATGGTCCAAGACCATCAATAATACAATACAAAAACACACACACATTTCACCACTATTGTCCTTCACAATGCATAAAAGATGACTTGACAATGCAAACAAAACCTCTAAATATTTTATGAGCAAAGCAGTAAGAGCACAACATCCCCCAAAACCCAAATCAGCAACAATCCCACATAAATATCACAGCCCGGCAGTAGAGTACAAATCAAGCAAGATGGGCAGCAACATAGCAAAACTGTGGTAAGATGTGTACTCATTTTTTCAATCTCAACATTCTTCTTGACCCCGAGTATTTGCTTCATGCACAACTTATGCAAATCAATACATGTATCCCAATGTGTACTCAAATATAAATGTGACCAGATACTTACTAGGAGCATTTGACTGAAGCTTTGGCTTCTATGTTGGCCGGGTACGGACGATCCCCGATCCGATACCAAGTTTAAACACTATGAAGCTCGCTACTGGATTCCTAGCCATGAGAAAATTAACAGTTCTAAAGATATGAAACTTGTACTGATCTAATTCAACATTTGCAGAAATAAACAGTTCATCTTTTGCTGCATCAAGGTTGATTCTAGTTCTGCTAAATCCAGTTTTTATAAGGTTGGCTACTCTAAAACCCTTAAAAATGAGAATAGCATAGACCTCTCTTTCTAGGCAAATAGATAAGGAAAGGAAATTAAATAGCTTTCTTAAGAAAGCATTAAAAGTGAAAACATTTCACAGTAGGATCACAAGGAGCTAGTTGTTGCAGACACATCCTTCTAACAATGATTCAAGCTCCAAACATTTCACAGTAGGATCACTCAAACAGAGCACACACAACCAAATCAATGGTTACACTTGGATAAAGGATAATTTTTTTTTTTAATGAAAAGCTTAAGAACTAGCTAGAAGGAGTGAAGAACACAAAACTTTAATCCATTAGACCGCATTGGAGAAACCAAATGTGCAGAATTAAAAGTGATATTGAACTGAATCCATAATCCATAATTTATATATATATATATGTTAAATATATGTAAAAAAATTAACTGAAAAGTGAAGATACAAAAGACCTACATCCCATCGGATCGGATTCGGATATTCCGATTTCACTATCGGATCGAATTCGGATCACCTAATTCATAATCCGTCAGATTTCAGATCGGATTTAGATTCAGATTCAGATTTTTGGATTTCAATATCTGATTGAACTCGAATCAGTTACGATTCGGTCCGAATCCGACCCGTTGACAGGCCTGTTCTCAGGTCTCGAATGGGAGCTTTTCTTCTTTGGATATGCAACTCTTCCTCTTGCAAAATCATTTGTTCTTCTATCTTTCAAAATAAAAAATAAAAAATCAACTCTTTCCTCTCTCCTTCGAATGGTTTCCTCTCTCCTTTGTCAGTTAGCTAGTCAGAGTTTGAATGCAGGACCGACTTTCTACAAAGTTTTAGACGGACGAAGGTTTTAACCTCTGTCCGTTTAATACCATTTAAAACGTTATGAGAGCCGTTATGAGTTCTGTGCATTGGGTCCACATGGAACACATGTTGCAACCTAGCGCGATTCACAGGAAATTTCCTGTGTACCAGTATACAGAAGATCCGCACCTCTTAAGAGAGCAGGTTTGGACCGCTCGTTTGTTTACGACGACAGCCTCGACTCGTGCGGATATATATATTTCCTTCTATTGTTTTCCTACTTCGAGTCAGATAGAGAGGGAAAAAGGAAAAAACGAAAGAGGAATTTTGATTCGAGTTGAAAAAGGATAGAAAACATAATAACAAATAAGAAAGAAAAAGGAAAAAAGAAAGAAAAAAGTAGAAAAGAAAAAGAAAGAAAGATATTTTCTTCGTGTTGTGTCCGATCTCACAGAGAGAAAGCTTTTGTCTGGTTTCTGGATTCTCGATCAGCGCTTCATCTACAACGGTAGTAGGGTTTCTGTCCTCTCTTGTCCGTATCCAATCGGTTCGCTTCTCTCTCTCTTTATTGTTCTCCAACCAATCTCATTCTTCGTTTCTGTTTTCGATTTGACTGAGCAAAAAACCTTTTTCGACTTTTGTTTCTTTCTATTGACGATTGAATCTGTGCTTTTTCGTTGCTGTAACGGAAGAAAGTCATTTGTTTTGATTATTTGTTAATGCTATTTACATTGTTATTTTTTTTTCTGGTTTTGATTGGCTGTTCATGATACGGGATCGAGATTTTTTCAGGGTTTTGATTTATTTTGGAGGTTATAGAGAAAACTTCGGCACAGAGAAGAGGAAAAAGTTCTAATTTTTTTTGTTTGGGTGTGATGCCGGAGAAGGTTGAGGATCTTCGTTTGAATTAGATTTCGGTTTTTTTTTTGTCTGCAAAAGGATTGGTTTAGGTATTAGAAATTTAGAAGTTTCAGTTGTTCTTGGTGGATAAGGATTTTGATCTAGGGTTTGTAAACAATCGTAGAAAGGAAAAGAGCAAAATTTTCGAGTATGCGAACTTCATGGGCGGATTCTGTTGCGAATTCTGCAGCCGAGAACTCAATTGCTGGATCTTCTATTGATAATGGAGCTGGTAGCACTTCACGTCCCGCCAAATCTTCTTATGTTCCACCACATCTTCGTAATCGGCCACCACCTTCATCGGATCCTCCTGCTCCTGGCTACGGTGGCCCATCGCCTGGTTATGGTGCACCCCCAGGTGGAAGCCAGTGGGGTGGTCCTAGGTCGGATACCGGGAGGCCTGGATATGGAGGTGGTGGACGTGGTGGTGGTGGTTGGAGCAGTAGAGGTGGCGGATGGGATCGTGGGAAAGAGCGGGAAGTGAACCCTTTTGGAGATGATGAAAATGTTGCAGAGAATGCATCCGGTGAGCCGGAGAATACTGGCATTAACTTTGATGCTTATGAAGATATTCCAGTAGAAACAAGTGGGGATAATGTACCACCTCCGGTGAATACTTTTGCTGAGATCGATTTGGGTGAAGCCCTCAATCATAACATACAGAGGTGTAAATATGTTAAGCCTACACCTGTACAGCGTCATGCCATCCCGATATCCCTTGGAGGACGCGATTTGATGGCATGTGCTCAGACTGGGTCGGGGAAGACGGCTGCTTTCTGCTTCCCAATTATCAGTGGAATTATGAAGGGTCAACCCACACAGAGACCACGCGGGGCGCGGACTGTGTTCCCACTTGCTCTTATTCTCTCTCCTACGAGGGAGCTTTCATGTCAGGTGGGTGTCTGATAATGAATCTTTATGCAATTTGCATCCTTGTGCATATGGATTGTTTAATTGAGGAGATGTGAAATGTTTGTTATACTGTGCAGATACACGATGAAGCTAAAAAATTTTCCTATCAAACTGGTGTCAGGGTTGTGGTTGCTTATGGAGGAGCACCAATTAATCAACAGGTTGTCATTGTTTCGTATAATTATTTACACATGTTTAATGTTTGAGTTTTTGGTTGTTATTAGACTGTTTCATTATTACTATATCTACTTAGTTGTAGATCAAATTGTTTACTGGATATGTAACTGATGCTTTATTTTATAATTACATTTTGTTAACAAATCTTCTGTGCTTTTTATCCAAACAATTCATCTTAGTAATGTTAATTTTTAATGTTGTTCCTTAAAGTATTTGACAAATATAAGCTTCCCGATTCATTAAAATTATAAGCTTACCTCTCTCTCTCTCTCTCTCTCTCTCTCATCTCATATTTTCATCTTTTTTGCTTGGGGATGGAAGAAAGAAGTGGGCATGCAACATCAGTGTTTTGGAATTGTTGATGTAAATTGGAAAAATTATGAATGAATAAACCAATAATTTTTGGCTGAAGATAATATTGAGTTGAGAAGAATAAGAAAAAGATGGGAATCTATTAGAATGTGATTGTGTAGTATGTTACGATCCTTAATAGCCTTTTATCTTCCTTCTTTGTTCAACAAACATCAAAGTTATGCAGGTGATTATTTGGCCCTTTTTGATTTTAAGTTTTTCTTCAATGCAACTACCAAACTATGCTGCTTCTCCTGGTATGTTTTATTTGATCGCGTATGAGCATGTGCAATTATTTATTGTGGATATTAAACCAATTCACATAAATTCCAAAAGCTTTACATCAATTCCCATGTCCGTATGTGATTACAACTACAACAGCAAAATGCCTTATCAGAACTAGTTTTGGTTGGCAACACGAATCCTGTTATGCCATCCCAATCTATTAAGAACCATTTATTCTGTCAATTTGTATGCATTTAAGTCATTTTTAACGAATTTTGGCTCTAATTCTATGTGCAACATCCTTGTCAAGATCTCCCTCTTTATGATAATTTGTCCAAGATAGGAAAAGTGGTTGCTTTTAGGAACTCTTTGGTTTTCAATTCTTACCATCGTTCCACACCTGCCATCATTTCTACTAATGTTAAACTCCAGAGTATTAGTCTTAAATCGACTTATTTTGAAACCTTTTCAATCTATCCCTCCATAATTATAGTTTTGTATTGGCTCCCTCTCTACTTTTATCTACCAAAACCACATTATCTACAAATAACATACACCCAAGGCACCTCCTCTTGAATATGATATGTCAATTCATCCATAATCAAAGCCTGGTAGTGTGTGATTGATCTGTAATGACCTTATTGTACTTTTCATCATCAGCGTTGCAGGTAACTAAACCATATTTTGAGCATATATCTTCAGAACATATGAAGCTATTTCATCTTAGGATATGGTTACCTGAAATGCATTTTCTCTCATGAATTCTAAGTTTTTGCCAACCATCATTCAATACTTAATCTTAGAAATGTAATAAGGCATGATTTTTCCAGCCTGGTTAATATTTTGCATCTCCCTGACGTTAGGTGGCTCAAGCGTTTTTATTTTTTCTTTGCAGTAAGAATATCGTCCTTCATACAAAAGTCTCCGCTTAGGAATCATTTTACCAGAATGATTAGTATCTCTTTTAGAAATTAAGTTATCAAGGGAACACTACCAACATTAACCTTCCACTTATCTGAATTGATATTTGAGAATGACATGTATATGTTCCAAAAGGCAGTTTTGTCTTGACATTTGACAATACAATCACAACAAACGTATTCGATGACCAACCTAAGAATAAAGATAGAGAGAAAACTCGAAGTTCAAAACTGTTTTTGGGAACTCAACATAGGTTTAAATCAGATTTTTAAATTAATTCTTGACAAAAACAAACCGTTCTCCCAAAGAGTTTACGTAGCTGGTTAGTAAATGCCATTTTATTGCCTTGAAATTTGGTCATTAATGACTTCTCATTATCTTTGTCTTTGACTAGCTATGTTTGTGGTTTTACAACCTTTGGGTTCTCAGAATTCAGAAGGTTGATTAACAAGTTAGCACGTGTTTTCCTTGTGACTTGGTGCCTTTTTCCTTTGTTACTACCCTCATATCCTTGGGGTTCATTTCAGTTGATTGGCTTATTCTTACTCAATATATAGTCACTCTGATATCACAAGTAGCATTTTTCCTGTCTTGCAACCATTTGATCATTATACTTGCATTTTGTGTTCACTTATCTATGTTTTGTTATATTTGGTCAGTTGCGGGAGCTGGAGAGAGGCGTTGATATTCTTGTGGCAACTCCAGGGCGATTGGTAGATTTATTGGAGAGGGCTAGAGTCTCATTACAAATGATCAGGTATTTGGCTCTAGATGAAGCAGATCGGATGCTTGATATGGGTTTTGAGCCTCAAATTAGGAAGATCGTGGAACAGATGGACATGCCTCAACGAGGTGCAAGACAGACGATGCTGTTCAGTGCCACCTTTCCTAAAGAGATACAGGTTCGTCGAACTGTCTGAGGAAATTCTTTTCAGTTTTCCATTTTACTTTTTATGATAGCTTTGTGGTTGTTGAACATTTTCTTCACTTTTCTAGAGTATAAGGAAGCTCTATGTTTGAATTATATGGTTCACAATAATACTACATAAGTTATGATACCATATTCCCTTAACTGGTTTTTAAGTTTTGAGAGGTATCACTGCTGTTATTCCTGTGAGATTCAACTCTAGGGTGGATTGGAATTTTCATATGCTACATGTATTTTTCAATGTTCTTAAATGCTAAGGTGTCACAAGCATGTTTAGATTGAATGAATAAAAAACATAAAATATATAACATATCAGTATAAATAAGAAAAATATAAGAAATGTGAGGAATTATGAAAATGATACTGTAAATTAGTCGTCAAATCCCTTGAATGTCACCTGGGGACCAGTTAATGTGCAACGGAGCCTTTAAGTATTTTAAGAATTGTAGATACAATCAACTTAATTATGAAGCGTAAGCTTGCGTTTCATGTAGGCCTCACAGTTGAAGGTGTAAGCATCATGGGACAAGCCTTAGATGAGCGTTGTGGATAAGCCTCTAAGATGGCCTCGCCTTGAAGCGAGCCGCAAGGCGTAAGCTTACACGCCTTCTAAACACTGATAGTTGTATTGTATTGGCAATTGCTACATATTTCTTGCATTTATGTCTTGTGCATTAAAATCGAGAATGGCTTTAGGTGGTTTGGTTATGAGGATTAGCACCTACTTAGGTCTGACGGTTCTCTTTTTGTGTGGCTGGTATGCAGAGATTGGCCTCTGATTTTCTTTCAAACTACATTTTTCTGGCTGTTGGAAGGGTTGGTTCAAGTACTGACTTGATTGTCCAGAGAGTTGAATTTGTTCTTGAGTCTGACAAGAGAAGCCATCTCATGGACCTTATCCATGCACAGAGGGCAAATGGAACTCATGGCAAGGTAATACAGGAGAAAGCACACGCAATATAATATCGGTTGTTGATTTTATTTTTCAGTTGAAAGGCTATATATTTTGATTTAAATTCCATTATCCCCATATCTCTATTTCCATATTGATCATGGCTTCTGTTATTGATTTGCAGCAAGCTTTGACTTTAGTTTTTGTGGAGACAAAGAAAGGAGCTGATTCATTGGAATACTGGTTATGCCAAAACGGTTTTCCTGCAACCACTATTCATGGTGATAGATCGCAGCAGGTAAGTTGGATGTAATGTTTGACTTCTCTCTCTCTCTCTCTCTCTCTCTCTCTCTCTCTTTCTCTCTCCCTCTCTTTGAGGTATCAATTTCAATTCCTGTTTAAAATTGTATGGCTATTGCTTCGTGTTTACACCTATCACCTCTCTGCTAGCATAAGTTATGTAGTTATGACATGATCTACTGTGGATGTGTGCGATAGGAAGGTAATGCTACTGTACTGGATTTCAAAATTTTGGATATTTGAGAATATCTATGTATGCTGCCACTGTTATTTTTCATCAACTTGTGAACTTATGGTCTGACTTCTGACAAAGTGATGGATGTATTGTATTCCTGGATGATGGTTTTTTTGGTCTGTGTGAGCTCATTGTCAATAGCTGGTTATGTATAAAAAAATCCTGAGACTTTGAAAGGAAAGAAAATTAAAATTACTTTAAAACAGATACCATTCCATCTAGTGAGACAAAATCTAAACCTTACAGGACATGCCGACTGCTCCAAGTACAACTCCCAGAAATGAAATAGCCGGCGACAACCCTTCAAAAGAGAGCAGAAATGGAAGGGCACAATAACAAATACTCAAGGTATGTTGGATTAGCGAATGATTTTGCAGATAAAAAAATAATTTGATAAAATATAAGCTGGAAATAAAAGAAAATATTTGGTTTCTGACCTTTATGCCTTTGAGGCAGAGCTCAAGAGCCAATTTCGTAAACAAATGATCAAGGATTAAAAATAAAAGAAGGTACCTCTATCATAGCTGCAATTTAGTCTGAAACAGAGCAGGCATAAAGGGGGAAAAAGTGCATCTTTTAGAATGTGGAGGAAATGGAAGGAGGTTGAACTCATAATCATAATACTTGAATGCGTCCTCAATCTCATGCTTATTCTGTAGCAAAGTAAAAGAAAGACAGCCTGAACTGAATGAAATGGACCCAACTGTTCCCTCCGGGTATTGAACAGGCTGATGATATATTACAATTAGGATTAGGGTGTAGATGTTTCGACCATTGCAGAATTAGGAGAGTAGTGTTTTTATGTGTTGCAGAATCAATAAAAAATATGCTACTGTTTTTGTTTTGTAAACTTCATTGCCGTTGTTGCTGCTGTAGTCCATAGTCGTTGACTTGTTATTGACAGTCACAGGTGTGAGAGAGGTCTTGACTCTTGCTGAAGAAGGAATTTTTGAGCTCTGAGAAAGAATATGGAAAGTCAATAGTTTCCCTCTCATGTGAAAGGCTCTTTAAATTCCATATTAGGAAAAAGGTTGCATTGCTGTGGGAGATAAAATTCTTGGGGATCTTAGTTGTGTTATTGCAATTGTGGGAATTAAAAAGTACGTAGCCAAAGTGCTTCTAGAATTGCGAATTTTATTGTTACTACCAGTGGGAGTTTTATTTGTTATTATCACAGCAGTTTTTTTTTGGTGACATGAACCCCGACCCCACTAAGTGGGGACGGGAGAAACCTCGGATATATGACCCCACCCACAAGGACCATATACCAGGTAAGCCCGGGGACTCGAACCTGGGACCTCCAGTTCTTGAGTTGGAGAGCCTGCCTGTTGAGCTAACCCGTGTGGGTTTCCACCATTTAGTTGGCATTAAGGCAATTGTTGTTGTTATATTACTCATTTCTTTAGCAAAAGGTTGGTCCTTGTTCTGGAGCTTTATTTTCTTGCCCATATATATTCATGTCATTAATGGCTTCCTGGTTGATGAATAGTGCATACTTATTACAATTCAGTCTTATCTGGTTGTCATGGTTATATTTGATCACTAGTTTGGAAGAAATTTAAGCCTATCTGCTGTTTTCTTCTGGTCTCATAGAAGAGGCTATTATTTTTCACGTATATTTCTTGAATGGAACTGATAGTGTTGTTTTTGAGTCTTCCTTTCCTTCATCTTGTGCATGCAGGCTTTCTCTTGTGCTTTACATGATTTGGTTTATTTTCCCCGTCTGTAGGAAAGAGAACATGCGTTAAGATCATTCAAGAGTGGCATTACTCCAATTTTGGTGGCAACAGACGTGGCGGCTCGTGGTCTTGATATTCCTCATGTCGCGCATGTTGTCAATTTTGATCTCCCCAATGACATTGATGATTACGTCCATCGGATAGGACGGACAGGCCGAGCTGGTAAGTCAGGATTAGCCACCGCCTTCTTCAACGAGAACAACTCCTCGTTGGCTAGATCTCTTGCTGATCTGATGCAGGAGTCAAACCAGGAAGTACCTGCATGGCTCTCCCGTTACGCTGCAAGATCCTCTTACGGCGGAGGGGGGAGAAACCGCCGCTCCGGTGGAGGCCGATTTGGTGGTCGTGACTTCCGGCGGGATGCTGCTCCTTTCAATAGGGGTGGTGGAGTTGGTGCAGACTATTATGGTGGTGGTGGTGGCAATAGTGGTGGATATGGGCCTCCTGGTGGTGCTGGATATGGTCAGGGTGTGACTAGTGCATGGGATTAGTATCCCACTAATTTACAGTCGTTTTCACTAAAATATAATTTTGGGATATTGCTGTATTTTTTTGCTCTTTAGGATACCAGAGTTTCTCTCTCTCTCTCTCTGTTGTTCTTTTGGCTAAGTTCTCTCTCTCTCTCTCTTTCTCTCTCTCTGGTGTTCTCTTGGCTAAGCTCTCTCTCTCTCTCTTTCTCTCTAGTCTTGGCTGTTAAATGCCATTCAAAAAGGTTGCCAAGTGTCGTGGTGGTTCAAAAAAAAAACTTGCAGATTGGGGTTTTCCTTTCTCCTCTTTCATCGTTAGGGCTATGATCTTGACCCAGTTTGGTGGTGGGGAAACGTTGAGGCTGGCTGCGGCTCTGTTGTGTGTTCTTGCCCCTTGCAAGGGCTTTTCAGTTTTTGTTGTAACATTCTGGTGGTGCAAAAATAAATACAAGGCCCCTTGCAAGGGATTTTCATAAGCGGTAGATCATTATTTTCTCTTAATGGTACCTGTTCTTCATGTAAAGAAAAGAATATATAGAAAATCAAACACATAAGATGCAACGATTTATGTGGTTCGGCATGGTTGTTTGCGTCCATGGATTAACATCCAGATTTCATGAGGTTCAAAAGCTTCAGAAAGTGAAACAAGAACAGTGACCAAAAAGTACGATAAATACCCTATGATTAGCTTGACCGGTGGAGTCGAGGCTTGATCATCAATCCGACCCGGATACCTCAAAGCATCACTTTCCAATTACAGTTCCTCATTACCAAAATAAAAATAAAAATTCAGTTCCTATATTGTACGACGATGTTGACAGCCTTCTTGATTTCATTCAGTATGGTGTCAACTTACAGTGACTATATGCCTTTTGCAACCATTGGAGGATGATTCTGAATGGAATATAAGGAACAGAAGAATCTTCGAGGATGCCTCTACTACCTCTTTTGGTGATCTGTTGCAGCATTGGTTCAGTCTTTTTGAGTGATCCTCTCAGTTGCCCAGATATTGAAATGTTAAGCTGATCTTCTCAAACTAGCCTTCCTTGTGGTTTGGCTGCTTTCATTTTGTTTGGCTTTTCCTTTTCTGGTTGCTCCTAGTATCTGTGTTCTTTGTAATGGAATAACCTACCGTGAATACACGAAACATACCAGAGAAGCCCCTAAAAGGGTGGCTAATTTCGTTCTCTCTTCAAAATTCGACACAATCAATAACGAGCTTGAGCCGAGCTTGGGTAGGCTCGACTCAGTTAAATAATAACAATCATGAACTATAATATTGATGCAATTGTATTAAGCTAAGCTTCTCTGCGAACTGAGCCTTCTACGAGCTGAGCCTCCGCCCAAAATATTTTTAACGAGCACAGCCGAGTCCCCATCCACCTCCAAGTTCCTAGCCTCCCTCATGCCCATGACGAAAGCAAGTAACTCAGCCCTCATCGAGCTTCTATCCCCAATCGGCCCAATGCACCCATGTAGAACACACCTTGTATGGTCCGAGAACACTCCCCCAATGCCAAAATGGCCCGGATTCCCCAAAGAAGAGCCAACAAAATTCAGCTTGATCGACCTCACACAAAGAGGAGACCATATGGGTCATGGGTCCACCAGGTCTTCAATGAGTCAATCTCAGATGGATCAACTCCATCTGAGGCTTCAACCAAATTTTCTTGCTGATAAAAAACTTCGAGGGTTTTACGATTTTTCGCTTTGATCTTATACATCATCTCTACTGTTAATCATGTCACTTCAATTTCAAATATTGGACATTCTACTAGAAGCATGAATCTTAGTCCATCTTTTCGAAAGATTAAGTAGACATTTTACATTGAAGATGGGTCCACATTTTCTCAACTACGGTAGTCCTGAATGAAAGTGATTTATATATTGGAGCAATCATCCATGACACACCATGTTTCATGGACATGGCCATCAGCCTGCTGAATCCTGTGTCCATACATGCAGACATGGATTCAGACACTGACACGGCATGGACATGCCCATGATGTATCCATGGCCGTGTCCATAAAAGAAGAAGGAGAAAGGAGGAAAGAGGAAGAAGAAGAAAAAGATTTGAGGGTTTAATAAAATTTAAATATACTCGAATTCTATTTTTTATGGTTTGCCAAATCCGGCACCTTGTACCCGTACTATGCAACATAGATGACACATCGTCCGACTATCTCCTAAGAATTGTACCCGTATGTATGCAACATAGATGACAAATTGTCCAAATATCTCCTAAGAAAACAGCGTGCATGAAACTAATTTTCAAACCTATTTTTGCTTGAGCTGCACCAAGATTTTATTAATTTTACGCAATTTCTTTAGAAATTAAGTTGTCAACACTAACTTCATCAGTCATTACTTTGACTACATTCCAAAATCTTGAACCTAGTCCTAAACTCCATACTTAAACTTACAAGGTTTGGCTTTGATGACAAAATGAATTTGAACAAGTTGACCTTCAGGGATTGTAAATTAGTTCGCCAATGAAAGCAAAGTTTTGAAATTTATGTAGATCAAGGGTTTGAGATTTGTGTATAAAGTGCAGAAGAAGCTCAAAATTGAGTTAAAGGCAATGAAGATAGGATAAGAAAACCAAAGCTTGTAAAAAATATCAAAAAGGAAAAGTAAAATTACTAGAGAGCACCATGGAAGTGGAAAAACAATTTGATGCTTGCTTGATCTCTAACAAAAGTAATTTATCCAAGTTAGCAATTTTAACTAAGACGGCATGCATGCAAACAACAATAAGCTTCTAATCTTTCACATATAACTACAATAGGGTCCTTCCCACAGAAACATGTACATAGCCCACCGGGTTAGCTCAATTGGCAGGCTCTCTAGCTCAGGAACTAGAGGTCCTAGATTCGAGTCCCCGGGCATACCTGATATAAGGCCCTTGTGGGTGGGGTCATGTATCCGGGGTTTACCCTGTCCCCACTAAGTTGGGTCGGGGGTTCCATGTCACCAAAAAAAATAAAATAAAATAAAACATGTACACCAGCAGCCGAACCACTATTTTCCATTTCATTCAACCTAATCGGCATATACACAGTAAATAAGCTAGTTGAGTATCAAACAATTTGATGATCTCCAGTTTTTACATGATAGTCTGCTTTAATACTTGAAGGAAAGATTTAAATGACATGGATAAAATCTTAATTCAGAGACAATAAGAACCAAAACATACAGAATTTTTGGTAAGATAATTCCTTAATCATCATCACTACCACATTCATAATTACCATAAACATTTAAATTTCATTCAATTGGCCTCACCTCACAAAGCTGCAACACTTTTTTCAGCTAGGTGATGAGCTTTCTGTTTTGGAGTCATCGCGCTATTCCTCGTCAGATCCCACGATGTCAGAGCTATCCTCTTCGTCGCACTCATCATCAGTTTCAAACTCTTCTTCCTCTGACTGTCCTTGTTCCAACTCATCCTTCCCGTCATTACGAAAACCATCTTTCTCTGGTATAGAAGCCACGCCTTTACCCCGATAAAGAACCCCTGTCCTCATCACATGGTAAAACTTCTCTCTGATATGTGCAAGGGGATGTGGATCTACCAATTTCCCATGCCGGTACCCTTCCCTGAGTGCCACAGTCGTCGTTTTACACTTCAGGGAGAGGTAGAAGATCCCCGGGTACCTCGTAAATATCCGAGTAAATTTGTGGGGCAGATTCAGTTCTTCTCTCAAGCTTCTCAAGTAGTTTCTTTTAGTTTTCTTGTGAATAGTTAAGCTCAAAAGCTCATGCAATACCCCCACAACCCTTTTCTCCATAAGCTCGCTGTTCGGATCAATCTGGGTAGAGTCCTCATAAGGAGATATGTAAGGCAGCTTCTGAAAATCATCCATCCAAGCTTTCACCTTCTTCTGTAAGCCGTAACCCCTCGGAAAACTCATTGGGAAGGTCAATGCCGTTCGTCCCCTCTTGAATTCTCGATACCCATCACCCAAATCATTGCTCTCATTGCTTCTCTGCAATGCTGAAGCCGCGAATTCTTCCCGCCATTCAGCAAGGATCAAGCAGGAGAGTCCATTCGACGACTTAACGATCCGAAAATGATCTGGGTATTTGGAAATTAATGTTCTACCGAAATCGTCTGGCAAACCCAGATCCCACTTCAAAGGATTAAGCGATTGGAACGGAATTGACTTGTTCTTCAACATCATCAGAAACCGAGATAGCCTTTCCACTGTTTCGGATTCCTGGGCTTGGTTTATACTCTGTTCTTGGGAGTCCAAGAGCAGAGCAGTGTCTGTGAGCTTAAAGCAAGGGAGATTGGCGTAACGAGAATGAGGGAATTCGTGAAAGAGAGTTGGATACCTGCGCATGAATCGAAGTACCGGAACGGTGAGGCCGAGGTGTTTTTGCCAGTCGGAGACAACCTTGGACGTGACGAATCCAGTGGTTGATCGTTTAATTACGTTTTTGAGGAGGCAAGCAGCTTTCAGATCGGTCTCTGTGTCGATGATGTGGTCGAGGCTTCTGTTTTTGACCCACTTCAATCTCACCTTCACCAGTCCTCGCCATTGGAGGTGTTGGTGAAGCTTGGTGTTCTTGCAAGTAGAATGGAGTTTGAGTAGAAACAACAGAGCAGTAGAACTGAAGTTCATGAGGAGAAAGAAATCGAATAAAGGGAAATTATAATTTTGGATTGTCTCTAATGTTCATGAAAAGAATCGTAATATGAACTCATTGAGTAATTCTATCAAACAGGTCGTATACGCTTCAAATCGACTCCAATATTATCATGAATCAACAAAAACAATATTAACCCTGAAATCATCCAGACATCTCACGCTTTATCCAACTACACAGACTTTTTTTGGAAAGGAAAAAAAATTCAAACAAAACCTGTTTCTTCTCCAAAATCTGCAGAAAAAGAAGAAGAAGAAGAAGAGTTGGGGAAAGAAATATAGGAAAGAAGAATTATAGGAAAGAAGAATGGTTAAAATAGTCTTAGGGGCCGTT
Organism: Pachysandra terminalis; assembly: GCA_031762675.1. Taxonomy (NCBI): domain Eukaryota; kingdom Viridiplantae; phylum Streptophyta; class Magnoliopsida; order Buxales; family Buxaceae; genus Pachysandra; species Pachysandra terminalis. The sequence goes on along the minus strand of JAUPMG010000001.1, from coordinate 379,686 downwards.
TACCTAAACGTTGTACAAATGCAAGGGCTTTGGTATGAAGAGCTTTCTGAAAACGGGCTTTGAGTTAGTCATTGACTAAAAATTATGTTTTGTGAGAAGATAATGCAAAAGGGTGTTCTTGTAATGGATTTTAGGGTAGATGAATACTTTTGTCTTTGTAATGGAAGGGCTTTGAGTTAGTCATTGACTAAAAATTATGTTTTGTGAGAAGATAATGCAAAAGGATGTTCTTGTAATGGATTTTAGGGTAGATGATTATTTTTGTCTTTGTAATGGATGTATAGTATAAATGAAGATAATGCAAAAGGATGTTCTTGTACTGGATTTCACTTAGCGTTTGGTCCGGCTTGTGCTTATGGATAAGTTGTTCAATGGGAGCATTTATCCACAACAACAATAAACTGTTTATTTGAAGAAAATAACGTTTAGTAAATACATTTATTTTAGTGCTTATAAAAGTTTAGGGGTAAAGTAGGTATCATAAAAACATTATTAAAGTTTAGAAATAACATTTATTTAAGTGCTTTTGAAAGTTTAGAGATAAAATAGGTATTTTAAAAATATTACTAAAGTTATGAAATAGCTTAACAGATAAGAGCTTGGGAGCTTCTCTTTATGTGTAGCCTTCCTCTAGTGCATATGTGTCAGCTCAAATGCAAATTTTGAAAATAGCTCCACTCCCCCTGCTTAACTAAACACGCAAGCATTAAGTGAGAGGCCCTTTCGAGTCTAGGAAGGACTTCTTAACCCTCACGAAACCACAGTAAACAGAGCCTTAATCATTTGATCAAATGGCTCTCATTGGTAAGGTGGCCAATCCGATCTAAACATATTCTACTACTCCTAAAAGCAAAACGAAGAATTTTTTATCGTCTTCTATTTTTCCCTTCCCTTATATCCTTTTTCTTGGTCATTAAATGCAAATGTCTATTTGTTATAACTCTTAAAGAATAGTCGAATAATGGATCCATTACTTGCTGCGTATTATTGGTCTATTTATTTTCCTTAATCTAATTTATTTATGTAATTCTTAATTTTCCCTGTTTCCCTTCATATTGGTGATTAAATACAAACGTGAGTCTATCTCTTATAACTCTAAAAGAGTGATAGAATAGTCTCTTTGTTGTAGATGTTACTTATTGGATGACTCTCAGACGTGAGTCTCGTTGTTATCCTTAATGGAAACAGGCTTTTAATTAATTAATTTTGATAGAGGTTATATGTGAATTGGTCATCATCATTATCTTCGTACCATCTGCCATAATTTCTTAATAAAATATTAATTTTGATTTTTTTTAGTTTACTCTCTGACTCCCTATGCCCTTTCATGTTTCACTTTCTATCATAAATAATGGGAGAGAAGCTGAAGTGGGCAATAAAGACTCCACTTATATGACAATAAAGTATTTTTTATTTTATTTTTTTTTTATAAGAAACATGTGCGGATTTTATAGGAGAGCTGGGGTCTTATGGGACCCGGGTCCCACAATAAGATTCATATATCCTTTTAAAATTTACTATACTAAAAAACAAACGTCCAACTTCTATATTCTTCATAAAAAAAATGGTAAAAAAAGAAAAAAAGAAAAAGGTGGAATTGTCCAACTCTAATCACTATATCACAATTGTAGGCTTACTTTCAATAGTTTCTTCTCCACCGTTACCTGGTGGCTCTCAAATGTGAGTCCCTTTGCTATCTTCAATTAAATTTACTTATTCTCAATAATTCTCTCTCTTAGCCGTTAGGTTTTCAAAGGTGGGTCTCTTTGTTATCCTTAATTAAATTTGTTTGGAATAAATCAATCTATACTTATGTAGATCAATTTAAACTCACCAAGAGTTCCCAGATCTTGGGATTCGATGGATCAAGAGAAAATAAGTAAAGCAAACAAATATGAAAGACAAAGTAAAGCAAAAAAGAACACAGAAATTACGTGGTTCGGCGATCTTGCCTACG
>JAUPMG010000001.1:341225-368052 GCA_031762675.1 Pachysandra terminalis | reverse complement strand
AGATTAAAAGTCTAAAAACTTTATGATGTAATGACCCAATCAAACTTTATGATGTAATGACCCAATCGGGAATATTATCTTAAACCTGGTCAGGTCACTGGTGTAACCAGTGGGTCTTGCCAGGCTTTGAAACATACTAGGTTAAAAGCCCACCTGGCTTGGTTATAGCACTGACGACCGGTTGAATCAATTAGGTCAGGTTTTAAAACACTAATCATCACGATCATCACTACTACTCAAGGTGTGTTTATTGGAAGGAGAAGCGATTTCTTTAAAATTGGTTCTTATACAGCACTTCATAAGAACTGCTTTAAAGGAATAAAAGATATTTGATAAACACTTATTGAAAAATCGCTTCCATTTTAGATTTGTGCGAAGTTTGTGTAGAGTAGAAAACTATATTCAGTACGAGTTTTGTTCGTGAAAATAACATAGGTAAAATAGGTATTTTAAAAGTTTTAAAGAGTCATATAAGACCATAAAACATATTTCATTAAAACCTTAAATTAATTCCTGAAAACAGAAGCAGGAAATAATAACTTCAAAAAAATTGATTCTAATTTTCACTTGGATTTATCAAACGTTTGTTTATTTAATTGAAAAGCTTTTAGGCTCAAAGAAACAATGCCAAACATGCCCTCGATATATAATTAAGAAAAGTAGCTTTTATTTTATATATATATATATATATATATATATATATAGATAGATAGATAGATAGATATTTTTGTAGAGCCAAGTTATTTATGAATCTCATCGAACTCAAAACAGCTTTAAGTGGACCCCACCTCAAACCTCATCTTCATTTCTTTCCGTTTTTTGACCAAACTCAATCTGGGCCATGGCCATACCAAAACCTCCCACACATCTGCATATATTAATATTATTATCATCAGTTCATGTAATCTCACTTTTTGTCTAGTCTTAGATTTCTTTTAAGCGTTCTCTTATATATGTCATGCAAAGAACCAAAATTTAAACTTTTATTACTAGGGATTAAGTGGACAGATAGGGATTAAGTGGAGAGATCCATCTGGTGTAGTTAGCTACATGCAAATTGACCTAAAGGCTCCATTTGAATACAAGAAAGAAAGAGAAACTATGTGAGAATGAATGATGAAAAAGTTAATTTTTTTTTTCTTGTAATATTAGTCCGAAAATGCGTCAAGAAATTTTTTTTTTTTTTTAATTTTGTCTTCTTCCTACATTGCCCTTCCTAAACAACCAAATTTACAATGATTGCCGTTTCATAACTATGGCTTATGGTATAAAGGCAAAATTGGAAATTTTGTTCAAGATTCTTGTAATTTTCTTGCTAACCAAACGCACCATTTTATGATTTTCATTAATAAACATGCAATTTTCTTGTAACATCCAAACAGAAAAGTTATTTTCACTTGTTAGATTGATTTCATACATATTACTTTTTGTCACAAGTTTCTACCATTTTCTTGGCATCCAAAGAGGGCCAAAGAGAGATGATGAAAGATAAAAACTCCCAACTCCAACTCATAAAAGTAAACCTAAGGCTGCTTTTGGCTAGCGTCAAAGGAAAAAAGAACATGAAAATAAAGTGAAAGTAATGAGAAAAGAAAGTGAAAGTAAGTTTCTTGTTGCTGTTTGGTTGTTACAAGAAAATTTAATGAAAATCCTGCAAAATGTGTTTGGTTAGCGAGAAAGTCATAAGAATCCTATACACAATGTCTTATTATACCCTTATGATATAAATCATATTTATGCTATGTTAAATATTCATTTAGAATATTAAGCTCACAAAATATTATTATAATGACATATAATCACATAAGTAGTTTATCACATATACGACCCACAATATTATTATAATGATATATAATTATTATAATTATTTTAACTTGAAGGGCAAATTTAGAATAGTGACATAATTATTTTAACTTGAAAGGCAAATTTGGAATAGTGTTTTTTGAAGGGAAAATTTGGAAGTTATTACTATATTAAACACACAAAATATTATTATAATGACATTTAATTATTGTAACTTGAAGAGCAAATTTGGAATAATAAACTTTTATTTTCCTTTGACACAAAATCAGACCATGTGAGCGAGAAAACAAAAGTTGGCTTTTTTAGCCAAAACTTTTCTTAAGAAAACTGTGGATCCCACACTTTTTCCACGTTCTTGCAAACCAAACGGTCAAAGGAACAAGAAATTGACGCATTTTGACGCTAACCAAACGCAGCCTAACTTGTTATCATACTGAAAAAGAATAGATTGGTACAAGATCATAAGAGAAAAAGTTTACTTTCTGAAGGCCAGATCCATTCAAGGGAAAGTACAAACATGAATTAAAGTACTAGAGCTTCCAAACATTTCATAGATTACTCCTACATAGGAGATAGTTACCCAAAAAGGACATATCAGATTAAACATCAGCAGAAAATGCATTTTTCATATCCATTATAGTGAATTTTCATCTTCCTCTCCTTCTAGATTATCAAATCATTAAACAAGAAGTTTTGAAGCACGTGAAGCAGAGTATATCCATTCATCAGGTAATTAACAAAGCATTGACAGAATTTTAGCTGCCATATCAACATTTGTTAAAACCTAAAAATGAAAAGTGTTCCCATACAAGGGTGTAACTGTCAAAGAGTAAACTCCAACACCATAGGGGGGGACCAAAGCACATTTAATTGTTTAGCAATCCAATAGATGAACAGCCAAAAATCTCTCATGCAACACACCTATCAGTGTTTCACAATAGAATGTCACAACAATACAACTTCTTTAAGACCTAAACATTTATTATTGATGACATCATTCATTGTTTCATCAATATGATCATCAAATTACAGAGTTCACAGTTCTTATACTATCTACAGAGAATATTAAACAGAAAATCAGAAGTCATATGCTTCTACAACCTTGTTATTCTACCAAAAGAAGAAGAAGAAGAAGATAGATGCTTACAGTGATAATGTCTGCAGTCTTACATGTTTGTACTTTTGCTGAGTGTTAAAGCATCTAGAACTCTCGTCCAAGCCTTCAGATGTAAGAAACTTCAATAAATCAATTCCCTCTTGCAATGCAGCATCCATCTTTCCAAAAAAAAGACATGAAGCATTACCAACACAAAAAAACAAGGCAACGCTGTATTAATTTGAACAATGAATCAAATGCGTGAAGAAAGAGAACTGGGGGGCAAAAATGCAACCGTTTATCCAGGCTCGGAACTAGAAATGCAAGGCCATGTGAACAATGAGGAAAGTCCACAAGTTGAGAAAAAAATTAGGTCATTGGTGTAAAAGTAGTTTCGTGGAACCCCCGATCCCACTAAGTGGGGTCAAGGTAAACCCCGGATACATGACCCCACCCCCACAAGAACCATATATCAGGTAAGCCCGGGGACTCAAACCTGGGACCTCCAGTTCCTGAGCTGGAGAGCCTGCCAGTTGAAGGAAGAGATTATGCAAAGCAGTGAAAAGTTCATCCTAAAAGAATGCAAGATATGGTAGCTTGCAAATCGCGATATTTAAGTAGTTGGTAAATCAACACATCCTAAAAGAAATGTGTTGATTTAAGCAGTATACGATTGTTGCTTGCGTCAACACAGTCCTAACACATGGATTGTAGGAACCATGGTGCTGGAACAAAAAGCCATTTTCAGTATGGCTCCCAAGTTGTTTGATGATTTCTTTTACCTGAAAAATATTATGAAGGTATAATGCATGAAAAAGGGCAGTTGGTGATTCACATAATTAGAAGTTGACAGGCGTGCTTACACGTTCTCGAGCTTTTGCATTAAACTTTTGGAGCACAAAAGCCTTGGGATCCATTTGACCTGGTGAGCTCCCTATACCTTAACAGCAGAATCGAAATAACTTAAACAAGTTCTTAGCAATGATTTCTCACCAGCAAACATAAATTTGGGACATCGAAAACCAACCTATTCTTAGCCGAGGAAATTCTCTGTTCCCTCGAAAATGATAGATCACACTCTTCAGCCTAGTATAACAATTAAAGCTGTTTAGTATAGCAGTCTCACAAAGACAAATGAAGAAACAGAAAGGCATCCAATAGTGAAACTTTAAGAATCTAAGAGAATAGTACATATTTTCTCAAGTAACAAGGATAGCTCATCTTCAGAAAATTAAGCCATATTGGAAGCATGAGCACTCTTTAGTCCTTTCTTTATCATTTCAACAATATCATAGAACTAACCATGGGGCTATAACATGCAGTACATCATCCCACAAGATCCATAAATAAAGCACAAGTTTTCTCTCTGTTCCCCTAATATGTTGCCTATGCTAGATCATAGATCATCATATCAATTGCCTCCCTTTCAAGAGTCAGGTGAATGCCCCATGTACAGGACAAGAGTTCCCTGTAGTCCTCTAGCAGGGGAAACGGTAAATGGACAAATAAAGATCAAATGGTTCAGGATCCGTGATTACATTCTTGAAACTTTAATATTTTCATCACACCTTTGCATATTAAGACTTCAACCAAATCCGATTCCACTTAGGTTCAAAGGGAAAAATCTCATAAAGACCTTATTTTGATTTTAGTAACTTAAGATTCTATTAACAAAGACATTTTCAGTTCATATTGTTGGCATGAAATCTCTTGATGCATGCACAAGCACACCCCAATTTACTATCCAAATACCTCTTGCTCAGAATAATTCATTTTCTTAGGAACAAAAAAAATCCGAATAGAGAAAAAATATAGCTCGTGTATAAGAAGCTTCTTCATTCATACCCAGTATGGCTTCCATGTCCTCCTTTGTGGTGTAGACGGAGAACTCCACATGGCAAGTCCATGTCATCGAAAAACTAGAGGAAGAAAAACATTAAATATGAGATATCAGCAATTCTTTTATTTTAAAAAATAAACACAAAACGATACAATGAACTGTGTAAAAGAGAAAATTACCAAAACCACGCGACTGAGCGGTAGCTTATAATATGCTGCAAGTGGTCCAGCCTGCAGTAAGTGTCAACAAAAAAGAAATTATAGCCTATGGCAATATTTGTCCATCATGAAATATTCATGCAATGTCACTACCGTAAAGCAATATTTACAAAATATATAAAATCTTTTATACTTCAACCAATAGTTCAAAATCTTAGAACACGAATGCAAGCTAAAACAAAGTTGTAGAAGAAAAAGGTATCTCTTTTCATAAGCATTTTAACAAATAATTTAAATAGCAAAAGGAGAGTTATATATTGCTAAGTGAGCAAGTGGAGGGGGAACTCAAGCTAGCATTGGCCCACATGCTTTCACTAAGTGAATCTTGCAACTTCTATGCAAATTTGCTTTGTCCTTTAAAAGTCTATGAAAGGCTGGTTGACTAAACCAATTCATGCCGGTTCGGGTAACACAGTTGTTTTCTTTTCTTTTTTCTTTTTTTGCGTGTGTGCGGTGATGGTGGGTATGTGTGTGTACCTTGCCATCTGTTGTCAACTTCACCACCACCACATGATTCCATCATTTCACCCACAAGCATGGTTTTAGATTTCCCCAAAATTTAGTGAAAATTCCCTTGAAGGACACCGAGATCTAACCCTCCCCCCTCCCCTTTTGTAATATCTTTTACAGAAAATTTGGAAAATAGAAAGCCATCCCCCGAAATTTCCTCGTTCCAAAGGTTTTAAATTTCTTCTGAAATCGATCTTCAACCCACAAGTAACCAACACCACCACCATCATTGCCATTATTGTCATCACCACCATGACCACCACCCATTAGCCACCATCACCATCATTACCAAAGTCACCACACCTAACACCACCTATCAACCACCACTACCTCTACAACTAACCACCATATGTAGGGCTCTCAAATGATATAAGCTAACTGACGTGAGCAAAGTTTAAACTTAGCATGTAGGCTAATGAGCCAAGCATGAGCTTAAAAAAGAAAAGGAAAAAAAAAAAGAGCTTGCTTTCCCTTAGCTAGAGCCTACGCGCAAAAAGTAAAGCAATCACTATATTTAAGAGAAATGAACTCCACGATCCACACCGTCAAAGATGCAAAAAAAATTCTCCACCCAAGGCACCAAACATATGGCAAAAGGACACATGTTCTATAATAACAAACTCCTTTAACCTTTCCTTCATCTTCAATACGAAAGGACATCCGCTAGGTTTCACTTTCTTAGCACCACAAAAATGACCTGAAATTTCTTCAAGAAAATTCCCAAATTCGATATGGCAACTTATAGTGGAAGGTCATATTATCAAAGTCCCAATCAAATAAAGGATGCCTAAAATCAAACATCTAGCTGACACATTTCTCATTAAAAGATATACAAATGACTATCCAAGCTCCTCTTAGATCCCACCAAAATAAAATCCAAAAAATAATGGGACTAAAGATGATCCCCACACCAAACATCCTCCACAGTTTCACTCTATCTCCCAACCAACTTTGAAAAACAACTAATCCTTTAATACAATATTACTTTACCAATTAAAAAAAAAACTTTGAAAAACAACAGACCCTTACCAGATATAGGGACCCAATCCCTCACAAAACTACCATAATGCAACACCATAGATTTCCCCTCTCTTCGCAAAAAAATCTCTAACCATTACCCTAAGAGAGACACATTGAACATCTTAAGGGTTTTAAAACCCAATCCACACACCTTGCAAGGCCTACAAAGAGAATGCCAACTCACCAAATGATAGTAGTGCTATTAACCCACCCCACTAAAGCAAACCTCTCTGAAACTTCTCCAGCCTTTTTGCAATAGAAGGGGCAATCTTCAAAACAGAAAACAAATACATGGGGATGCTAGAAAAAGAGCTCCTAATGACGTTCATCTTCCCTCCTTGGAAAGATAATAACTTCTCCAAGTAACCAACTTCCTTTCCATCCTCTCCACGATAAGATCTCATACTAATGTAGCTTTATAATTATCCCTTATACAAACGAGATCCAAGCTTGTCACTTCACTCGCTGTAAATATTTCATTCTTCACCATATCAATTAAAACAACAAAGAATGCACCTGAGCACACATAACTGCATATGAGAAGCTCCAAGAAAGATAATTGTCACTAACAATTTGAGGATGAGAAAAACTACAAGAATCCCCTCTAGTCGAGAAAGACTCCAAAAAATTATGGCTGGCTGCACTCTCTATAAACATACTCTACACCTTGACAAAGAATAATGGGATCACGGTTAGAGGGGATCCCCCCCCCAAAAAAAAATGATTGTGAATTGCCTCGGGTCGGGTGGACCCTTGATAGATTGGGTTGTTTGGAGTCGTCACCATCCATTGGGTTCGGGTGTGAATGATCACCCATGGGTTTGTCTTTTATCTCAAAATAGATCCAAAAAAATAAGATTAAATATGGTCTAACCAGGACGGGTAGGGAGGTTTAATTAAAAGGGCGGGAAGGTGTTAGGCACCCACTCTCTTCCGGTTTAACTGGTTACCTAATTTAATTCTATTTGGCCAAATTTAACATAATCCTAAAAATCCCTAGATAAATATGAACAATAAAAATCCCTAAGGCTAAGACTCTAAAAATCCAAATATGATTAATGGACACCTTAGAAAAGATAAACTTACATTCCTAGAAAGAGATTATCCAACATTTTAAAAACTGAGAACACATCCAGATGATCCCTAGCTATAAATTATCTAGATGAGAAAACTAACAAACTCCTAAAGAAAAGGGACCTAATGATTCAACTGATCAACAGAATCATATTAAATTGTAAGCTTAAACATCTAATTTGCAAAATCATTAATACAATAAGATGAATACTAAGAGAAGAGAAATTGAGATGAGGAAACAGATTATTACACTACAAGCCTAAACATCTAATCTGCAAAACCATTAATTTAATAGGATAAAAAAAATTAGAGAACAAAATCTGAGATGAGGAAACAGATTCGGTGCTATGCTTCCCTTATTTTTTTTATTTATTATTTCAAACACAACTGCATCACATATCAACTCGAATTAAATTTTGGAAAATTTGATTGAACATATTCACAAATTCTTCAAGGAATACAAACGGATACAATTCGAACCAAGTCCTATGTATCTCACAAAGTAAAAAAATAAAATAATACCTGCAAAGGGTTTTGTAGCAATTAACAATAATCGACTCCTTTGATTTCGAGCTCGCTGGCATTGGCTTATGGAAAAGGGGTAGAAAAGAAATGGGGTTGATTTAGAGACAAGGGAGAAGACGATAACAGGGGTTTCCTTTGGGTTTTTCAGTTCTTCTGTCTGGGCTGTACGCAGGGTAGAAGAATGATTTTCTTGGACCAAACAGAAACACTGTTCCAGACGATGAAGCTCCGACTTGGGGTTTTTGATTTAGGAAGAAGGATCAGAAGATGGGATTTTCTAGTTGGGGTTTTTGTGATGAGATGCGCAGAGATTTCTCTAATTCTCCTCAATTTTCCTCACTTTTTTTCCTCCCCTTTCTATTCTCAGATCTTCCCCTTTTAAAGAAAGAAACTCCCTTGAAATCTCCCATCCGATCCCCCCAAATACTCCAAAGAAAATCTCCGTCTTGATTCTTAAGTTAACCCTTATCTTCAGATGAGAGAGTTTCTCCCAACTCTCTCACGATCATACTCATCTTAATTCAAACTAATCTCTTACTTAACCTAATCTAGCCTTCTAGATAAATCTAAAAGCAATCCTAATCTAGGCACTTCACATTTGTTTTTTTTTTTGTTTTCAATTATTTCTACCTAATTTTTAAATACCCAAAATACTCCCTCGCCACCGATTTCAGAATTTGATCAAATTATAGTTATTTGATGGGTTTTACACAAAAGAGCATATACAAAGTCGAAACATTTTTCCGACCTCCAAGAATCAGGAATTCAACCCAAAACGGTATTATTTAGGGTAAAACGGTCATTTTCTCCCCATAATCTTGAACCTAGACAAAAGTATACTCTTTGGAACACATTTTCAGTCTAAAGTTCATTTTTGGAGTTGAAATTTGATTTTGAGGGATGATTTTGTGTGTGGGGTCTACTGAGGGCATTTTGGTAATTTCATAGATTTTTTGGGATTTCATGAGAATTCTGACTCTAATGGATTTGGGATTGATAATAATGATAATAGATGAAAAGATGCCAAACTCGAGCCTCCAGAAGCTGCAAAGATCAAAGACATCATTCTAAATAAACAAAAATAAAGAAATTAGAAGAATATAAGGGTCCCATCTATTCAAACCCAAGAAACTAACTGAACACTTAGACCACAAGGGTGATAATCAGTGGGAGTAAAAGCTATTGATATACATTCACTCTTTTAAACCCATTATAAGAATCTAATGATTCAACTATATAAAATCTGGTATAAGATATGCAAAGATCTAAAGGATCGTATAGTTATTGAATACCAAACATATGCTGGAAAATTTCCAACCAATATTATACAATACAAAGAACTCGACTAAGACGAATACGTTAGTACACAAATAAATAAAAAATATAGCTAAACAGAATAAAGAAAAATTAACAAATTAAAAATTCTACTCAATACTAGTATGTGATTGTGGTAGACTTTAGTGCCGGTTCATCTTTTTCTTTCTTTGATCTCGTTGTAGCAGCCGAGACTGAGGTATCCAGCTTGGGTTTTCCTATGCGACTGAGATTGTGAAGGGAAGTACCGACGAATCAATGGGGTTTCGTCCGGCGGATTGAAATTGAAGATGATGGGGTTAAAACAGAAGAAAGAAAAAAAAAATGATGGAATGTTGATAGGTTTTCAGATTCGTGGGGATGAAGAAGAGATTGAAAGAAACGAAGCAACTGTGTTTGCTTCTAGGATTTTTGCAGGATGAGTTGCAGATGAAAGATGGATTGAAACCGATCAAAAGATGGGGATCTCTCTCCTAGATTAAGTTAAGTAAGAGATTAGTTTGAATTAAGATGAGTATGATCGTGAGAGAGTTGGGAGAAACTCTCTCATCCGAAGATAAGGGTTAGCTTAAGAATCAAGACGGAGATTTTCTTTGGAGAATTTGGGGGGATCAGATGGTAGATTTCAAGGGAGTTTCTTTCTTTAAAAGGGGAAGATCTGAGAATAGAAAGGGAGGAAATTTGAGGAGAATTAGAGAGATCTCTACGCATCTCATCACAAAAACCCCAACCGGAAAATTCCATCTTCTGATCCTTTGTCCTAAATCAAAAACCCCAAGTCGGAGCTTCATCGTCTGGAACAGTGTTTCTGTTTAGTCCAAGAAAATCATGCTTCTACCCTGCATACAGCCCATATAGAAGAACTGAAAAACCCAAAGGAAACGCCTATTATCGTCTTCTCCCTCATCTCTAAATCAGAAAACCCCATTTCTTTTCTACCCCTTTCCATAAGCCAAAGCCAGCAAGCTCAAAATCAAAGGAGTCGATTATTGTTAATTGCTACAAAGCCCTTTGCAGGTATTATTTTATTTTATTTTTATTTATCTTCTTTTATTTTTACTTCGTGAGATACGTAGGACTTGGTTCGAATCGTATCCGTTTGTATTTCTTGAAGAATTCGTGAATATGTTCAATTGAATTTTCCAAAATTTAATTCGAGTTGATATGTGATGCAAAATAAGGGGAGCATAGGACCGAATCTGTTTCCTCATCTCAGTTTTTGTTCTCTTATTTTTTTTATCCTATTATATTAATGGTTTTACAGATTAGATGTTTAAGCTTGTAGTTTAATAATCTGTTTCCGCATCTCAATTCTGTTCTCTTAGCATTCATCTTATTGTATTAACGACTTTGCAAATTAGATGTTCAATCTTACAATTTAATAAGATTCCGTTGATCAGTTGAATGATTAGGTCCCTTTTCTTTAGGAGTTTGTTAGTTTTCTCATCTAGATAATTTATAGCTAGGGATCATCTGGATGTGTTCTCAGTTTTTAAAATGTTGGATAATCTCTTTCTAGGAATGTAAGTTTATCTTTTCTAAGGTGTCCATTAATCATATTTGGATTTTTAGAGTCTTAGCCTTAGGGATTTCTAATGTTCATATTTATCTAGGGATTTTTAGGATTATGTTAAATTTGGCCAAATAGAATTAAATTAGATAACCGGTTAAACCGGAAGAAAGTGGGTGCCTAACACCTTCCCGCTCTTTTAATTAAACCTCCCTACCCGTCCTGATTAGATCATATTTAATCTTATTTTTTTGGGTCTATTTTGAAATAAAAGACAAACATATGGGTGACCATTCACACCCGAACCCAATGGATGGCGGCGACTCCAAACAACCCGATCTATCAAGGGTCCACCTGACCCAAGGCAGTTCACAGCTGGCGACTCCATTGGGGATTTGCAGGTTTGAGCCTTAGTTTAAATTTATTTGGCCATAGTAGGATTTTTTTTTTTTTTTGGACTTTAGGATGTTTAGGATTTTTTTTTCTTAAATAGGATTGTTAGGATTTTTCATATATAGGATTGTTTTATCCCTTTTGATTTAATCTTATTTTTATTTTAGGATAGGATAACCTATGATTTTTTGTGTGGCTGAATTGTTTAGCATGATTTAATTATCTATTTGTCATATTTTACCTTGATTTCATTGCTTTATTATTATCTTGGTTCAATATATGTTTATTTAAATTAACCTGCTTCAATTTATCCATATTATTTCATTATCATGGTTTGGTTGGATGGATGATGGGTTCATTTATTATGGTTTGATTCATGCATTATAGGTAGTATAAATTGGCTGCACACACAACACTTCATAGCCCATTTGCATAGAACTACCCCATGTCACATGAAAATTAAACCCGGATATGTGTATAGTCAGTGCGCTAGGATCGCTATTCTGGGAAGTGGAGCTAATAGTATCCACTCGACCGTTTCCACAGTTCGAGAACCGGCGAAACCACCTATTGAACTCATAGAGATGAATGGTTAGGTCACTGAAGCCACTTTATTTTCGTCTATACATTTGAGTCCATCTGGTTTGGACCCATGTCCGTTTTTGAGTCCACCTTAGAATGGATCCCTAGTCGAACCCATTGGGCAAACCTACCCATTATGGTCAAGGGTCCATGACCCATGACCCAGTTTCATGCATAGGGAGTCCATACCTATATGGTTTGGGCACATGGTCCAAACTCATATCCATCGTTGAGTCCACCTTAGAATGGGTCTCCAGTGGAGCCCATTAGGCAAACCGGCCCATTATAGTCAAGAGTCCATGACCCATAACCCATTTTATGCATAGAGAGTCCATACCTGTGGTCCAAGCCCATGTTCATTTTGAGTCCACTTTAGAATGGGTCCCCAGTTAGGTCCATTGGGCAAACCTACCCATGACCCAGTTTCATGCATAAAGAGTCCAACATAGTATCTTCCATAATCATATGTCCATCTTCAAAAGTATCTTTTCCTATTAGTTCATAAAAAAAAGTGTGTTTAGATTTTTCAAAGCATCTTTAAAATCAATTTTTTCTTTTCATTCACATTGGTCTGGTTAGATAGGACCAAGAACCTCAGTTATTCTAACCTAGTTAGATAGGGTCAAACATCCGAGTCTTTTACCTTGATCTAGTTAGATAGAATCAAGGGTTCCATTCATTCATTCATTCATTCACATTGGTCTGATTAGATAGAGCCAAGAACCTCATTTGTTCTGACCTGGTTAGATAGAGTCAAACATCTGAGTCTTTTACCTTGATCTGGTTAGATAGGATCAAGGGTTTCATCCATTCATATTGGTCTGGTTAGATAAGGCCAAGAACCTCATTTGTTCTGACCTAGTTAAATAGGGGCAAACACTTGAGTTTTTCACCTTCATCTGATTAAATAGGATCAAGAAATTCAGTCATTCATCTCAGTCCGGTTAGATAGGACTGGGGCATTACATCTATTCATCTACATACATTCATTTCAGTCTAGTTAGGTAAGACTGGGGTAATCACATTCATTTATCTCAGCTTGGTTAGACTGGAGCAATCACATTCATTCATCTTAGGATTAGGGCACTCCATTTAGACAGGACCAAGGCATACATTGCATTCCATTCACTTAGTCCCTGTCTGGTTAGATAGGATGGGTGACACTTCACATTCATCATATAGCATAGGCATCAGCTTCATTTTTCATATACTCTGATAATTCCTTTCATAATAACATGTGATATTCTTATCTTCTTACACTCATCATTGCATCCAAGAAGGATTCAATCCCATTGAGAAGTCCATATCTATTAAGATCTAGCATGCAATAAAAGTTCTGATGGACGCAGGACAACTCATCATCAACACTGCTCCTCCACCAGCCCAGAATGATATCAATAAGAATCCTATGCCTCCTCATGATGGGGCAGGAACATCTGGGGTCAATGCAGTCATTTCACCTGGACTGGATTATAATGTTTCTCGCCTAATTGCTCCTATTGAGACAATAATGAGGATCCATTTCAATGAAAAATCTTAGAAGGTGGTAGAAAAGCAGTATCAAATGCAAGAAAAAGATGATATGCCCAAGGAAGCGCACCTGGCCTTGGACGCATTTGAAGAAGAATGAAGTTATATCCTCCTTTCCTAAAGTACTTGCTTCATAGGACCTTCGACTTTGGGAAAGGTATCTTTAAGAAGGTTCTAAAAAGAAAAAGGAAAAAAAAAAAAAAAAAAACTAGGCCTATGATGACAAATCTAGGGTTTTCTTAAAACAATTCAGTTTTCAAATCTTTAGATTATCTGAGGCCACAAAAAAAGAAAAAAATCTCTTTCGTTTTCAGTTTTAGTTACATTTTATTTCAAATAAAAATTAAAGTTTCACTTCACATCTGTATGCTCTTGATAATTAACGTACTTTTGTTACTGAAATACCATGCGACATAATGCACAGTTTAACACTCGAAAAACTGGATCTATGAACTCTAGGACTGAAAGTGACCATAAAAGGTGAAAGTCAAAAGTTGTGCTATCTTTGAGATAAATGGGAAATTAATGTAAAGTCATTGGTTGGTTTTATCAGAGGTAGTTGAATTAAAATGGTAGACCTTGCTGCTTAATTGAAATGTTAGATGCAGGTCAGCTCAACACAAGTCAACGAAAGTACTAGAATCTTAACTTGGGCAAATTGGATATGTGATTCGAGTGCTTGTGGATAATCACATCAAAGTCATATGGTCAGAGTTCGCAACAAGAGGAGGCACCTCAACTTATCAAGTAGCAATTCTATCTTAAACGACCAATTAAAGCCACAACAAATATGCTTAGCATGGCGAATAGAATGAACAAAACGCCAAGGTGGAATTCTATATTGCTCCACCAGATGATCCTCTAGAAAATTTTGGGCATATCATGAAGGCTTTATATCATCAGTAAGGCATCACAGCGAAGCTTGAATTCTTTAGACATATATGGAGATTTTCTTTAACTCATTGATTCAAAATTTAATCATATTTTGCATGAACTAAATATTGTTTTGAAATGATCAGAGGCCGTCTTTCTTTAGAACCTTAAGTACTAAAATCCCTAGTCAAACATTTTGAGCCTTGTACTTCTTTTATTTAACCTAAACTGGGATTAGCCACCCCAAATTGGAGCAAAGATCAAAAGTAAAGGGTAATTTTGGGAATAATTGGAAAATTCTTAAAGTGGAGAAACAAATGTTGAGTACTCAAAAGTGAAAACAAAGATGGAATTCATCGGAAAAAAAAAAAGAGAGAGAAGGAAAATATGTAGAAAAAAAAGAGAGAAGAGAAAAACAAAGTTCGAAGAAAAGAAATCAAAAATTGGAAAGACAGAGTTGAAAAAGATTTATAATTGGGGAAAGTCATAAACCCAAAGTTTCAAAAAGAGATGATTTTTAAGTTGGACATAATCCGGTTAACCCATATTTTGTTCTAAAAATATTTCTTTTGAGCCTTTTATCTTTCTTGCAGAAACCCTAAACTCAACCTTCGTTTCATCCTACTCTTAAGTCCTCTTTGATCAAAATGATATCTGGTAAATGCAAGGTATGAATTTGGTATCAATTAGTAATGATGGAATCTACGGTTTAAAATGGCACAAGAACACTTGAAGAGGCATTACAAGCAAGTGAGCTATCCATGGAGGATAAAATGGTACAGATGCAATAGAAAAATCTGTATGATCATCGAAATTGATGTGGAATTTGGCATTTGCAAAGCTTAAGAGAAGAATCTTTCGAAAAAAAAAGGAATGAAAAAAAAAAAGTCAAAAATCAATTATCATGGAGTATATTTTGACATGAGACGAGGCAGATCATCAGTTCAATTCATCCTCAGTGGAACAAAGTGAATCAATAAAGCAGAAGCAGTCACTTTGTCCGCATTTTTTTTTTTAAGCAGCTTGGTCTACTATCTTCTCTAGTATTCTTGATTTGACCAGGCTAGATATTTTGTCAAATACCTAAAACTCGAGAAGATTTTAATAACTTTGATAATCATTGGGAATGAGCTTAAAAGACTGACCAATTGAGGAAGTTTTTCAATATTTGGTTGTTGCATTTGATTCTTGGTGTCCATTTGGTAAAAGTTATTTTGATTATCTTGATCATATTCATGAAAAAAAAAATTGTGTTTGCACTTTTATGTTTTTAACCCATGCAAATATGTTTCTATTCTTGTTTTCCTTGAGACATCACAGGACATAAGATGGGAAAAAAGATATAAAGACCAAAATGCACGATCCTCAGTAAAGCGACGAAAAGACTATCGTACTTCTAGTGGGACATGCTGGGAAGAAATCATCAATTTATTCCCAGTGAAGGTCATTCCAAGTTGATAAAAATAAATAAATTCTCGAAGGAGGACTGAAGCAAATAAAAGCTTAAAGCTGAAGGCAAGGACAAGAAACAGCATGACTATGAAGTTCATGACCGATTATCCCCGTGTATGTTTAGTTCTGTTAATGCAGAGTTCGATATTCAGACTAGACTTGAACTACAGAATAAAATTTACGGCAAATTACCAACCAATAAGTACTACTAAATCACAAAGCAATCGAAATCGAAGAACTTGAAAATTATAACCAAAACAAAGAAAGGTTTCCAGTGCTTACGGATTCACCGCTCAAATTCATGTATGTCTGCGGCTTTGCCAGGAAAATCGGAACGTTTCCAACAAAACCTAAACATGAACAACAACAAAAAAATCAAATTGGGTGATTTGGAAGAAACTTGAATCTCTTAAATGGTTTGAATGAAT
Source organism: Pachysandra terminalis (assembly GCA_031762675.1). Taxonomy (NCBI): domain Eukaryota; kingdom Viridiplantae; phylum Streptophyta; class Magnoliopsida; order Buxales; family Buxaceae; genus Pachysandra; species Pachysandra terminalis. The sequence goes on along the minus strand of JAUPMG010000001.1, from coordinate 351,884 downwards.
CGGAATGACCTTGTCCGAATAGAGCTTTGCAATGAACAGTATCCATTGATATCCCTTGTGACGATGCGAATGCATCGATCATCTCAAACCCTACCTACTTCAACCAAGTATTTATGATGAGAAATCAAATGACTGAAGGGTTTAAGATAATGGATATTAGGGTTTCGTGAATGAAAAGCTCCGAAGCTTACATTGTGTCTTGTTCCTTTGTATTTCTCACCAGGGTTTCCCAAGCCAACGAACAACCATGGTTGAGGAGAAGAGGGTGAAGAAGCAGTGCAAAACCAACGCCTTGAAATCCTGCTAAGCATCTCTCATCTCAAATCCTCCGACCTGTACAACCATCTTTGAAAAAGTTCAGCTTGCAGACAAATGGTTCAGGCGCGGGCGATCCGGATATGGGCCGACAAGGGCCTACGAACCGGTTTGGGGGTGGACCAAGTTGGGTTTAATGTAGGGCGGGGTGGCAAGGGGCCGGACTCGGGTCGGATTTCCACCCAAAATAACATTATAGGTAAATTCCAGCTTGAGATTTGGTATAATACCCGTACTAGCAGTCAGCATGGGCTAATAGATGGTTTAACTCTATGCAATTCTAGAGGAACTTGAATTTCCTGTATCAATAAAACGCTATAGATATCTTTCTTGATTACTAATGACATGACTACAAACAGTTTAATGCAAAATACCAAATTTACTCGTACATTTCAATAAAAAAAAATTAAAACAATGTCAAAAAATAGTTCATATACAAAAATGCTTTGTTTTAATAAGATCAGAATTTTCACAACAGAAGGAATCATCTGTAGAAAAAACATAGAAAAAATTATACAAAAGAGAAAATCATAAAAAATAAATAAATTTCACATTCTCTTTTTTTCCCCTCCCGCTTGAAAGCAATTCATTAATGATTCCTAAATATACTCAAAATTAATAGCGTATTTATTCAGGATTTTAAGTTACTAGTTCAACGGTCAATACCAAATAGCTTTAGCTTTGATTATTATTCTTAGAACAGTGGTAGAAAATCCAACTAAATTTAATAGGCAAAATACGTGTATGAAGTACTTAAGTGGTTAGAATATTTTAGATTTGAACAAACAAAACATACTTAGAAAAACAAATTAGCAGATGCTATAACCCTTGTTGGGCATCTAGAGAAAAAACTAATCAATAGTAAAATGTACGCATTTTCATATAAATAAATTAATAAGAAGCAAATTTCTAATCCCTAACACCATAAATCTCGTTATAGTTTATATGCAAAATTATTAAAAGACTAGTTGGATATAGAAACACGTACTATAATATTAAATCCTACAAATCCAAGATCTAAAAAGAGAAATTAGAAACACAAAAATCAAATCATATCTCCAATACATACCAGACATACATATAAGCAAAATCACAAAAAACGTAACTCCAAGTTAATTCCCCGCGGATTGGATGGGCCAAGAGATTCAATGTAGTCCGGTTAGAGGGAATGCTCGAACTGGCTAAAGAAAAAATGAACCGAATTGTATCCTTATTTTAGTATCCTAACCGTGCATCCAACTTATGAGAGGTTGATCCGATCTAATCCGTTCTAACTAATGGTTCAACTAAGATGATCCATATATATTACAAACATAAGTACATGCTTAACAAAACTGTTGAGATGTGTAAGTGGTTTGATCAGGCAAACCAATGTGCTTTTTAAAACATTAAAAAAAAAAAAAGACAAAATAAGATTATAATTTCTTACTACAACTTCAGTTATATCCTAATTATGAATTTGTCCTAGGATTTTATTATTAGGATGCATGTAGAGTAAGGAGGAAAAAGGAAGGCAAACTAATAAAATCGGGCACCCAAATTGGATGAGGGTCTGCTTCACTACAGTTGATTTAGACACAAACAAAAAAAGGAGAGGACATTCATGCGTTAATTGTTTGGAACTCTCGACTATCATAATATTCAATTAGCCAAAAAGCATTAAAAACAAAGGTTGAACATATTAGCTGCTTTATATTTTAATTTTTTAAAAAATAAAAGAAACGACCACATCAAGAGAAAGGGTAAGAAAAGAGAGATAAAGACCTGTTAGACAGTAGGAAGTCATGCCGAAGGAAGGGATAGAAGTGGGATTGGTAAAAGCATAAGGGTTAATTCCACTTAAAACCTCATACCTTTTATAACTATAGATCCAATATTTCACTTACCCTTGTCAATCACGTCAAGTGAATAACGTTAACAGAGCATGTTAATTTACCTTTTTTTAATCCTATCTTCAAAGTTATATCTAAATGAGAGAAAACTAAAGATAAAATTGTGTGTTTTATATCAAAAATAGTATTATTTTTTTCAAACCTAATCGGGAAAACCAAGTTTTTCAGTTTGGTTCGCCTTTTGGTTTAGTGTAATGTGATTCGATTTGGTTTAAATTTGATCACTAAACCGAACCAACCCGGCCGAATTACACCTCTAGAGAGAGTGTTCAAGGGATGAAAGTGGAATATCAAAGAAAGGGTTAATTCCACTTACACCCCTCACACTTTTGATAACTGTAAATCTAATATTTCAATTACATCCCTGACAATCACGTCATGTGAATAGCGTTAACAAAGCATGCTAATTTACCTTATTAATCCCATCTTTAAAATTATATTTAAATGAGAGAAAACTAAATTTTATGATATAAAATTGTGCCTCTCAATAGTACTAATAAAATAATAACGATGCGATTAAAATCAGGTTGAGCAAGTATGGAGCAATTTTTTCTCCCATTTTTAAGTTCCTATGATAAGCATGTTTTGATAAGGAAAGTGCTAAGTTGAGATCTACTAAATTATATAACTCAGATATACATAAAAGATTATATGTAAGAAGAGTGTAAAGCTAACATTACTAAAGGGGTAAAAAATAAATGTTCATACCTTTAATAAAGGGTATAATTATTTTTTTATTTTTTATTTTTTGTAGTTGGCTTTAGTTCAAAGGTACTATAGAAATTAAAAAATCGAATGACATTAACACTTTTTATCAAGTGATAAGATAAAAAGTGATGATCTATGATAGGGGTGTCAATTGGTTTGGTTTAAATCGAAAATGAACAAACCAAACGGAAAAGTCGATTTGTTTTTTATTTATTTTTCGTTTTGATTTGGTTATGGTTAGAAGATAAAAAACCAAATTAATTTGGTTTCATTTTCAATTAAAGCTTCTCTTAAATCAAATTGAAACGAAAAAAAAAATATATATATATATATATGTATAGAGAGAGAGAGAGAGAGAGAGAGAGAAAATTAATTAATAATACTTTTATATCAAAAGTAGTATATTCTTTCAATTTGGTTCGGCTTTTGGTTTAATGTAATGTACTTTGATTTGATTTAAGTTTGATCACCGAACCGAACCAACCCGGCCAAATTACAACTCTAGAGAGTATGTTCGAGGGATGAAAATGGAATATTAGAAAATACATTGAATATGTTTGTAATTGTTAAAAATAGAAAAGTGTAAGTGAAATTAATCTGAGAAACCGTCTCACCAAAAAAGAGAGAGAGAAATCGGTTAGAATGTGTTCAATATAATGTAATTCGATTTGATTTAAGTTTGATCACTAAACCGAACCCTGGCAGAATTACACATATAGAGAGAGTGTTCCAGGGATGAAAGTGAAATATCATAAAATACATTAAATGTGTTTGTAATTGTTAGAGATATAATGGGATGTAAGTGAAATTAATCTAAAATATAAAGAATCGGAAGTGCATGCGGTACGAGAGAGAAACCTTCTCAACCCAGAAAAAGAAAAAAGAAAGAGAAATCGGCCGTGTTAAAAAAAAAGACCAAAAAAAGAGAGAGAATATACGCGTGTATATCGTATATATATACACACACGTGTGTATATGTGTTTTTTGTCAACGGAATGATGATGTATGATAGGGGGTGTCAATCGGTTTGGTTTAAATAAAAAAATTAATAAACCAACCAAAAAAGCCGATTTGTTTTTTGTTTTTTTTTTCATTTTGATTTGGTTATGGTTTAGAAAATAAAAAATCCGAATTAATTCGGTTTCATTTTTTATTAAGGCTTCACTTAAATCAAACTGAATCGAAAAACCGAAATAGATTATATATATATACACACACACACGTGTGAATATGTGTTTTATATCAACCAACTTGTGATCTATGATAGGGGTGTCAATTGGTTTGGTTTGAATTGAAAATGAACAAACCAAACTGAAAAATCGATTTGTTTTTTTTTTTTTCATTTTGATTTAGTTATGGTTTAGAAAATAAAAAACGGAATTAATCCGATTTCATTTTCGATTAAGGCTTTGCTTAAATCAAATTGAATCGAATAACTGAAGTAGATTATATATATATATATATACACACATGTGTGTATGCGTGTTTTATATCAAAAAGTAGTATTATTGTTTTCAAACTGAATCGAAAAAAACCAAATTTTTTAGTTTCTATTTTAGTTTGGTTTAGCTTATGGTTTAGTGCAATGTAATTCGATTTGGTTTAAATTAGATCGCTAAACCGACCAACTTGGCCGAATTACACCTCTAGAGAGAGTGTTCAAGGGATGAAAGTGGAATATCATAAAAGACATTGAATGTATTTGCAATTGCTAGAAATATAAGGGAGTGAATTGGATCGGTAAGAGAGAGAGAGAGAGTTAATATGTACGCGAGTGGGGATGGTATATGTCATATGGGAAAAGAGAAACCGGTCAGAAACTTAAGAAGAAAAAAAGGAATTCGTCAAAAAAAATAAAAAAATTTAAAAAGGCAACACGTCGCTCCCTTGTTACAGTAAGGAGACGGTTTGCCTTAATATATATGATATGACACCTCCCCTATCCTTTCTTACAGACAAATAAATGAAAAACCATAAACCCAAATCAATCCAATCCAAAATGTAGTTTCAGTTTGGGATGGATTAAGTCTGGCTAATACAATGTTTTTTAGAATTTTACTATATAAATAAAATATCATATCTTATATATCATAGATAATATATTATATACCATATATATATATAGAGAGAGAGAGACTATAATTAAGTTTAAATCAATTCGATTTGATTTAGATTATATACGCTAGAGTTGTCTTTTCAGCTAGAAACCCCTCAAACTGAATCGGTTTAGTTTAAAGTTTAATTGACCTTAGGTAGTGTAAGTAGAATATCAAAAAGTATGAGAGTGTAAGTGAAATTAGTTTGGTTCTAAAAACCCTTCAAACTAAATCGGTTTGGTTTCAAGTTTAATTGATTCAAATTGTACCCTGGTTGGGAGTGTAAAGAATGTAAAAAAGTATAAGGGTGTGCGTGGAATTAGCCCTAAAATATGAAAAAGGCAAATAGTAAAAGATAAAAAAAAAAAAAAAGTTAAAGAGAGAGAAGTTGATATGCATTTAATGCAAGTCAAAAAAAATAAAAAATGACCCTTTTTAAAGCTTTAAAAAACATCAAACGTACTCAAAATATAACAAACCGCCGAGTCATTGTTTTGCTAATAAGACGGTTTGCCATAATATAGTAGATATACCTCCCCTATCCTTCTCAAAATGACAAATACAACCACTCTATTATCTCTACTTGGACATGAACTTCCCTTATATTAACGGAAGTTAACAAAAATTATCAATTTTACATATTTTAAATTAATTTTCCCTTATATTTAAACCTACCACAGCACCCCCACCCACACCAGCACCCGCACCACCCCAACACCACCACCACTATTGGTGATGGTGGTGGGTGACTGTAGTGGTGGTGGATGGTGGTGGGGGGTGAGTGGGGTGGTAGGTTTAAATACAATGGTAAAATAGTCTAAAACGTGTAAAAATTGATGATTTTCGTTAAATTCCGTTCATGTCATTAGTATAGGAAAGGTCTATGTTCGAATGAAAATAATAAGGGGGCTATATTTATCCTTTTGAGAGGTATATAGGTATTATATCAAATCTCAAGGTTCGTAGAATTTACCCTAACACTATTTCTGTTTGTCTAGGCCTGGCCTGGCATGACCTTCGGGTTCAAAGGTGTAAATCCGAGCCTGATGTATTTAAGATGCAACAAGCACAAGCCTAGTTCAACCCGACTCTACAAATTCAAATGATTTACTTTTTAAAATTAACAACTATAAATTAACAAGGATATTTTATACGTATCTATAAAAAAAATTAAAAGTTTTGAGATCTATGGTGTATTAAACTATATTATAATATGACTATGTAATGAAAGTTAGACATTTGTATTGATAACGTCATACTTTTATTTATGCAATATAGAAAATAGTAATTAAATATAATACATATTGGGCCAATTTAACATAAATATGAGCTTGATCCGAAAAATCAATTGGATCTTAAATTCTAATTCCACCCGACCCTATGGGTTAATTACCCTTGCCCAAACCTACCCAATCTCAGGGTCTGGCAGGTCACTTGGTCCATTGTCACTCCTACCTACAACGTTGCCCAAACCTACCCAATCACAGGGTCTGGCAGGTCGCTTGGTCCATGTCACTCCTACCTACAACGGAATATGCTTGATGATATGGAATAGGGTTGTCAACAAGCCGAGCTAGCTAGGCTCAGGCTTTGCTCGCATAAGCCAAAGTTGAGCTCAATAATTAGGCTCGTGAATCGATCTTGAGCCCGTAAAAAAGCTCATTATCTTAACGAGCTTGAGCTGAGCTTGGGTAGGCTCGGTTCGGCTCGGTTTGTATATGAGATTATACGTTCATATTCTTTAAACTTATATTATGTATTAATATTAAACAGACGTGTTAACATATTATATTACATATAATGATAACCATCAACTATAATATTAACGCATTCGTACTAATCTAAGCTTTTTATGAATCAAGCTTTTTTATAAGTCGAACTTTTGCGAGCTCAGCTTCTATGAGGCTGAGCCGAGCTAGGCAAAGCTTGGCTCGACTCGGAGCCTAATTTTTTTTAACGAGCACGAGCCTTACAATAGATTTATGAGTCCGAGCTGAGCTGAGCAGCTCAACTCATTTACAGTCTTAACATAGATCCATCCAGTGCTGCTCCTGTTTATTGAATTTGGATTCGTTAAAGTGGATCCGAAACAATTTTGGATGCTATAGGATCTGTTGCAATGTGCCTCCATGAGTACCGCATATCAAGACTTTTGAATGATACCATATGGATACATGGTGTACATCTACGCATATTCGCGAATGCATCGTGTGCGTAGATGCACGCTACAACTTCTATGCTCCAAACGATCTGCTCCGCTAGGTAAGTGAACTCCTAATATCCTTAGTTTAATAATAATAAAAATAAATAAACACTTTATACTCTAAAAATAAAGTTTAAATTTAACATTAATATTAAACATTTATAGTAAGAATGATTATCACGTGCATCCACCAACTATGAACCGACGCGTAATCGTGTGATAATATACAGTGTCGACATTTGAGAACTTTATCTACAACCATCAATTATTTTGGATATAAAATCCCAACCGTTAACCACCAATCGGTACCATACCGAGGTCGGCACACTAGAATTCTCCCTCCAGATTCGGAGACTCCTTTGATCTTTCCCACCAAAACACAAAAATAATTGCTAATCAAAGCCTCTGTAGCACCATTACCCTTATTTGCCCCACAAATTCGATTCGTTTAAACCAAACAAGCCCTTCAACACTTCAATCATCCGCTCCCTCTATCTGTTTAATCTAAAGATTTTGAGAAAGCGAAGACTGTGAGCGTCATCGATTCGATTATCCAAAACCCTAACTCGCTCTAATGGACTCCGAGTCGACTCAGCTCCAACAAGCCCAGCTTCCCGCGATCCTCGGCCCTGATCCGGCTCCATTTGAAACCCTAGTTTCTCATCTCATGTCATCGGGGAACGAACAAAGATCACAAGCCGAATCCTTGTTCAATCTCTGCAAGCAAAGTTATCCCGATACGTTGTCTTTGAAACTCGCGCATGTTCTTCAATCATGCCCTCACGTCGAGGTTCGAGCGATGTCTGCGATTCTTCTTCGGAAGCAGCTCACTCGTGATGATTCCTACATCTGGCCTCGTCTCTCTCCGTCCACACAGTCGGATTTGAAATCCATTCTTCTTGCTTGCGTTCAACGAGAGGACGCGAAGACGATATGGAAGAAGATTTGCGATACGGTATCGGAACTTGCGTCGGGGATTTTGCCCGACGGTGGATGGCCGGAGCTTCTACCTTTTATATTTCAGTGTGTCACGTCCGATTCGCCTCGGCTTCAGGAATCCGCTCTGTTGATGTTTGCTCAGTTGTCGCAGTATATCGGTGAAACCCTAATTCCTCACATCAGTACCCTTCACTCGGTGTTTTTTCAGTGTTTGGCTTCGTCCTCCAATCCGGATGTTCGGATTGCTGCACTCGGCGCTGCGATCAATTTTATCCAGTGTCTCTCTAGTGCTTCCGATCGTGACCGGTTTCAAGACCTTTTACCGGCGATGATCCAAACTTTGACCGAGGCACTGAATTGCGGTCAAGAGGCGACTGCTCAAGAAGCTCTCGAATTGTTGATTGAGTTGGCTGGGACGGAGCCGAGGTTCTTGAGGCGACAATTGGTTGATGTGGTTGGGTCTATGCTGCAGATTGCGGAGGCCGAGTCTCTGGAAGAGGGCACAAGGCATCTTGCAATTGAATTCGTGATTACACTGGCCGAAGCAAGGGAGCGTGCGCCCGGGATGATGAGGAAACTGCCTCAATTTATAAATAGGCTATTTGGAATATTGATGAAGATGCTATTGGATATTGAGGATGATCCCACGTGGCACACTGCAGAGAGTGAGGATGAGGATGCAGGCGAGACGAGCAATTACAGTGTCGGGCAGGAATGCTTGGATCGCCTCTCAATTTCCTTGGGAGGAAATACAATCGTGCCAGCTGCGTCAGAGTTGTTACCGGTGTACTTGGCTGCTCCAGAGTGGCAAAAGCATCACGCTGCATTGATCACACTTGCTCAGATTGCGGAAGGATGCTCAAAGGTTTTCAATATCTTTTTATATTTAGCATATAATGTCGTTTACTAATTTATAATTCCTTATTTATTTTCCAAAGGTTTTCAATTTCTTTTTATATTTAACATATAATGTCGATGACTAAATTATAATTCCGTGGTTATTTTCTTTTGTGCCCTTACTCCCATTTGCCTGTTTATTAGATTGGTCTGCATTATCAACTTATTTCTCAATCTATTCCTGTTTAATGGTATTTGCGGATATCGTTGCGAGCTTTAGATGGTTATGTTGATAAAAACACACTCATCTTCCTCTGCTCTAGGTGTTTTATATTCTCTCTCTACTGTTGTAGGTAATGTTAAAAAATCTGGAGCAAGTGGTGACAATGGTTTTAAATTCATTTCAAGATCCCCATCCACGTGTGCGGTGGGCAGCTATTAATGCCATTGGGCAATTGTCTACGGATTTGGGGCCCGAATTGCAAGTTCAATACCATCAACGGGTGCTGCCTGCACTGGCTTCTGCTATGGATGATTTCCAGAATCCCCGAGTACAGGTTGGTGGGTCTGCAATTTGTGGGTTAAACATATTTAGTACATTTTACATTGGTCAATGTTTTGATTTCCCTTAATTTTACATTGTTCAGTATGCATTTCCCTAAAGAACAGTGTTAGACATGACAAGGCACTCACCGTGCAAAAATTTAGAACCAGATTTTTTTTTTTTTGATGAATGACCATCAGAATATATATATAATGAAAGAAAAAACAGGTTCAAGAACATAAAGGGCCCGACGCTCATGATGAGCACATGGCACCACAACAAACAACAATAGTGAAATGAAATACCTCTAACGAAAAACATCAGGGAGACCAAGGAAACAAACAACGGAAAAAACAAAACAACAAGGACCCCCCCAGTCTCCACCCATCATCAATCATCTCCACCGTAGATGGTCCCATATCCATGTCGTCTCTATTGACTCCACCTCTAGAACCAAATTACTGCATTGTTCCTCTTTATACTGTCTAGGTGAGCACTTCTGCTCAAGAAATGGTATTGTTGTTGTGGTTTAGTAACTTTCCAATGGGCATCGCATCATTTATTATAAGAGAGAAATGAAGCAATTTCTTCAAAAAAATTCATTTTTTTAGTTATTGACGTTCACTTATGAACACAAGCTGTTTTTTTTGGTTTTAAATATCAGTATGAGAAGGAAATGCTGCATAATAAAGATTGCCCATATTTTTTTGGTTGTAATATAATATGCACGCCCGCAAACACACACACACACACACATATATATATATTATATCAATATGAACATAAGGGCCTCATCTTGTGTACATGAATGGTATACAATAGGCTAGCTAGCTCACAAAAGCCAAGAGGGTTTGTCCCACAAAAACCAAACACTATGCACAACTAGAATCGCAGTTTTCTACAAAATCAGAGAATCGAACGCCCTTAAATTGTAGAAGTATGGCACTATGGCTGATCAATGTAGGGAAGAGAGAGGAGGGGAAGGTGGATAGGATGGTTGTCTTTGCGTCTAAGGTCTTGGATCAGGTCCGAAATGGTAAGGGTATAGGGGTGTCAGTTCAAGAGGTTGTTGATACGTTTAGGGCTAGGAGTGAGGGCGTAGAGGAAGTTGTCCTATGAAGATTA
>JAUPMG010000001.1:330932-341125 GCA_031762675.1 Pachysandra terminalis | reverse complement strand
TTGGAACTTGTGTGAAAGTGACACATGTCTGCAGAGACAGTGTTGCTCAAGTTCCAAAGCAACCTTTTGCAGAGCAGCTTTAAGGTTTGAAATGATTTGGTCTCTTCTCTCTGGAAATAACTTAGCCGTCTTGAAATACACGCATCCCTCAAGATATTTTCTAGGACCACGTGTCACTCAGGAGCTGCTTAGCACTCGAGGGACCCCCTCTAAACGCTTAGCCGAGTGACACTTGTCCTACTGAGAGTGTAAACTCTCTACAACACTTTATACAAATACCAGTGCCCATCCTCCATTGAAGGAGGGGCTAAGACCTGAAACCTGAAACGATAGTGAGAATGATACACTGAAAGAGAAAGAGAGAAATCTTCAAAACCTGTGAGGTTTTACTGCTCTGTAACTGCATTTACTTCCCTTTCCTCAGTTATTGCAATCCCTCATTTCCTTCTACCCCATTTCTTTTATCTTCTCTATAATTAAAGATTGACAATGAACGCTCTCGACAGAACGGCTGCGCGACGGTTTAGGCTGTCTTGAGACAGACTACCTACCTTATTCTTTGGTTGATGATTGTAATTGGTTCCTCTTAAAACATTTTATCCTTTTACAAATCCGTCATCACCAATGCTTAATAATAAACTACAGGTACTATATATATATACCTTTGAACTGGTATGTGATATATATATGACTTTAGCATTAAGATCATGAGATTGTGCTCATGTCATTGATTGGGTGAATATATGCTCTTTACTAACATCACATAGAGACTTTTCCCAACAACACCTAAGCTTGGTGTACCCTATGCTTTTTTAAGCCTGAGTTACCCCAGGCTTAATAATGCACAGGGTACTACATGTTATTAAGCCAATGGTACCCCCTCTTAATGCTATGGATACCTTGTGAATCATTAACCTTGGGTATATAATGGTAAAGAGGGGTACCCTTAGTCGTATTTTAACAAAAAATCAAACAAGCATTTCTCTAGATGAGCATGAACAAATAAGAAAAAATAGTATACCTGTTCTTAAAGTTGTAGAGGATGCGGAGCCTTGTGAAGATTGGAAACCGTTTTCCACTTGGTCTCGATACCGAGAGACAAGAAGAGTAGATAAGAGGTCGACTGAGAAGAGGTCGACCACTTCTCTACTCTCTTAAAACGAGAGAGAGACCAAGAAGAGAGAGAAGTCGACTAAGAGAAAAGAAGAAAATAAAAAAATAAGAGAAGAGGAGGTATTATATTTTAAGAAAAAATATATTTTAAAACACAGTTATATTTGACGTTGAGCGTTAAGTCCACGTGGCAGCAATCCAACGATGCTGTATGAATTGCTGCAAGTCTTAAGCTGTCGAGTATGCGGAGCCCTATGAACCTAAGTGTCATCGTTGCACACTACTCCAAATTGAGATAATATACTGTGCCGACATTTGAGAAATTCATCTACAGCCATCAAATCTCTTTGATATAAAATCTCAACCGTTAACAACGAGTGATAGAATTCTCCCTCCAAATTCGGTGGCGCTTTGATCTTTCCCTCCAAAACACAAAAATAATTGCTAATCAAGGCCTCTGCGGCACCATTTCCCTTATTTACCCCACAAATTCGATTTTTTTAATCCAAACAAACCCTTCCCCACTTCAATTCTCCGCTCCATCTCTCTCTCTCCCTCTCTCTCTCTATCTCTAATCTAAAGACCTTGAGAAAGAGAAAGCGAAGACTGAACGTCTTCATCGATTCGATTCTCCAGAACCCTAACTCGCTGTAATGGATTCCGAGTCGACTCAGCTCCAACAAGCCCAGCTTCCCACGATCCTTGGCCCTGATCCGGCTCCATTCGAAACCCTAGTTTCTCATCTCATGTCATCGGGGAATGAACAACGATCGCAAGCCGAAGCCTTGTTTAATCTCTGCAAGCAAAATTATCCCGATACGTTATCTTTGAAACTCGCGCATGTTCTTCAATCCTGTCCTCATGTCGAGGTTCGAGCGATGTCTGCGATTCTACTTCGGAAGCAGCTCACTCGTGATGATTCATACATCTGGCCTCGTCTCTCTCCGTCAACACAGTCCGATTTGAAATCTATTCTTCTTGCTTGCGTTCAACGAGAGGACGCGAAGACGATATGGAAGAAGATTTGCGACACGGTATCGGAACTTGCGTCTGGGATTTTGCCCGACGGTGGATGGCCGGAGCTTCTTCCTTTTATATGTTTGCTCAGGTGTCGCAGTATATCGGTGAAACCCTAATTCCTCATATCAGTACTCTTCACTCGGTGTTTTTTCAGTGTTTGGCTTCGTCGTCGAATCCGGATGTTCGGATTGCTGCGCTCGGCGCTGCGATCAATTTTATCCAGTGTTTGTCCAGTGCTTCCGATCGTGACCGGTTTCAAGACCTTTTGCCGGCGATGATCCAAACTTTGACCGAGGCACTGAATTGTGGTCAAGAGGCAACTGCTCAAGAAGCTCTCGAGTTGTTGATCGAGTTGGCTGGGACGGAGCCGAGGTTCTTGAGGCGACAATTGGTTGATGTGATTGGGTCTATGCTGCAGATTGCAGAGGCGGAGTCGCTGGAGGAGGGCACAAGGCATCTTGCAATCGAATTCGTGATCACACTTGCCGAAGCAAGGGAGCGTGCCCCTGGGATGATGAGGAAACTGCCTCAATTTATAAATAGGCTATTTGGAATATTGATGAAGATGCTTTTGGATATTGAGGACGATCCTGCATGGCACACTGCGGAGAGCGAGGACGAGGATGCAGGCGAGACGAGCAATTACAGCGTCGGGCAGGAATGCTTGGATCGCCTCTCGATTTCGTTGGGAGGAAATACAATCGTGCCGGCCGCATCAGAGTTATTGCCAGTGTACTTGGCTGCTCCAGAGTGGCAAAAGCATCACGCTGCATTGATAACACTTGCTCAGATTGCGGAAGGATGCTCAAAGGTTTTCAATTTCTGTTTATATTTAACATATAACTTCGTTTGTTAATTTATATTTCCGTGGCTATTTTCTTTTGTGAACTTGCTTGCATTTGGGTGTTTATTAGATTGGTCTCCATTATCAACTTATATTTCAATCTATTTCCGTTTATTGTTATTTGCTGATATCACTGTGAGCTTTAGGTTGGTATGTTGATAAAAAACACTCATCTTCCTCTGTTCTAGGTGTTATATTCCGTCTCTACTGTTGCAGGTAATGTTAAATAATCTGGAGCAAGTGGTGACAATGGTTTTAAATTCGTTTCAAGATCCCCATCCACGTGTGCGGTGGGCAGCTATTAATGCCATTGGGCAATTGTCTACGGATTTGGGACCTGAATTGCAAGTTCAATACCATCAACGGGTGTTGCCTGCACTGGCTGCTGCTATGGATGATTTCCAGAATCCCAGAGTACAGGTTAGTTGGTCTACAATTTGTGGGTTAAACATATTTACTACATTATACATTGCTCAATCCCAGAGTACAGGTTAGTGGGTCTACAATTTGTGGGTTAAACATATTTACTACATTAAACACTGCTCAATGTTTTGATTTCCCTTAATTTTACATTGTTCAGTACATTCCTTTCCCTAAAGAACACTGTTAGACATGACAAGGCACTCACCGTGCACAAATTTAGAACCAGATTTTTTTTTTTATGAATGACCATCAAAATGTATATATATATATATAGATATATAATATAATATAAAGGGCTAGACGCTCAAGACGAGCACCTGGCACCACGACAAACAACAATTGTAAAATGAAAAACTCTAACAAAAACATCAGGGAGACCAAGGAAAAAAACAACGGGAAAACAAAACAAGGACCCCCAGTCACCCTCCATCATGAATCATCTCTACCGTAGATGGTTCCATAATCATGTTGTTGCTAGCGACTCCACCTCTAGAACCAAATTGCCGCATTGTTCCTCTTTATACTGTCTAGGTGAACATTTCTGCTGAAGAGATGGTATGAAGCAATTTTCTTAAAAAAATTCATTTTTTTAGTTATTGATGATCACTTATGAACACAAGCTGTTTTTTTTTTTTTTTTTGGTTTTAAATATCAGTATGAGAAGGAAATGCTGCACAATAAAGATTGCCCATATTTTTTTGGTTGTAATATAACACACACACACACACACACACATATATATCAATATGAACAGAAACATGAATGGTATGCAATAGCCAATAGGCTAACTAGCTCACAAAAGCCAAGAGGATTTGTCCCACAAAAACCAAACACTATGCACAACTAGAACCGCAGTCTTCTACAAAATCAGGGAATCAAATGCCCTTTAATTGTAGAAGTATGGCACTATGTCTGATCAATAGCAAGGAGACTGCTTCATCTTGAAGAAAATCAACTCTGTGCTCCATAAGTTTAAAAATGTGGCTGTTTGTCTCCTTCCACAATACCCACTAAATCAAAGAAGGGAGGCATGTTCCTAAACAAAGTATGCCTCTCACAATCTCTTCTCCACCCCAACATGAAAAAATGCATCGATAGTATTACATGTCATTGCCTGTTAAATCTTAGAAAACATGCAATAGGTCAATTGCAATTTATGAAAAGATGAACCACTGGTTTTGCAATTTATGAAAAGATGAACCATTAATAGCCATGTTGCTTTCAGGTTAAGGACCTAAGTATGTTTGGGTATGAGCTTATTCTTTAAAGAACTTTGGTTCAACCTCATGAAGTATTGATTAGGTGCTTAATATCTAATTTAGTGAGATGGTATACTTGCGGAATTATGCCAATTTTTCAACCTCAACCCAATATCCAACGTATGTAGATCGTGTAGGACGAAGATCTTTTTTCTTCCTTCCCCCTCTTTTTTTCTTTTTTGAGGCTTACATCACGGCTCCAGATAAACTGTTCAGTATGGCAGAACAACAGGAGTTATATAATGAAAAATCAATATCAATTATCATCATTCTTCTTTTTCTTATCCTTATTCATGTTAGTATCATTGTTGTTGTTGTTATAGTGGAGTTGCAGAAAAGGGGGAAGGAGGGTATAGGCCTGATTATTTCTACTAATAATATCATTAATGTTATTATTGTTTTTGTGATATATTTTGTGGTGGGTTGAGGCATTACTATCAGGACTAACTTTATTCTTGTTATGTCTATTTAAAACATTTTTTTGGGGTTTATTTGGAGGAAAAGTGTGAAATAGGCTATATATGTTTTCTTTCTTAGTTTGGCAGAAAAGGTTGTCAATCCCTTTCTATAAATAAGAAAAGTGGATATTAAGTCACTTTTTTTCCCGAAAGAAAGATTTTTCTTTGCTTTGTGATTAGAATCTTTTTGTCTGCTGTGTAGCAGTTCGTAATTTTCTAGCATTCTTTTTTGGAATAATGTTTGAAGAGCCATAATTTGAATGAAGATATGTTTTTTGATAGATTGTGATTATGGAGCAGGATTCTTTTTGCTGAGACCCCAACCAGTTGGGTCTGGCATTTTGTATATGTTGGTATCAGTGATACTGATTTTTAGGTACTTTCTTTAGTATGTATATGCTAATTTTGGTTGTCAAAAGAGATGGGTTGTTAAGGCATGATTTTCTGTTTTCATATAGTAAAAACTTGTATAGTAAGAAGATTATTATATTTGGTGTTCTTTGAAACATGTAAGCATAGACATTTGCATCATGAGGGTGATCCAAGAAGGCTTTCTTATATTTTCTAGTGAGTACTCTATGGTTTGATTATATATATTTGAAATTTTGCTATTTTTTTTTTTTGCCTTTTAATTTATTGTCTATGTTTTTTTTCTTTGAGACATTGTCATCTCAGGGTTGATTTTTTTCTGCCCTATTTCTGTTTTCCTTATACGATGGTGGGTGTGGATCCATCTACCTGTAATCATCATTTGAGAACCAACAAGAATTAACGGCATTGGCAGGAATTCAAGTGGAAATCAATATATTGAATCTTTTTACGTGGTGCTGTTGGAAGTAGATATTGCTGGTAGCTACATTTCTATAATCAGATCATTACCACGTTTACTTTTTCAATGTTTTACTACCATATAAGTAATCCTATTTCAAATTTTCGCTTATCCCATTTCATTATTGGTTAACCGTATTGCTCAATTTGCTTCAGTGATTTTGGTAATTTTCCTGTTTATTTGCTTTAGATTGCAAATTCTATTTCTGGTACATATCAGTGTAATATTCCCGGGGCGTATGCCATAATTGCATTTGAATTGAGATTCTAGAGCAAACATATTATCTAGGGAGTTACAATGGACTCTTGTTGTTTTTGACATTAGTGTTTTATATTATTTTCTAAGCATTAGGTTGATACGTATGGCATTAATGGTTGCTGCTTGATGTTTTTTCTTTTCTTTCACATTAGCATTATATTTAGTTGCTTGGCATATCCAATTTGGCTACCAAACATTTCTCTCTTGCAGTAGTGTCTCACCATCAACTCTTCAATTAACAATATTTTGTTCACGTGTTTCCTTTTCACTTGTTTCTCTTTAGGCTCATGCTGCTTCAGCGGTGCTCAATTTCAGCGAGAATTGCACCCCAGATATCTTAACACCCTATTTAGATGGTATAGTGAGCAAGCTGCTTGTACTTCTGCAGGTATATTATCATCAGAATGATCAACATTACAAAAGGAATATTCTTTGACTCACAGATGTATATATGTATGTGCACATACCCACATAGATGCATTTTTGCATATAAATTCATATATGCCCATTTATATGGAAATTTAAATACACATGTATCATGTTTGTGTTAAATATTAGCTGTTTCCCCCTTATTTGTAAGGGATTGGGGTTTTTGTTCTGCTTGACAATAATATGTTAAAGTGTATTCATTCCAGAATGGAAAACAAATGGTTCAAGAGGGGGCTTTGACAGCTCTAGCATCTGTTGCTGATTCTTCACAGGTACTTCTAGAAATATGCATTAATTATTATCTCTTTGTTTTTCTTTGTAACAACTGTCTGACATCCTGCATATATTACCAGGAGCACTTCAAAAAATATTATGATGCAGTTATGCCTTACCTGAAAGCCATCTTGGTGAATGCTAATGATAAGTCCAATCGCATGCTTCGTGCCAAATCCATGGAGTGCATTAGTTTGGTTGGAATGGCTGTTGGAAAAGAGAAGTTTAGAGATGATGCTAAGCAGGTGATAATTAGCATCACATTTTATTTTATTTTTTTGATGTTTTATTGTGGACGAAAGGTTTTCTGTAGTCACAATAGTTTTCATTGGCTGTTATGATAGGGCCATTTTTGCCACAAGGAAGAATGTTCTGGTCAATCCAGACCCTTCATTCCTCTAGATTGGTCACATGTGCAATATTTTTTAACTTATATTAGCCTCAATAGTACATGTGTATTAGGTTTTGCCACATGTATCAATGGCCGTCCAATTCTTTACTCTTTATAGAGTAAGACGTTAGTTTTAGGTAAACCCTCTATGCCACGTGGCAAGTTTCTTTGGGACTGTACCTTGGTATGTGACCTAGGGTTGATTGAATTTACCAAGGAGAAGTAGGGTCCCATCTAAGAAAAATGTTATTAACGATTATAACTATATAATTTTCATGATTACTTGGGCCCGAGCCTCATCTTTGGTCTATTATTTTTCTCAAGGTTATGGAAGTGCTTATGTCATTGCAAGGATCTCAGATGGAGACAGATGATCCAACGACAAGTTACATGTTACAAGTATGTTTTTTTTTTTTTGAACGACAGCCCTTGTTCATCATATGTCCTCTAATTAATTTCTTTGTACGATATATGTTCATTTGGTTGCAGGCATGGGCCAGACTCTGCAAGTGCCTGGGGCAGGATTTCCTCCCTTACATGAGTGTTGTCATGCCTCCTTTGCTTCAGTCTGCTCAACTCAAACCTGATGTAACAATCACATCTGCAGATTCAGATGATGATATTAATGAATCAGATGATGAAAGGTTTGCCTTTAAACAACAAAAACTTTATTATGTTATTCGATGCTTAAAGTTTGATTTTGAAGCAAATTTATGAAAATTATAATCACATTATAGTACCTTCTTTTGGTCAAGTAATGTAATTTTTTTATCAAAAAATAAAATTGAGAAGATAATTTATGAAGGACAGATTGTATGGTCTTCAAGGTATAAAAAAGGACATACTTCTAAATTTACTTTGCAATTAGTATAAATTGTATTTCCACCTAGACTCAAAGTAGAGTATTCAATCACTTCTAAATCTTTGATGGAGTTACAAAGAAGCAAAACATAAAACTTTTTGTTCTTGATTTTTCTGCCTAGTGCTGCACTTATCTTTTTAAAATACTTTTACTGGATCTTTCAAGAGACCAACCATGAAACCAAGAAAAGAAAAAAACAAAAAAACAAAACTAAAGCCTCCATAGTTCAGTTACTTTAACCAAGAAAGCTGAGGAGCGCCATTCAAGTGCCTGGCGTGGAATTTCCTTTGGGCTACCCGTCTGCCCAAACTGCACCAAGAACTCAGCTCACATCTGCCATGAAAACTCGCAATGGACAACGGGGTGATTCGCCAGCCTTTTTTAGAGTTCATATCTTGTCCAGGGACGTGGTCCACATAAAATAAGATACCTTGGTGAGAAGTGATCTCCAACCGCACTTACAAAGGTAGCTATTTGCGCCTCTTGCTCCAACCAAATAAAAACAGAATGGATAGTGGAGGCACCCCCGGGGATTCCTTTTACATACTTTTTTTATCCCCCACAATCCTGATAAGCTAGGATTGCCAAGGATCTCCATATGACGGTCTAAGATTTCTGATACATTCCATTTCATGCTGGAATCTGATTCGACTAGGGAATCAGCCGCAGACACCCACTATATAAATATACTGAATGGAAGGGTGAAATTGTTTTGATGGTGTGCCTTTGTACCATAAATCAGCCTAGAAACTTATACTGATCTTTGGTCAAAATTTAAAACTTACTCATTCAAAGAACTCTTTGAATAAGTTTGTAATTTTTCTGTATAATCTGCATCCATATGGTGTAGACACCATGTCATTGTCTCAGCATCTTTTATGACGCCTATACTTGGATTCACTTGTGAATCTCCAATTTAACTAGATGATATTTTCTTTCATTCTATCTCTCCCATCACAAGTTCCTCCACAACTTCCCAATGCAATCAGTCACTGCCATGGCATAGTAAATAATGACATGTTACAAGTGGGAAGTGAAGACGCGAAAGTTTTTGTGGGAATCATCTTCCCTACTTTAAAAAGATGATCAATTATTTCTCCCTCTTGGTTATTGGGTTTCGTAAAATAATTGACTTTGGAATGATAATTAATCCCCTAGTGGCAACCATGATAGGTAGAAGGAAGTTCCAAAATTTGGATTTTAATGTTGCTGCAGTTCTTCCTCATCGTCCTACTCCAGCACAAAGTCTTTGAATTTGTGCAAATTAATCCTAAATGCTGATACGGTTTCAAAGCAACATAAGGTGCATATAAGTTACAGAAAGTAATTGTATTGTTTATGAACTGGATGTGAGAAATAATGGACACCTTGTTTTGCTATAGAATCCTTCTATCAGTCCACCGTCAACATTTCTTATTAAGAAGTCTGTTTAAGTGCTTTAATGAAGATGGTGAAAAGAAATTGAGATAACAAGTTACCTTTCCATTAGACCCCCTGAACTTTTGCGAAACCCTCCAATGATTCATTCACCAATACTGAGAATATGAGTGTTGGTGTAATTTTTCTCTAATGCATTCACTTATTCTGAATTCCATTTGTCTCATGAGAAAATCTAGGAAATTCCAGTCGACAGGTTATGCTCCTCCATGTCTAGTTTGTACTCTGTTATCTGGATCTATCAAGGAAAGTTACATAGTTTGGAGGCTTTTATTTCTTGATATCTCCTTGTTATTTCATGGGATTTCCGTTTTTCCGGAGTTTAGAAATATGTATTTTTCTTCTTTTGTACAATACTCAGCGAATTTGGGGGGTATATAGAGCAGTTGGAGGTATACTAGTAAGCAGATCTTTTGCTTACAAAAGATCTGATCACAACACCCAGACACACTTTTGCTGATGAAAAAAATATGTTGCTTTGATGGAGTAGTTTTGTCACTACAGTATTATTATTACTTTCGCTAAGGACCATGTATCTATTGCAGTATTGAGACAATTACTCTTGGCGACAAAAGGATTGGGATCAAGACAAGTGTC
>JAUPMG010000001.1:305585-323403 GCA_031762675.1 Pachysandra terminalis | reverse complement strand
ATCTGATTCTTGTATTCAGGTTGGTGATTGCTTGGGCACTTTGATCAAAACATTCAAGGCCTCTTTCTTGCCTTTCTACGATGAGCTTTCTTCATATCTTACACCTATGTGGGTAAGTTCTTAAACAGAAATACAACTACTTTTCGTTTTCTCCCTCCCATATTTTGGGTTTGCTTTCTGTGAAGTTTTGCTTCCCTGGCAGCACTTATCTGGTATTTTTTTTGGCATGCAATCTAGCTGTTCTAGAAAATGGTTAAATGAATGGTATTTGGTACATCTTTCTTGCTTGAAAGTGTTCTGCGCTGCAAGTGTTGGTTTTTCTCTGATGGTTACACCATAACTTCATTTTTGTCCTTTTTTTACTTGAGTTTCTCACAAGCATTAATCGTGGAACCCCTGACCTCTGGTCATATTTTCCCAAACTGGAAGAGGGCAATCCTCTTGGGAAACCATACAGTTTGATGTACATGGATCACCTACGGTGTGGGTTCCCATTTATGATTTATAGGTTCAACGAAGCATAATGACATTACCTAGGAAGGGGGCTGATTTTGTTAGTTCTCCATTGATGTTGGCATGAAGGTGTACTTGTTTATATGCCATCTAATTCTCAGTTTTCTGTCCATGTGTTCATGCACAAGAAACTGGATTACTTCGATTATATCGACTATACTATTAGACAGACTTTTCTGATTTTGATTTACAACTTCTGGAGATACTCGGTGCTAGGAAAATCATTTTTATAATAATGACAGTTGAATTGTGTTTGCATTGGTGAGAATGGCTCAATTGTGTTGTGTACCAGAAATTGGATTATTTTGGTACCTTTATATATCTGTTTCTCTTAGGCTATACCTTGTAGACACGGAAACGAGTATCGACGTGGGTAACAGGGTGTTGGTATGACACACCGTATGTGAATGCAGCAGTAGGAGAAACTGGCTGAAAAAGAACAAAAAAATCAAATGCTTCAATATATAAATCCAATAGTGAAAACAAGAAACAATAGAAGAATAAGTAGAAACAGATCTGCTGCTCAATTCCATTTAAGGACTTCAAAAAAAAAAAACTGTAGAAGAAAAGGAAGAAGGTGGTAGGAAATAACGTACATGTAGCCTAATGAATCCATCTAATTCTTGATCCCAATTGAATAATCCTTTGAAACCCTTCTGTTTTTGAGCCCTCTTGTCCAATGAATAAAAGTATTGTTTTTAGGGTTTTTGTCCTCAAATTCCCAACATCAAATTAACTTTATTAGGGTATCTATTTTACTTGAGTTACTTTACCATAAAAAAAAGTCATCTTTTTGGTCCGTACATGCTCATTGATTCATTAATTTATCATTATTTTTAGGGCATTTTAGAGCTTCTTATATAGTACCTGCATTATCTTATAGGGCATATATTTGATTGATTGCTTATTTTATTAGTATTAAGACATTTTAAAGAAAAAAAATTAAATACTGTCAGGTGTGTCCCAATTTGAGGGTGGCAATGGGCTTGGTGACCCGTTTGGCTCTATAATTGGGCGGACTTGGGCAGGGGCGGAGCCAGGATTCTGTTGTAGGGGGAAAGATTTGACAAAAAAATCAGTTTTTCGGTTTGATAAAATTAATGTAATTTTTGACAAAAAGACGACAAAATTGATGCTAGTTTCTATATTATACTTGTACATATATATATATATATATATATATTATATTATATAAATAATATATAATCTTCTTCGGTTTTTTCGGTTCGGATCGATTTAGTCAAAGGCTTAATCGTAAACCAAACCTAATTAATTCATTTTTTTTTTTTCTAAATCATAAGCAAACCAAAATGAAAAAAAAAACCCAAACCGATATTTTCGGTTTGGTTTGTTCGGTTTTCGGTTTAGACCGAACCAATTGACACCCCTAGTTAGGGCTATCAATGTATCGGATCATGGTCCGAGTTTGATCCGAAAAAAGCGGATTTAGTAAGGGATTTCTGATATGATAATCCGATAAGATATGATCTGATTCGATCCGACTTTAATCGGATCAAATTCAGATGTAGGTTTATTCGATTCGATAAGAGTCTGATCCAATTCCATTTGTATGCGTATAAAAATATATAAAATGTATATTGCAAATATACATATGTATGTATATATAAAATTGGGTCACTACAAATATTAAATATATAATTAGAAATAAGTCATTAATTTAGGATACTTTTTTAAAACAATTAAATATATATCAAATTATATATTTTTTTTATCTGATTTCTTATAGCTATAAAATAGGTTTATGAAAAATTCCGATAATTGTTTGAATCCGATCCGATCCGAAACTAATCGGATTTGGTAAGGGATTTATGATCCGGCGATTCGATAAAGTACAATCCGATTAGATCCGAATTTTAATCAAATCAAATTTGGATGTCCTTATCCATTCGAATCTGATCCGTTGACAGCCCTATCCTTGAGTGAGATTACAAAAGTAAAAAAAAAAATTATTGAGAGGGAGCGGAAAAAAAAACTGTAGCTCGCCCATGATCTCTGAGTCGAGGAGTCTTCGTAAGTTTCGTAACTGGGTTTGTGAGAGACTAGAGTCTAATTGTTTAAAAGGGCAAAAACCCTCTATATCGAAAACCTACTTATATATAAAGGTTTTAGGGGCAATAAAAAATTCTAAGGGGGGCAAAAAAAATTTGAGAGGAGGCAATTTGTAATCTATTATAAAAATAATAGATTAAATTCAAATTTATAAAAAAATTGAAGACTTAATTATTTATAAAGTTTGTAGGGGCAAGAAAAAAAATTATAGGGGGGCAAAATTTTTTTAAGAGGGGGCAATTTGTAATTTACTATAAAAAATAGAATAAAATCAAATTTATAAAAAAATTGAGGGGGGTAGTTGCCCCCTCTCGCTCCTATGTGGCTCCGCCCCTAGGCTTGGGCAACGGTAAGTGTCTCGTAGAGATGGATCAAACTGAAATTTAAGGCTCGGTCAGTTTTTCGTGCTGGGCACGGGTTTATATTAAATTAGCCTGACCTGACCCCGACCCCGACCCGACATTAATGAGTAATATATAATTTTTACTTAAGTCTATCAACATCTTGTGGCTGTAGTTTAGTGGTGAGAAGCTCGCATTATCTTCGTGGAGACTTAGGTTTGAATTCTGGTAGCAACAAAATAGGAAGACATTTATAGTTTTTAGTTTAAAAAATAATACATTTCAATTTTGTAGGGTCGGGCTGAACTGGGCTCGGGCTTGATGTATTTTAAATACATCTGGTTCGGGCTTGCAGCTTTGAGCCTGAAGGTCGGGCTGGGCTCAGGCCAACATAAGTAATGTTATAATGGAGTGTAAGCCCGGTCCGAGCCTGCCCAAGCCCGGCCCGTTGCCACCCCTAGTCCAAGTGAATGCCGGCATGTGCTGATGTGTCGGTGCTGACACTTGGGCTTCCTCATTGGGGGAGGGGGGGTTTCATGCCCTACATACAAATGATAGCAGTCTTAAAATGATTTGGCAGAGTTGAATCTACTATTTCTAAGAGATGGTTGGTGCTTGGGACATAATCTGTCTTATATGATGTGAAGTTTAACTTTCATGTCATTTACTTCAGACAAACATAAAAAAGATAAAAGAAAGTTTGAATCGTGATAAATATGTTTTGATCCATCTTCGTTGTGCTTAATCATTGATTTGTCAACCTTGGATCTCCAGTGAGCTAAACTTTAATGCATGCAACTACTTGTGGAATAGATGGGGTTGGTTTTGCTTATAAGTTTTTGATGTACAGGGAAAGGATAAAACTGCTGAAGAGAGAAGGATTGCCATTTGTATTTTTGATGATGTTGCGGAGCAATGTCGAGAAACAGCTCTTAAGTAAGCATATTCCTTCAAAATATTTAGCTGGAAATACCGATTATAAGTTTATTCCTTCAATATATTTATTATACATATTGGTTGAGCAGATATTATGATACACATGTTCCTTTCCTACTGGAAGCGTGCAATGATGAGAACCCTGATGTTCGACAGGTTTGCACTCTGAAGCCTGTTGTAGGTCCCACCTTTTAAGCCGTCATTTATCTCATTGAAGTTGGGTTTTTGTTACTTTCCAGGCAGCTGTATATGGAATCGGTGTCTGTGCAGAGTTTGGCGGATCTGTTTTTAAACCTCTTGTTGGAGGTAGCTTGCTTTTTCTATTTGCATGTCTTAGTAACGATTCCTGTATGTACTGTTTTAAAACCACTCTGTTGGTTCCTACAGAAGCGCTTTCCAGACTGAATGTTGTGATAAGGCATCCTAGTGCGCTGCATTCAGATAATGTCATGGCGTACGATAATGCTGTTTCAGCTCTTGGTAAAATATGCCAGTTCCATCGTGACATTATAGATGCATCCCAGGTACTTCCATTTCCTGTTCCATATGTTTGCAGTGTGTTGCTATTATAGAAGTATGAAAAGAATTGTTGATATGTTTGGGAAAAGGAAACTCTTCCTATTACTGAGAACATTTATAAGGAAACTCTTTGACTGTATCATCATCGAATTGGTGTTTCTTATTCTTTGTCTTGTGTCTAGACCTCCGTAATTCGAATTTCTTCAAATTCTTAGCCTCTTAAGTATAGCACTCAAAGCCTTTTTGGCCTTTTGTCTGATTGGTAAAGTATGTACGCATTAATTGTATAACCAGTGAGGATCAGGCCCTATATACATGAAGAGTATACAATGGACCAATATCAAAATCCAGTCATCCCTGCAAATGTAAATACATTAACCTGCCAAAGGTTAGAAACCCCAATACTCAACCCCGGTATCAACAAACCTATCATAATATGCTTCCTGAAAATCCAGCAAAATAGTAGGAATAATATACTCTTTCATAGATCATTGGCCCTTGAATATTTACTCTTGAAGAGTCTCTTATTCCCTCAATTCCATAATACCCAGCCACTAGCCGAAGGATAAGTTCCAAATCAAACTTTTTTGGTCTTCATCTTCCTCTCACTCCATGCTGACAGCACTTTCAAGAAAGTTTTAGGTTGAACCTAGCTTATGCCAATCCTCCTTAAACAAGCTGCCCACATGATACATGCTACATCACATTGCACTTGGTGTGCCACCGATTCCTCAGCTTTCTTAGTTTTTACACATTGAGCATCTATTAGGCAAGTACCATCCTTTATCAACCAAATGATCCACTGCTAATATCCTATCGACAGCCGCTGTCCAAGTGGAAAAGCAACTTTCGATGAAATCGAGACTTTCCAAATCAGCCTCCAAGGCTCCAAAACCCAACTTATTGCGCATCCCCCAACACATGGAAAAAAGACGAGAAACTGACGAGAGCTGCAAAAGACCATCTTCTAGAATCACTCCCCTATACTTTTCACCAAATGAAGGAATTTAATAGGGCCACCATATCCTCGTTCTCATGTTCAAAAAGGCACCTTACCTACAAAGGTGAATACTCAAAGTAATCTCCCTACCCTGTATAGGGCCATATTCTTCCACGCCCATGTGTTTTTCTTTTGAGCCAAAGTATAAATTCTTGGATATCTAAACATGAGGTGTTCCTCTGCACACTGACAATCGTCTCAAAAGGGGCGTAAACCGCCCCAGACATAGTAGCCTTCCACAAAATAACACCATATGACCTATTGCAAGCTTGAGGAATTTACCAAAAAAAAAAAAGAAAAAGCTCGAGGGGCCCATCCTTCAGTTAAGCTCACGTACTTAGCTTCAATGAACATGTCACCAAGTTTTTATGTTCATCCCCAAATCTCCATAACCATTTACCTATTAAGGTCTTGTTAAAGTTCACCAAGGATCTAATGTCCAAGCCCCTGTTCTTTATACTACAAAACACATGTTTCAACGTAGTAAGATAGAACTTCTGCTCCTCGTCCATTACACCCCTAAGAAAATACATTTGCGGGGATCTTCAATACCCAAAGGGAGTAAGTAGGGAGATTAGCAGCTTCTGATAAGGATGGCCTTTCCCCTTTCGATACTCTTCCAGCATGTCAGCTTTCTTTCAAACCTCCTTACAATAGGATCCCAAATCAGCGTGCTCCTGAACTTTGCCACTAGTGGGATTCCCAAATACCTTGGGGGAAGGTTACCCACTTTGTATCTTAAATTACCACATAAAGAGCCCACATTAAACACTTCTTTACCTAAAGTTTCAACTTTTGCTCAGATTGATCTTCAAATCAGAGATGGACCAAAACAAATAAGAATCCTTTTAATAAACCACAATTGAGAAAGTGATGGGTGTAATCAGCAAACTTATCCCACATCCCCTAGATAATTTGACCAGCTGTCCTCATACTGGTGTTATAATATGTTGAACTTGGATGTTCTTTTCTGATGGGGCCAAACACAATCTGTGATGGTGTTCATGGATTTTTTATATGCTATAATTTCCCAACTCTTACTAAACTGTGATTTCTGCTTCATTATTTTAAATATCTTCACATATTCAATATATCTTTTCATCTTTGTCTTGCTTGTCTATGTTGCAAATATTTCTTCTCCATTTCCTCATGCTTTGGTAGCTTTTGATGTCTGTTGCATCTGCTTAAATCTTGTGTTTGGCAGGTTGTACCTGCCTGGTTAAGCTGCTTGCCTATAAAAGGTGATTTGATTGAGGCCAAGGTTGTGCATGACCAGCTTTGTTCAATGGTTGAAAGGTGAGGACCGGATCTCTTGCTATATGGACAAATTTAGCTACAATCTTCTTCACCCAATCTTATTTTCA
The DNA here is from genome assembly GCA_031762675.1 of Pachysandra terminalis. Taxonomy (NCBI): domain Eukaryota; kingdom Viridiplantae; phylum Streptophyta; class Magnoliopsida; order Buxales; family Buxaceae; genus Pachysandra; species Pachysandra terminalis. The sequence goes on along the minus strand of JAUPMG010000001.1, from coordinate 316,660 downwards.
TCTCCATCATTCACCTTTTATTTTTACATGAAGGGAAAAAAATATTCACCTTTTATTTTAATGTGCTTTGTAATATTTTAACTGTATGTTGAATGTCAAATTGCATTGTTTTACTTATTTACAGGTCTGATAGGGAACTTTTGGGCCCCAACAATCAATACCTTCCCAAAATAGTTTCAGTCTTTGCCGAGGTAAAGTTTGTGGAAAAATATTTTCCTTCTCTCTTATGGGTTATCATGTTGGCCTTTATGTACCAAGGTTTTAAAGACTGGAACCGGTTGCCGGACCGATCCCGTCCGGTTCTGGTCCGGATTGGTACCGGCCGGTCCGGATCCGGTACAGAAAACAAAAAAAAAATTAAAAATTTTAGACTGGCGCCGGACCGGTGGGATCGGCGGGACCGGTCGCCAGACTGAAGGACCGGAGGGACCGGTCGTCGGACCGCCGGAATCGGTCACGGACCAGCGGGACCAGTCACCGGACTGCCGGTCCATAACCCGGCGATACAAGTCTTTGTATCGTGGAACCGGACCAGTATGGTCCGGACCGGCCGGTACGGACCGGTATCTGCCGATCCTTGACACCAGGTTATGTACTGCACAAGAAAATGTTTCAAGTCATCATTCCACTTGCATGTCTTAATAAAACTGCATGTGCAACGACATGTGCAATATGTCATGGCATACTTTTCTATGCATCTGAAGTACCCTTTTTCTTGACCATTATTGAGTGTTTATTTACTATTTTTAGACCTTTTTGTTTTTTTTTTTCCCAAGTAATTCACATGTTATCAAGCATGAATTTAATTCCTATGAATTTTTAATTACAAATTATTTGAATTTAGGTTTTGTAACTTTTTAAAAAATTTAACTGTTGCGCAACTGCACAAGTTGCACCTGAAGTTTGATATGGCGGGGATCTCAGAGCTGAAGTTTTCATTCAGCTGATTAATAATTTCTTTTTTAATGTTGCCATATGTGTTTCAATACCGATTCTCAGTATTTCACAAGGATTTGCGTTTTTTGACTTCTTCCATATTTTCCATGTCATTGAAGGCTTGATAGTGAGCAGTGGTTGTGTTCTTGAGTTCAAATTTCCTGTTTTATACACAAGCAAATTTTCAATTTAAAGCCATCTTTAAATGAGACATTATACAGATATTGATTTCTTTTTCTTTTTTTTCTAACTTGTGCCCTGGAATGGAGCTATGCATGTTTCATTCTATTCACACATGCATGGTTTAATGTGTTTAGTTCATGGGAGGCCAATTTTCACATAATGTGATTAGATGTGAAGGGTCATGTCAGTTTGGGATTTGATCTTATCAACCACCGACAGGAATGAACATAGGTTCAGCCCTTCCAATCCAATACAAAATGGGTTGATATTAGTGAACTGTTTAATTCTCCTTTGTTAACTTACTTTATACAATACTTTAGAATAATTACTAAATAAATAAATTATGAAACTAATAACGTAAATTATAATATGATTCAATTTATTAGTGAAGTTGCACATATGATATAGTAGTGTAACATCTACAAGCATATAAGTATTGACACACACAAGCGCATACTTTTATGGATGTATGTATGTATGTATATATGTATATATGTATATAATATGTATTTAATTGCACACTATAACCCAATGGTTTCAGGAGCTCAATTAAACATGATCTGTTTATGATTTGGTGTTTAGAAAGCCTATCAAACTGATTTACAGGGTTAGAAATTCTTGCCTTAACTTACAAAATGGTGTGGTACAGTGGTTGACAAAAGTTGGGTTAGAAATTAGGTTTAATTCCACTTTTTTTCTCCTCTCCTTGAATGAAGTCAGTGGATTCGAACAACTTTAAAACCTGTCAAATCACGCTGTCTATCAAACAAAAAACAGCTTCCTCTCCGACTCCGAAATCAAATAGCAAAATGCTAAAACAAAGTGTAAAAAAGCCTTATTGTTTACTGATATACGACTACTTTACACCCCCCACACATTTCTGACAACTGCAGATACGCCTCCTGTGTTTTCTGATATCCCACTTACATCCCTTGAGGTTTTGTACTACATTGCAAAAACCACTCCTTCGTTAACTTTCTGTCTTATCACTAACGAAAAGTGTTGATGTCATTCAATTTTTCTAATTTATGGACTATATTACCCATTAAAGCTAAATACTTAAAAATAATAATAATAAAAAAATCTCCAATGCCTGCTTGCCACGATTTTAATCATATTTTTATTACTTTATTTGTATTACTGAGAGGTAAAAAAATTCTCAAAGGTAAAAAGATAGAAGGGCAATTTTGTCTTATAAAAAATACTTCTCTTATTAAAATATAATTTATAAGATACGGTTGAAAAGGTAAATTCATGTGCTTTGTTAACACCGTTCACCCGACCTCACTAACAGGAGGTGTAAGTGGAATTAACCCTAGGAATTATCATGCGTACTTATCATTTTATTGTACGTGGATGTAGCGAGGGATTGTTTTCTGTGTGCGCACACACTTCAACCTGATGGGATATATCTGTGCACTATAACCCAGTAGTTTCCGGAGCTAGCCAGAAGAGAGTTTATTATTCAGTTTAGTGAGCCTTTATCGGAACCTGACTTGTGGGTTAAACCCCCTCCCCCCCACCAATCTTATGCCAAAAAAATTGGTGTTGGTGTATTTGTGTGTTTTCGTTTTGATACATTATTTTTCAATGCTGGTTGTAGGTTCTATGTGCGGGTAAGGATCTGGCAACAGAGCAAACTGCCAGCCGAATGATCAATCTGTTGAAGCAGCTACAGCAGACATTACCACCTGCTACCTTGGCATCAGCTTGGTCATCCTTGCAACCCCAGCAGCAGCTAGCATTGCAATCCATTCTTTCATCTTAATTTCTTAATCATTTTTGGGCATCTTGGGGTCGGTTGCTGTCTCTGTTATATGTTTATTACCCATTCTTTTTTCATAATATATTCCAATCAGTCCTTGGAACGGATAGTTCCAGCAATGCAAGGATGCATTGATGGGCTGGTTTGAGTGTGAAAAGCCTGTTCTGGTGAAAGAAAAGTTTTTTGAGTGTAGAATGTGTATATTACAGTGTTGCTTGTATAGTTCAGTTCGTGTCCAGAAAGCGAAAAAAGAGTCGAGGCAGTTCCATTTTTTTTTTTTTTGAGGGGTTCTTGTTGTTGAGGGCAATGATGGAGGATTGTCTTTCGAGACAATTCTTGTAGCAGTTTTGGTGTGTTCAATTTTTTCTTCAATGTCGGATTTTGATGATTGATGGACCTAAATTATACAAGTAATTTCCTTTGCACATTTGTGTTATGTAATCAATATTCCTTTGCACTGGAGGGGTGTCTCCCAGAGAAGTCTTTGATGATTTGTCGCAATGCCTCCAGGCAGTTTGCAAAGATTTCCGCTCTTCTATGCAAAAGACGGCAGATGATCAGCTGCAAAATTTCCTTGGCGCCTATGGTGAGAAACTTTCACACAACCTAGACGCTCGCCAAGTATTCTCTTCTCTTTGAAACATTGATTCTGTGGCTGTGGTGGAAGTAGGTTTTAGTCAAAAAAAGGTTGAGATTGGTAGGTTAAAAGGCTGTACAGGTTTTTCTCTCCCTATTGAGGAACTATAAGCAACACCAAGTAATTTGACATCTTCGCTCGGTAATCATTCTCACAACTTATACATGCAGAGGGTAGATGTGTCATAAAATTGTCAACTACCAGCTTCTGGTTTATATGAAGGAAGGATGTGCTTGTGGGTGGGCATGGGCATTTCTATTGTAGGACTCTGTTTTCTGTCCTCATCAATGGAGTCCAATCAGTCCTTTCCCAGTACTACAGTTGCTCATAAATATGGGTTTGATTGTTAATTTTCAGAACTTGTGAAGGATATATATTATGAGAAAAATTTGTTAGTTTGGTATCCTCACTTTTCTTGCTGAAAGATTTAGTTATGTTAAGTTCAGATGCTGCACTTAACATTTCCAGATTAACACAGGAATGAAAGTGTTGTTTGATTGTCAATTTCTTCATTTTTTTTTCTTAGTTTCACATCCCATTAGATTAATTTTGCTATCTTTTTTTTTTTTTTATAATTTGGGTGTCCGGGCCTTAGGCCCGACTAATCCCAAGTAGGAGGCTTGCGCTGCAACCCACCGTCACGACCTCCCACTTAAATCCGAACCTATCCAGATGGAGAATCGAACTTGAGATCGTGCGCCTAGCCACACAATCCACTATTCGCCTTTACCAGCTGAGCAACCCGGGGTGGGTTAGATTAATTTTGCTATCTTTGTTAGTGATCTTTGGGGATTTGATATTAGCACAGCTAAATCTTGATATGGTGATGCCTGAAACTCTGTACAATGTGTGGAACACTACTTCAGATCTGCAGGATTCTGTTACCATGAAAGGAATTTACCTCCAACAACTAAGGCAAGAGTGAAGCTAAACTCTGTTTTGAATCAACAAATAGAAGAGCTATTTGTCGTCTTCTTTCTTAAATAGTTCATCTGATATTGCTTCCCATATAACTTCTGCTTTGTTTATAATGCCTACAAGATAAACAGAAAACCTGAAGAAGAATAAGAACTACTAAAACCCCAATGAACTGACCTTTTATGGCAGCCTATAGGGTTTTGCTATCTGACATCTGTGTGCATAGTGGAGAATTTTCTTTTTCTTTTTTTATAAATTTTTCTATTTGTTAGGTTGAGTATGTGCTGGATCTCTTTTTGATTAATCAAGAACAAAAAAGAATTTACAGGATTTCATTTGCAATATAGTAACATTACAAGGTGACAGTTGCTCCCATGGTGTTTAAACTCGGTTCCAACCCGGGATCCTGGTCCGATCTTAAATTAATTAAAAAAAAAATTAAAAACCCAACTCGGGTATCGTTTCGGTCCGATCCTTCACACTATGGTTGCTCCATTTGAGTCTCTTCACATATAACTCACCTTTCAGATAAGTGCAGTACAGTACGTGCCATCCGCTAGTAAGTATTATGAAAATATTAATAAAATTTAGAAATAACATTTATTTAAGTGCTTATTAAAGTTTAGGGATAAAATAGGTATTTTAAAAATATTACTAAAGTTGTGAAATAGCTTAACGCATAAGAGCTTGGGAGATAAGCTGCTCTCAACAGCTTCTCCTTATGGGTAGTCTTCTTCTACTGCTTATGGGTAAGCACTTTACCCATAAACGCTACCAAACACTTTTAATTTTAAAAAGTGCTTATATAAGTTATAAGCTCCGATAAGTACTTATAGAAGCTGGACGAAACACAGCCTTAGTATTTCCGTATTTTTCTTACGCATCTGCTCTTTTCGGTTATCATTTGTCTTTGTTTTCGTTTTCGTTCCGTAATATAATAAACGGAATTCAATTACCGTGCTGTTTAGCAGAGATCATCACGTAATGCCGGTGCGCGCACCAAGAACGTGATTGGTTGGGAAGGCCTTAAAAAATTCAACTTTTTTAAAATTTTAAAATTTTTCTATAAAGAAGAATGCACCAATCACATGCATGTTGCAGTAGCGAACATGTACGATCTGAGCCTTAGATAGAGAGGTTAGTATCTTCTGTGTAACATTGAAGACAAAATTATAATTTTTTCCTCATAAAGAAACTCAGACGAGGACAAAATTAATATAATTTTGCCCTCGTAGTTGTTTCAGTGCACAAAAGATTCTCACTCTACATAGTCTAGGAAACCTTAAAGTACAGTCCCTTTGTAAATCCTGAAGTATTTACGAAGACGAACATAGTGTAAAGGATCGTTCGATCCTGAATTGGATCGGACAATTCAACTCGGGATCGGACAGGGACGATCCCCGAGTCAAAGCCGATCCCTTAAGACCCCCCTAAATGCTTCGACTTGGTCTGATACCGATACAATGCGGGCAATCTGGACGAGTTGTATCGGTATCGGAGAGTTGGATCGTCCAATCTAGAATGATCCAACCAAAAAAAAAAAAATTGTTGTTCAGACTTGGACGACAACTGATCCAAAACCGAGTTGAATCACCGATCCAATTCAAAATCGGACCAGGACCCGATTCGAGTCCGAGTTTAAACACCATGAAGACAAAAGAATCTATAAGCGTAAGTATAAACATGAGATTAATGATCCTTAGAAATGGATCATTACAAGGTTGCTTGACATAATCATTCAACATCCCCACTTGTAGTTCGAAATAATATATAAAAATTGCTAATTTTGCGGTTGACTAATTTATAATAACACAGAAATGGTCCCCATTCCTGAAGCATGAGGTCGTTCAAGACAACAACCACTACACTACATTGAAAGTAACATTTAGCCCACCTTGCAAATGAACGTTATGAAAGGATCCCGGGTCTATAAATCCAACGGCAAAAGACTTTTAATTAATTAATTTTTTATATATATATATATAATTTTGTTTAAAATAAAATATTTTTTTTTATTTTTTGGTAAATACCACTAATAGAGTAAAGTCAATTTTTTTTTTTTTTAATTTGAATACGTCATAACACCTCGCAAAGAACATGTCGAGACAAATTGATTGTCATGTCGCACGTCTTGAGCCAATATGATCTCATATTCATAGACTTTATGAGAGAACAGAGGTCTCATGGGACCCAAGGTCCCACCATAAGGTCCATATGTCATAGATCAACAAGAAATCAAGAACCAACCATCTCTCTCTTTATATATATATATATATATATATATAAGGTTTTGGTTGATGATGCAAGGAGAAGTTCAAACAAACGCAGCGTGCACAATATATTCTTCTATTGTCTTATTTTGGGTAGTAATATTCTTATATTGTCTCAATCCCTTTAACCTTATATGTAAAACTTTAAGTCATGAGATCTCAGCTAGGCAATCCCTGGCATGCCTCCAAGTGGTAAGGCTTGGTGCCTTCCCGACTTTTTGTTTCTGTTGACCCAGAGTGAAACGAGAGGTCAAAGACCAAGTCCTCCCCACAAACCAAAAAGATGATGGAAATTACACAACAAAATCCCTACTCAAAAAATTTCAGTGGCAAATTGGAGATTTCGTTATATCATTAGAACAACGATAGGAATTGTTGTGCACTAACACACACTGGCTTACCAGCTCACGACCTGAAGGTCCTAGGTTCGAGTCCTCAAGTTTACCTGATATATGAACCTTATGACAGGACTCCGGGATCCCATAAAGTCTATAACAACATACGTTCAATTTGATTGAAGGCGTGCGACATAACAAGAAAAATCGTCTCAACGTGTTCTTTACAAGATCCTATGGCGTACTCAAATTTTGCAAAAAATAAATCTGACTTCATTGTTGATAATCCTTACCAAAAAATAAAAAAAAAAGATTTTATTTCAAACAAAATTATATATATATATATATATAGATATATAGTAGAGTCATTTGACAATTAAGAAGGGAAAAACAAAATTGCCAGTCAACTTTTTGCGGGTCCCGCCATAAGGTTCATATGGTCTTTGTGGGTGGATCATGTATATGGGGTTAATCCCGTCCCCACTAAGTGGGGTAGGGCACTAACAGTAGTACATGGGTGGGTGACCAATAAGTACAATAAACAAAGAAACATAGAATAACAAAGAAAAAGAAACACATTAAAATAGCCAAGGATGATGTTATCCCAACTGCCTCCTATAGGGAACTAAGTCATCCAGCAAAGGCATAAATTCCCATTCACAATCAGACATGGAGAGATGAGAAGCTAAAGACATTTTCTCTTTCTTTTACTCTCAATCAACTCTCCTTGAATACAATCTTCAATGGAACTTCAATTCGATCAACAACAACAACAAAAAAGAAAGATTGCAGTAAGCAAAGTTTGCCAGTTCAAGGGAAGAAGTAGAAGCAACAGCAACAAGTTTGTTGGGGTGAGACAAAGACCTTCTGGGAGATGGGTAGCAGAGATCAAGGACACAACACAGAAGATAAGGATGTGGCTTGGGACATTCGAGACAGCAGAAGCAGCAGCAAGAGCTTACGATGAAGCCGCCTGCCTTCTTCGGGGTTCTAATACTCGCACCAACTTCATCACCCATGTGTCTTTTGATTCCCCTCTGGCTTTGCGGATTCAAAATCTACTTGACCTAAAAAAAGGTGTGAAACAACACTCTCTTCCTACCTCCTCCAACACAACCAATATCACATCTTGTACTAGTAGCACAAGTACCAGTTCTCTCTTGTGTGACATGAAACCACTGACCCAGAAATTTGATGATGCATATAGACCAGATTTGAGCAACTGCACCGAGGAATTCGAAACGGTTTCTTCACAATCTGATCTTTCAGGGGAATTTGCACCAGGGTTCGATCGGATTTCACAAACTAAAGATGGGTTTGAATTGCCAAAAACTGTGGGATTCTCCGAGACAAATGGATCGGAGATTACGGAATTTGAACGTATGAAAGTTGAGAGACAGATATCGGCATCGCTATATGCGATGAATGGGGTGCAGGAGTATTTGGACACTGTTCATGATCCTACTGATGCTCTATGGGATCTGCCACCTCTATGTCAATTATTCTGCTCAATTTGATGCTTGTTCATCATCTTCTGTCCTTTTCTTTCTTCCCTTCTTTTCTTTTTTAAATTTGAAAACTTCAACTACTGGATGTTTTCGGTTGGCTCTAAAGTTATAGGAACAAGAAATATGAGAGGATGGAGATGATTTCTTTCCTTTTTTAAATGCTCAACTCTGTTGACATTTCTACTGTAAATTTTTGAGAGTCCAGTGTTCAGTGTTCAGTGTTCAACACCAGGAAGCTTTTTTTTTCAGTCACTTCTTACAGGCTACAAGCAACTAAGTCTCTGCAATTAGTTTAAGGACATATTTCATTATTTTTCCTAAACTATTATCCAAATCATTAAAACAAACGCCCCCTCTAAAACAATTATCCGCATTTCTATCCAAAAATTGAAGTTTCATTCCAAAATGCACAGCTAAAGTCCCTAAACATTGTATCTTGACCATTTAATAGCAATTTTGTTCAAAATATTTGACAAATTCATGGCAAAAATGCCAAAACATTGCATCTTAACCACTTATTTTATATCAGAAACATTTGTGTTCAGTGTGTTGCATCTGCCAATCAATATATCAGATAGAAAGGCTTTTGTTGCAAAAAAATCACATTACTCTCAGCATTATGAGCCCCATATTCTGATCTATTTCCTCGACGTCTCTTTATATGTGACAAATAGGGCTCTAGATTGGGCAATTGTTTCAGTTTCTTCATGTCAGGACAAGGTATTGTTTCTCTAGTCGTTTTAGTTGGTGGAATTCAAATTCTTCTTAATGACATGGGACTATCGATATTTTCCTTTACTTTCTTTCCCCACTCTCTTTTTGGTAGGGCTCTTGAATCATGGATCTTAAGTATTTTATTTGTCATTGGAAATTTTTATTGAGAAGTTGAAACCTCTTATCATATAAAACAAATTGTCGGTTTCTTTTACTTCTTTTCAGTGTTGTAAAGGCTCCTTTCCTTATTTTTTTTTTTTTTTTTGATCAATAAAAGGCTCCTTTCCTTATTGAACAATTGCAAATGACAAAACAACACTAAAATAATATCTCCAACTTGTTTGTTCAGTAGGTTATTGATTTGACCTCTCAACTCCAAACATTATTTGGTGGAATGGTAATGAAAACTCATCTATCTAGTAAAGGATCATAAAACCCAGTATAGGTCCCACGGAAGCGAGGCTCCGAGAGGGGAGGATTGACATCAGACCTAAACCTTTGGCATTTTTTGCACAAAGTGACTGCACCAAGACTCGAAACCGCATTTTCATGCTTGGCATCCTGAGTCTTTTACCATCACACCAAGTGATGGTCCCTAAAATTTATCTATTTAGTAAAGATATAAATAAGAACACTAGAAGAGTAACATTGTAACACTATGGAGTTGATTTCAGTTCTGGATGAAACATAGCTTCCACAACAGGATTCGAAAAATAGTAAAGTCTATGATAATATCATTTCCAAAAAACTAAAAAGATTGAATGCAAGATTTATCTGTTTGTGCAAGATGTTAGGTTGGCAGGAGGTATCAAATGGCTACAGATAATGCCAATGATGATTGAATTCTAAGAAATCAATACCCATTGAAAACAAATAAATCACAAGGACACAATTCAAAAGATTTATAGCATGAAAAAAAAATGATAATACACACTAAGATAGAGATATTAAACGAGAGAGATAAGAGGTACAAAGCCTCCCACAAACTGAAATGATCACTAGATAAATGCCTTTGAAAAAAACTCAATAATCATCACCTTCATCTTCGTCTGCAACACCTTCTGCTCCAACTTCCTCATAGTCTTTCTCAAGAGCAGCAAGATCCTCACGGGCTTCTGAGAACTCCCCTTCCTCCATGCCTTCACCAACATACCAGTGAACGAAAGCCCGTTTGGCATACATGAGATCAAATTTGTGGTCAATGCGTGAGAACACCTCTGCCACTGCTGTGTTATTGCTGATCATGCACACAGCCCTCTGCACCTTAGCCAGGTCACCCCCAGGTACCACTGTTGGAGGCTGGTAGTTGATACCACATTTGAAACCAGTTGGGCACCTGTAGATCCAAATAACAAACTCTATCAAATTGTGGCCTGTGTGTTGAAAACCAACAGACCAGGGTTCAAATCCCTAAACCAAATAGGGTTCCGTAAAAACAAAAACAAAAAAAACCGCTGGAAAGTAACATTCTATCTCTTGATTGGAAAAAGAAAGTACCTGCCACATTTAAAGATAGAAGAAAGCGAGAGGGAGTGTAAAAAACAACAAACACACTTCATCATTACTACATAATATTTGAAAAAAGTACTGCCTCCCATCTTTGTTCCAAAGCACAAATTATTGGTGGCGGGATTCATCTTGATAGATGACAAAAGACACCTCAATATAGAAATTTTCCCTCAATTGTTAACCATTTTCAGTACCACCGAAGATTATGATGCATTGGATGATCAAAATTTTCCCTCAAATATTCAACACTTCTCATGGGGTCAAATCTGGACTGAATTTCTTACACTGACAACCATTGAA
>JAUPMG010000001.1:285107-296888 GCA_031762675.1 Pachysandra terminalis | reverse complement strand
AAAAAGAGGACGAAGGGGAGAGAGAGAGAGAGAGAGAGAGAGAGAGAGAGAGAGAGTAACGATTTAGGGGAAAAAAACAGAGCATCCGAAAGAGAGTTTCAGAAGAAAAAAAATTCTCTAAGAAGAGGACGAAGGAGAGAGAGAAAGGATTTAGGGAAAAAAAACAGAGCATCTGACAGAGGGTTTCAGAAGAAAAAAAAAATTCTGTAAGAAGAGGACAAAGGAGAGAGAGAGAGAGAGAGAGAGAGAGAGAGAGAGAGAGAGAACGATTTAAGGGGAAAAGAAAAAAAGCATACCTGGGTTTTTCTGCTGAAGCTGAAGTTGCCGAGTGTTCTTCGTTGGGTTTGCAAGTTGAACCCTAGCTTCTCCTTTTCTTCTCCAGTCCTTTTCTTTTTTCTTCTCCAGTCCTTTTCTTCTTCAAATGTCTCCTCTTCTCCAAATGTTTTCTCCAAGTACTTTTTAAAAGTTAAAAAGTAAATAAAAGGATTTTTTTTTTCTTATTCTGTACGCACATGAGGTGCACTCCTCGTGTGTGAGGCGCCAGAAATAGTGTGAGAGGCTTGCGCCTCTCAAGCACCCTGCGCTATTTTTGTGCGCCTCATGGTGTTTTGCTAACACCATGCCTCGAGGCGCACACCTCAAATGCCTTTAAAAACACTGTTCTTGCTTTGTTCTACTTATGGTGAAATTAATTTGAAATTCTCAGGTCGATTTTTTTTGTCCTTCTGAAAGTTTTAGTCTGAAAGTTTTAGCTAGACTGTCAACTTTTTGAGACAGAGGTATTAAAGTTAGGGTAGCTGATTTTGACAAACTTTCTGGTGAATTGGAAAGAGAAGAATAATATCTTAAGTTGTCAACTATGTTACATGGAATTCGGTTCAAGTGTCTGGTGCTTCTATGTGCTATGGTCCATCATTCACTAAATAATAAAATGAGATTTCCTCATAAAGGAGTGAGCAGGAGGGAGGGGATTCTTTGACCTCCGTTGGCATAGTTAGTAGCTAGCCAGGTGTGAAATCTTTAAGCTCCATAAAACTTTGACACCTTCTTTTGGTTAGTAATTGTGCGAAGCCTCAAAGTTCTATAAACAGTTTCTTCAGCATAGTGATTGTTGCAATTGCTTTAGGACATACATGGAGACACCTAAGTGCCACTAGGTGATTGCATCTTAGATACCATCTCCTTGACCCTAATGACCTCACCAAGGGTTCTGGATAGGCAAGGCAAAGGCCTTGACGTTAGATATGAAATATTTTGAATATGTTAGGATTGGGAGTTAATCAAGTAATTGGATGCACGGCCTAAAATGACATGCTTATAGCTTTTTAACTGGACCCTATATAGACATGGAAGTTAGTTAATGCATTAAAATTGCAAAATACTACATGATATAGTGCAAATATTGCGTTATTTTGAAGTACCATATTGTAATTTTAGCAAATGCCCATTGTGAGGTCAGTTATTGATTTAGTCATGGTGATGGTTGTCTCTTGGGTGTGTTCAGGAGTTTAAAGGCATTTCGATTTCAGAGCTGGTTAGGGATTGGGGGATGATCACGAGGCATCAAGTAAGATGGAGCCATTTGAAATGCGGCAAATCAAGCTTTAACTATGATGGGTTTGACGCCTGCGATTGGAGGAGTTGTTGGAGATCGCATGGGTGTTATTTTGCATGCCTTTCCAGCTGATTAGAGAAAGGGAATGCAATCAGATAATTGATCCAAAAAAAAAAAGGGAATGCAATCAGACAAGAGGTCCACACACTACTTGTCGGTTTGAGTGAAGCGAGATCTTGGTGTTTCAGGATTTGGTGGTGGAAGGTGACTCTTTGGTGGTTATTTTGCATGGCTTTCCAGCCCATTAGGGGAAGGGAATGCAATTAGGGCAGAGATCCGTGCGCTACTTGTCGGTTTGAGTGAAGTGAGATCCTTGTGGTTTTGGGGTTTATTTGTGGAAGGTGACTCTTCGATGCTTATTTCTTGGTTTAGGGATCACATTGCTCATTCTTGGAGGCTATCTTATCTATCATATGGTGTGCCCCTTGGTAGGTGCTGAATTTATTCTAGGCATATAGAATAGATAAGACATTAAATATTCCCAAAATAAAATAATGATGATTGTTGTTAGTATCTTAATAGTCATCTATATCACATATGTAAATCAATTTTTGATTCAAAACTAATAAGACAATAAATGTTTAATTTAAAACTCTGATGTACAATGCATCAGTTAATATGTAATTATTAGATAAAGATTGGAGTGATGGTGAGAGTTGTAATATGCTGTTAACTAAAAGTCTAAAAATAAGTTCTTTATAATAATAAAAATTTAAAAAAATCTTAACTTGTGGTTTACATGTAAGGTGCTAATAATCAATATAAGAGATTTCATTTTAAGTAAGTCCTTTTCACACTGATGCAAATTCTAACCGGCAATTCACTAGTAGGTACTCTATAATACTAATGAGCTAAGTTAAGTAACACAAAATTTAATATTTTTGTTTAGTTGTTCTTATGTCTGGCACAATTTATTTATTTTTTCATGTATTTATAAGTTAATACTGGCTATTGCATTAGCCTTTATTGTTAGAAACAATGCATAATTGGTGCGTTTGATGTGCACGAAATGTGCCTTTGATTTCACTAGACATACTTATATGTTATATACATTTTTTTTGTGTATTTTCTTGAGTTATTTTAATGCTGTATATTTATTTGAGTATACACCTGTTTGATTTGACATTTTCTATTTTACCTTTTCAGTGTTTCCTATGAATGTTTATACTCACTTTATTGATCAAAAGAAAATTTTCTGTTGTGCGAATGTTTATACACACTTTACTGATAAAAAAATGTGATATGCAAATGTTTATACACACTTTATTGATCAAAAAAAAATTGTGATGTGTGACTGTTAACACACTTTAGTGATCAAAAGAAAATTGTGTTGTGTGAATGTTTATACAAACTTTACTAATAAAAAACAAATGTGAAATGTGAATGTTTATACACATTTTACTGATAAAAAAAAATTGTGATGTGTGAATGTCTATACACATTTTACTAATAAAAAAAATGATGTTTGCATGTTTATACACTTTATTGATAAAAAAATTGTGATGTCTGAATAAATACACAATTTACTGATGAGAAAAAACTTTGATGTGTGTTTATACACACTTTACTGTTAAAAAAATTGTTATGTTAATGTTTATACACACTTTATTGATTAAAAATGAAATTGTGATGTATGAATGTTTATACACACTTTACTAATCAATTTTCTTTTTTTAATGTGTGAATGTTTATACACACTTTATTGATCATTTTTTTTTGTGATGTGAATGTTTGTACACTTCACTGATAAAACAAAATTGTGATGTGAATGTTTATACACACATTATTGATAAAACAAATTGTGATGTATGAATGTTTATACACACGTTACTGATAAAAAAAATTTGTGATGTATGGATGTTTATACACACTTATAAAAAAAAATTTGTGATGTGAATGTTTATACACTTTATTGATAAATTTGTTTTGTGTATATTTATACACTTTACTGATCAAAAAAATATTTTGTGATGTGTAAATGTTTATTTACACTTTATCTATGGAAAATTGTGATGTGAATGTTTATACACACTTTACTGATAAAAAAAAGATTTGTGATGTGTGAATGTTTATACACATTTTATTGTTAAAAAAAAATTGTGATCTGTGAATGTTTATGCAAATTTTACTGATCAAAAAAGAATTTGTGATGTCTGAATGTTAATACACACTTTACTGATAAAAAATTCAAAAGGAAATTTTGTGATGTGAATATTTATACACACTTTACTGATAAAAAAAATATTGTGATGTGTAAATGTTTATACACTTTAATGATCAAAAATAATTTGTGATGTGTGAATGTTTATACACTCTTTATTGATCAAAAAAAATTGAGATGTGTGAATGTTTATACAAACTTTACTGATAAAAAAAATTGTGATGTGAATGTTTATACAAACTTTACTGATCAAAAAAAATTGTGATGCGTGAATGTTTATATACACATTATTGATTAAAAAAAAATTGTGATGTGTGAATGTTTATATACACATTACTGATCAAAAAAAATTTGTGATGTGTGAATGTTTATACACTTTACTGATTAATTTTTTTTTTATAATATCTGAATGTTTATACACACTTTGCTGATAAAAAATAGTTGTGATGTGAATGTTTAGATACTATTGTTTAATTTTTTTTGTGATGTGAATGTTTATACACAGTTTACTGATTAAAGTAAAAAAAAAAATTGATCTGTGAATGTTTATACATACGTTACTGATAAAAAAATATTTGTGATGTGTGAATGTTTATACATACTCTACTGATCATTTTTTTTTTGTGATGTGTGAATATTTATACACACTTTACTGATCAAAGTAAAAAAAACATTGTGATATGTGAATGTTTATACACACATTACTGATCAATATTTTTTGTAATGTGCGGATGTTTATACACATTACTGATCAAAAAAAATATTTTGTGATGTTTGAATGTTAATTCACACTTTATTGATCAAAAGAAAATTTTGTGATGTGTGAATCTTTATATGCTTTTTATTGATAAAAGAAAGTGATATGTGAATGTTTATACACAATTTATTGATAAAAAATTGTGATGTCGGAATGTTTATAGATTTGTGAATGTTTATACACACTTTATTGATTAAAAAAATTGTGATATGTGAATGTTTATACAAAACTTACTGATCATTTTTGTTTTGGTGATTTGTGAATGTTTATATACTTTACTGATAAAAAAAAATATTTTGTGATGTGTGAATGATATTTACACTTTACTGATAAAAAAAATGTGATGTGTAAATGTTTATTGATAAAAAAATTTGTTATTTGTGAATGTTTATACATATTCTAATGATCAAAAAATATTTTTCATGTGAATATTTATACAGAATTTACTGATAAATTGTTTTTTGAGATTTGTTAATGTTTATAAACTTTACTGATCAAAAAAATATTTTGTAATGTGTCAATGGTTATATACACTTTACTGCAATTAGAACAGAGATCCGTGTGCTACTTGTCGGTTTGAGTGAAGTGAGATCCTCGGGGTTTCGGGATTTGATGGTGGAAGGTGACTCTTCGATGGTTATTTCTTGGTTGAGGGATCCTATTGCCCATTCTTGGAGGCTATCTTATGTAGTTCATATGGTGTGCCCCTTGGTAGATGGGCTGAATTTATTCTAGGCATATAGAATAGATAAGGCATTGAATATTCCCAGAATACAATAATGATAATTGTTGTTAGTATCTTAATAGTCATTTCTATCATATATGTAAATCAATTTTTGATTCAAAACTAATAAGACAAGAAATGTTTAATGTAAAATTTTGATGTACAATTCATTTGTTAATATGTAATTATTAGATAAAGATTGGAGTGATGGTGAGAGATATAATATGTTGTTAACTAAAAGTCTAAAACTAAGTTCTTTATAAAAATAAAAAATTAAAAAAATATTAACTTCTGGCTTACATGTAAGTTGTTGATAATCAATATAAGAGATTTCATTTTAAGTAAGTCCTAGTCACACTGATGCAAAGTCTAAATCGGCAATTCACTAGTAAGTATTCTGTAATACTAATGAGCTAAATTAAGTAACACAAAATTTAATATTTTTAGTTAGTTGTTCTTTTGTCTGACACATTTTATTTGTTTTTTCATGTATTTATAAGTTAATACTGGTTATTCCATTGGCCTTTATTGTTAGAAACAATGCATGAGTGGTGCGTTTGATGTGCACAAAATGTGCCTTTGATTTCACTAACATACTTAAATGTTATGTACATTTTTTTTTTGTATTTTCTTGAGTTATTTTAATGCCATATATTTATTTGAGTATAGACCTGTTTGATTTGACATTTTCTATTTTACCTTTTCAGTGTTTCCCACATTTCTCATTTTTTTTAATACCAAATCAGAATTTCTTTGATATCAACATTTGAAACCTTTATTGGGGTTGCAATTTTGGCATTGACCCTTTCAGATGCACAAGTCCTATCTATTCCCTAATAAGATTTTTTATTTTTTTATTATATTTTTTTTACCTTTCCAAAAAATAAAAGAAGCATTGATCTGGATTCTGTAAGCCTTTGTACCCTGTATTATACACTCTTACTGTAAAGTTTTGGCCTTAGGGCCATATTAATAGAAATCTAATTATTAATGATAAAAAAATAAAATTCATGAGTTGTTGTATGCACATTTTGTTCTTTATATGACTCACTTATGTCCAATTTTCTGTCTTAGGAAAGAAAAATATATCTAATCAATTATAAAAAAAAAAAAAAATTTGAAGATATGGTTAATTGAATTTACTTTTATTTTTGACTCACAAAGGAATTGGAATTCCATCATCTAACATAAGGTGTGTATAATGTGTTTATATGTTTATTTTAAGGCAATTTATCTTCATTGTGCTTTTTGCTGTTTGTTTTAAGGTATTTTATCTTCACTGTGCTCTTTGCAGTGACAATTTCTTTTAAATGGGTGGAAAATGTTGTATTATGTTTTTATTGGAAGGTGATAGCATCTTCACAAGTGTTGGGAAACTTTTTTCCTCTATTTACACAGGATTTTGACAAATAAAGCAGTTGCAGCAAATGATGGGAAACCACTGCCTCTCTATCAGAAAGCTCTTTGTGGATTGACTGCTGGAGCAATTGGAGCATGTGTTGGTAGTCCGGCAGATTTAGCACTCATTCGTATGCAGGCTGATGCCACGTTACCCCCTGCCCAACGACGGCATTACAAAAATGCATTCCATGCACTGTACCGCATTGTTTCAGATGAAGGGGTTCTAGCACTCTGGAAAGGTGCAGGTCCCACTGTAGTTAGAGCGATGGCATTGAACATGGGCATGCTTGCCTCTTATGATCAAAGTGTGGAGTTCTTCAGGGATTCCCTTGGTTTTGGCGAAGCTAGTACAATAGTTGGTAAGATATGTCAAAAACTTTCTATATGTACTTAGACATGCACCTCACAGAGAAATATACTAGTATAATGATATCCGTCTCCTGTTAATTTGTAATCATGTTTTTCCATTTACTAAACAAGTGAGTTTTCTTGGATTTCCACCGGTGGCTTTTGTGCTAAACTCATTTATCTTTTCCAAGCACCAAAGAAGCCGTTAGAGTTATCTTGCATATCTTTACTAAATGATACCTCTCTATACATTTTGGATTTAATCATGACAAGTATTCTTTTCTGGCAAGTCATATTATTAGGTATCTTAGTATTTACCTTTTGAGGTTTTTTTAGGTTGGTGGGGGTGGGGATATTCCGGTTCAATAATCACCGTCAATAAGAAATAGTTGCACATTCAGGCTACATTTTTGGGTGAAGGATTCTGTCCCCACGGCAGACATTGGATGCAGTCAGTGTTCCTCCTTGATTTTATTCTTCATTCGGGGCTTCTATCTTTTCTTATTCTTGTTCTGCAAGGTTGTCCTAAAGGTTGTTCTTGTGTAGAATGTTCTGCCATATATAACACTGTTGCTTTGATCTCCTCTTGTTCTTGCTGCTAACAACAGCTATGATGGTTTCATGTGCTGTATGGTAGCTCTTCTCATTTTTTAAGATTTGTATTTTGTTTTTGGTAAAAATAAAACTATGTTTTGGTCAAACTAAATACAATTCCATTATTTGATTAGTCACCTTTTTTAATAATTAATTGCCTTAATAAAATCAAGAAGCATTTTTAATAATCAAATGCAGATAACCAGTTTATAATATTATGAAAGTATGAAAAATTTAGAAATGCTAAAGCACAAAGTGTGTAATCTGCACCCAGGCCTTGTTATCAAGGATTTTGAACACGACTCTACACAGGTTTTGGAGTGAGGCAAAATTATGGCGGCCACTTCTTTGTACCTGACACTTGTGCATTGGCCCTAGCTCTAGTCGCAAGCTTACCTCCTTGTCATTCAGCTGGATGGATATCATCGTGGTTGGTCCAATTGTTTGGTTAGAGGTGTGGTTGTGTTATGAGAAGTCCTAATTCTATGTTAGAAATGATTTGAAAGAGCATAATCTAGCTGAAGATATTGTTTTTGATAGATTGGGTAGAATAAGATTTGTGTTGCTGACTCCAACTAGTCAGGATAAGCCACTATAGTTTATTTTTTTTTGGAGGGTTCGTTCCTTTTCGACATTGGATACTAATAGTTTATTATATGTCAAATGCGTAGACTAGAAAGCACATATGGATATTAATATTTAAATTACATGTAACCATCTTTTAGATACGTTGAATTCCTGTACTTGGTGATCTTCTGGAACCCTCTCTCTCTCTCTCTCTCTCTCTCTATTTTGACATGGCTTTTCTAATGCTAAGAATGAAGTTGAGCTTGTTAATCACCTTATTAAAGAAACTTCTCAATACAGTTAAATGTTTTAGCAAGGATAGCATTTCTACCTTGTTAGCTCTCAATGCTGTCATAGCATGCTTTGGAAGAAGTAGTGAAGCACCATGTCATTGGCTTTCTATTTTAGCTTTTGCTATGCGGGATTGTGAGATAACTGTTGATTTGGTGGTGGCAGCTTCTGCCTTGGTGTTATGGTCATTCTATGACTTGTCTACCATTCCATGTATCCATTTAACAGCTTACAGTAATCGAGGAGGTACATTGGATAAAAAACACTTGTTGTGATGATCTGCACAGGTTCCTATCTGCATTATTGGCCTATAGTTATTTTAGCCATTGTATTTACCATATAAATCTAAGAAATTATTGGGGTCAGTATTATAGGACATCATTCCTTTTATAGTCATTATATATCAACAGAGTCCAAAGTATATTTGCATTCCTTAGTGGCTGGGATTTCTCCTGTAAAGATTTTTTATCACTTTCATTTTCGTATTGATATGAAAGTAAGTTTTGGTATTTATGTGTGATGCTAACTACTTTTCCTTTTCAGGGGCCAGTGCTGTTTCTGGGTTCTTCGCTTCGGCTTGCAGTTTACCATTTGATTACATTAAAACCCAAATACAGAAAATGCAACCTGATGCCAATGGGAAATATCCGTACACTGGTTCTTTGGACTGCGCAATTAAAACTTTAAAATCTGGGGGACCCTTGAAATTCTACACTGGTTTTCCTGTCTATTGTGTTAGAATTGCCCCTCATGTCATGGTAATCTCTCATAAATTTTGTTTTCTTTATTGTCTGAAGAGCTCTTACGTATTATATTTTGGCCATTGATTTGAATTTTGGGTTGGTTGTTTTTTCAGATGACATGGATATTCCTGAACCAAATCCAGAAGGTTGAGAAATCCATTGGGTTGTAGAGTTGCAGATAAGAGTAGTAGTAGTACTTCATTGGAGTTGAGCTTTGAACATCACAAGTAGATTTTTTGGCTTTGTATCGTCAGATTTCATGGCTGGTTTTGGCAATCTTAAAGCTGGCAAGAATCTTAACGGTTTGACGCAGTAGGGTTTCTTAATCGATTCGTGGCATATGATCAGAAATCATACTTGATAATATTTTAGGAGGGAATAGAAGCTATGCTAGCAGTATCAGTTGGCCCTGAACTTGATTTGTTTCTAGTGAATTGATGCAGATGAGAGTTTAAGCACAAAGCAATTAGTAGTGATTATTTGGATTATTCACCCATTTAGGGCCGTCAACGAGTCGAGCTAGCTCGGCTTAGGCTTGGGCTCAACGTGTATTAGTCGAGCTTAAGCTTGTGATTCAAGCTTGAGCCTAAAAAACAGCTCATGAGCTTGAGTCGAGCTCGGATAGGTTCAGGTCGGTTAAAGCTTGGTTCGGTTTGTGTATAAAATTATACATCCATATTCCTATATCTCATATTTATATTAAAATGAAACCTACATATTAATATATTATACTTTATATAATAACAATTATTAATTATAATATTGATAGATTTGAATTAAGCTAAGCTTCTTTTTAAGCTGAGCCTTTTATGAGTCGAGCATTTTGTGAACCCAAAATATTTTAACAAGCCGAGGGGAGTCTGAACCTTGAGATTTTAACGAGCTTGAGTCTTGCTTAATGTTTATGGGCCTGAGTCGAGTTGGACAAAGCTTGGCTTGGCTCGTATACAGTAAGATGCATTGCTAGCTTATGAATTTAACCAAAACAAAAAAAAAATCACTCGCTTCTGTAAACACTAGTCACGGAAGCACGTGCCTATTTGACAGTAGCAGACGTTAGTATTTTCGTTTTTGGGTCTTTCTGGGCATTACTTGTGTAAGGGAATGACATTTGATGTAAACCCAATTGAGAGTAGATGATACACATGCAATTTTATACTCGTTCATTTGATAATGCACTTGAGTGAATCACGGTGAAATTGAGGGTGGGGCTCTAAACGAGCCGAGCTTTGTCTAGCTTGGATTAGGCACCTCTCCGATGTTGCTATCATAACTATACCACATAAGCACCTCTATGATGTTTTAAGTATTTTTAGTTGTTGTAGATCAAATGTAGAAAATGTATGACTTATAATATCTATCTGGGATGCCTTCATTTGATCATTAACTTTAATATTTAATAGTGAAAAGCTTCTTCGGTATAACAAAGGGCCATCTTTGTCATTGCAAGTCCAGCTTCACGACTAACTTAGGATTGTTAAGAGATTTAACATAAGTATTATGCCGGCTACCAACTTGATGCAACTCTCCTCCTTTACTCGGACTTGGAACCGGCAATGCCCAAAGGATATAGCAATACACAACATTGGCGGAGTTTACTTAGGGCATGGATAGTTCAAATTTTGACTTGTAAAATGGAGAGAATGGTCAACGTTAGTCATGATACTTGACATCAGTTCATTCGTAGTCAAAACCACATTATCATGCTGAAAACATGCATTCAAGTGGATCTCATTTGGATAAATTTCGATAATGTTGGACATGCATTAGTTACTCATCCTAGGACTGTCAACGAGCTGAGCTAGTTCGGTTCAGGCTAAGGATCCACTCGCATGAGCCGAGCTTGAACCCAAAAATATATAAATTGAGATATCATATATATATATATATATATATATATATATATATATAATCAATAAGTACAAAGTTAATGACTTAATATGTTTAAACCAAATAGTTATTTATTTATTTATTGAGCTAGGCATGAGCCCTACGAAGTATACCGAGCTTGAGCCGAGTCTGAACCTTGTCCAAATTTTACAAGCATGAGTCGAGGTGGGCAAAGCTTGGCTCGTTTACAACCCTAATTCATCCATCACAAAACCCAAACCAAATTAACCCGGTTAATAATATATATATTAATGTTTATGGTTTAATAGTTTTATGATTTAATAATGAATCTAGCTAGCCTAATGCTTATGATTTAACAATATTTAATAGCAATATGATTTGTTTCAGTTGAATGTGTTGGGTAAGTTAGATTTGATTTTTTTAAGTATTTGTACATTGTGTAGGTTGGTTTTAAGTCCAAATACATGGCTAAAGCTGTAATTGTGCTTATCAACCCGAATTAACCCTATCCAAACTAACTTCGAATTACAATGTGGGTTGGTTTTAGAGTTTACAAAATACATTCGGTTTGGTGTTTGGGTTTCATAATTCAAGTTTCAAATCAAGTGGGGCTAGGTTTGAATATATCATACTCTTTTGAAATATCTGGAACTCACTAAACAAGTACTATATACACACTTTGAGAATCAAATTTACCTGCATATTATTGCTTTTTTGCAAGCTTCACAG
>JAUPMG010000001.1:257245-272022 GCA_031762675.1 Pachysandra terminalis | reverse complement strand
CACAACATATGCCTATTTTATGCATAATGACCTTGTATCGGGTCTAATGCTTGACTTGACCTCCATAATTCCATATTGCTGGAGTTTATAGTTATAATGAGAGTGATTATAATCTGAAAATTATAGGATTGTGAGGAAGTCCCGGATGGACAGGTTTGGATGTGTTGAGGGAGTATAATCCCAATAGACCAAATTTGTGTTTACTCCCAAGGTGAGGGATAGTTCTTGTATGAGTGTCCCAAGAGACTTGTGGAAAGATGATAGGTAAGGGAAAACTCACATTAGTGAGCCCAATAGCCGAATCATGAGAGTGAAATCTGTTAGTAGATCGGCTAATGTATAGTTCACAAAGGAAGTTCTAGGTGATGCCTTGGGAGTTGTCCCTATGATCGGAAATAAGTGAGAGGATTGAGCTCTCTAGGTCGCAGCCCCTAGAAACTATGATGTACACATAGAATAATTCATTACCACATTGCCATGTATTGGGGATGAGTTCTGGGTGAAGCATATTGGGGATAATTCATTACCACATTGCATGTATTTTCTGCTTCCTTTAAGGCAAAAGGCTCTACGTTATAGCAATAGCTTTTCTTTGATGTTGAAAAATGTTAATTGAATTCAATTGTCTGTGATTTATCTTTTTAATACAAAATGCTTAAATTTCTCTGTCCCTAATTAGCTATTTGATGATAATAAGCAGTTGTAGTTATCTGATCTAGTATGAAGTTGCATATAGATAGGTAAGAGATTAAAAGTCGAGCTCAAGTTGGGAAAGTCTCAGGCTTTTAGCTAAGATGAAGTTGCAAGTTTACATTGCCTCAAGCAGGTTTGAAAGCTGTGACAACTTGACCATTGATCTGAAAATTGTACTTGCAGAGAGCCCTTATACTGTGATGTAAATGACTGATTTCAACTGTGCTTCTGCTGAGGAGATACTGTTATTTGAATTTTAACCTAATGATTTCCATTAGAAATACTATCAAGATATGCTGAACCACCTTTGTTGTAACAGTAACAAGTCATGGAAATTTAATCAAAACTGTTCAAGCTATTTAGAGAATAGACAAGATGTACAGAAAAACTGCTACTAAATCCAAAAACTACCAAAAGGGGAAAAATCTGTCCTATTGTGACTAATTCTTGCAATAGAAATTCCATCAGTCAGGATCCATACTTTCAAGAGCCTCATCTGTACGAAACCTTTCAACTATTTTGTTCCCACTGTCAGCATCACGCAGCTCTACCTGCAAAAGCCAAAAATACCTTACCCATTCAAATAAACAAAGAGGTAAAGTCAGAAATTTACTAACACAAGTTGGAGAGACAGAGAACACTAAAAAAGGTATGCACAAAGATAAATATGCCATATACGATAAACACTTGAGAAGATAAGCTAATGTAGAAAGAGCAAGAGCATGGAAACAATATAGGTGCTATACTTTTGATGGTATTAATTATTCAACATTGAGAATTGGCAGAATTCTAAATTGCTAAAAAAAGAGCTGGATATTATTTTCAAATAAGTTGAAGAAACCTTAGAAATGAAAACTGAATTTTCCAAGTGAATCACTACTTTGTCATACAGGCTACAGCATTGTTTTATAACATCGAAAATCTGATTAAGGCTAGATAAGACAGCACTAGCCAAAAGCATCAACAACAAATATTTGTTGCAAAAACACTTAAAAAGTAAAAAGCTGCACACTTCAAAGCAAATGGAAAGTGAAGTTCTTAGCACACAAGTTAATAGCAAAAAAGACAACCATATTGATAGCTTAAATAAATATATAACTCATCTAAGTGTGAAAATGATTCGATAAAATAGATGAATATCAGTATACCGTACTCAGTATAATGCTATTCACAATAGCATTTTACCAAGATTGTTAGGAGGGTGTTCAAATTCGAGTTATTGGAAGTGTTTCAGGATTTTTTCCATGAATTAGCAAAATATAATTGCTATTATTCTGATTTTGATCCCTAAGAAGAAGGGAGTCAAGGAGATGAAAGACTTTATGCCTATCTGTCCGATCACTAGCATGTACAAGATCATTTCAAAGGTGTTGGCTAGGCTAAGGGAGATTATAGGGGGAATTGTTTCTGAAAATCAGAGTGATTCTATCCATGGAAGACAGATAATCAATAGTGCTCTAATAGGTGATAGCTATTGAGTGTGTGGAGGAGAGGTTTAGGATTGGTGAGGGAGGTTTGGTATGTAAATTGGACATTGAGAAGGCATATGATAGGGTGGAGTGGGAGTTTCTTGTTATTGTATTAGAATGGAAGGAATTTGGCTCTAATTGGCGTAAACAGATGGCAGGCTGTATTAGAAGTGTGTCCTTCTCGTTCATTCTCAATGGTAAAGTAAAGGGCAATTTTTCTTCTCCTAGGAGAGGTTGCATATGGAAGAACTATTGTCACCCCTTCTTTTCACACTGATAGGGGATGCCCTTAATTTCTTCCTATATCGGGCAGGTGTGATAGGACTTAGGAGACCTGGTCTCGGCATCACACATGAGTTTGCCAATGACACAATACTATTCTTCGAGGCTGAAAAGGAACTGGTATATTGAATCAAATGATCCTTAGATGCTTTACGATGGTGTTGGGTATGAAGATGAACTTGGACAAAAGCTTAATAGTCGGAATTCATGTGAGTCCTGAGAGGCTTCAGGCTTGTACAAGGGTTCTAGGGTATGAAATTCGGGCTGGTTTATGAGATATTTGGGTTTGCCTTTAGCTAATAATCCTAGGAGACTTGAGTTTTGGGGCCCATATCATTGAGAAGCTAGAAAAAACGCTGGTCACTTGGAAAAGGAATTATCTATCCTTAGGATGTAGAAGAACCTTGATCCAAGCAACCTTGACCAATCTCTGATTCATAAGAGTAGCAAAGATGATTGAAAAATGTCAAAGAGATTTTCTTTGGGAGGTGGGAGTTTCAAGAAAGAACACTTGGTGAAATGGGAGATAGTGTGTAAGGAGAAGAACACCGATGGATTTGGAAAGTATTCAAGCGTTCTTTTCAAAAAATGGCTATGGAGATGGAAGTTTAATTTGGATTAGAACTCCCTGTGGTTGAAGGTCATCTCTAGTAAGTATTGACTTTATGAAAACGGGTAGGATATCAACCCTTGTGCAATAATATATTGTGCTAGCCCCGGAGAGCGGTTGCGTCTTTGGCTCCCACTGTTTTACCCCCACATGCAGTTTTCTTTGGATGTGGTTCTCGCGTTAGGTTTTGGTCAGATGTTTGGTGGGGAGATATCTGTTTATCAACTCGTCTCCCCTGTCTTTTGTATCTCATTTGGAACTTGTGGTTTCTGATATTCTTTTATGATCATCTAATGAACATGGTTTTAAATTTCGCCGGCATGCTGCGGCATGCCGCTGAAATGTCGCCATTTCCCCCCTTGGCGAAATGGAGATATTTCCCCATTTCGGCGAACTATAGCGAAATTTTGGCGAAACCCCCTTTGCGAAACGTCTAGCAAAATCGAAATTTAAAACCTTGAGAATGAATCGGTGCGGAATCTTGATCTTAAGAGAGATCCTAAGCCTGCGGAGTTGGTTATTAGCTTCCTTGATTTCTTAAAGGGTCTTTATTGCTGATAGCTCTCGAAATTCTAGGATTTGGGTACCTGACTCTAGAGGTTTTTTCCATCAGTTCCTTCTTCCGAGTCATTCATAGGGATAGAGATATTCCCCCTGTTCCATCCTTTTCTCGCCTGGTTTGGAAGACTTGGGCTCCTCCTAGGGTTTGTGCTTTTGTTTGGATGTCGATTCTTTACAAAATTAATACTTGCGCCCATCAAAAGAAAAAGAAGCACTTGGAGATGTCCCCAAAAGTCTATGCCATGTGTTTGAGAGAAGGAGATTCAATAGATCACCTCTTTCATTGGTGTGAGGTTGCTTTTTCCATGTGGATTTTTTTCCTACAGGCGGTTGATACAGTGTCGATCATGCCTTCACGACTTCACCTTCTACTAGATCAGTGGAGATTGCAAGGATTAGGGAAGAGGGGAAATCTGATGTACAGAACACTTTTCCTTGGAATCCTAAGGGCAATATGGGGAGAAAGGAATAGAAGGATTTTTTAGGATAGACAGAGAAGCACTTCAAGTATCATTAATTCAGTGATATAGATGGTTGCTTCATGGATGGTGGTGCATTTAGCTTTAAGAAAAGTATCGACTTTTGATATAAGTAGAGATTGTGTTAGTATTACCAGATCATCACTATCTTCATCAATCATCAGTGCTTTATTGAGACCACCGAGGACTGGGGCCATCAAACTCAGTTTTAATGGCTTTGTTTTGAAAATCCAAGTCCTTCTAGGGTGGGAGGAGCTTTTAAAGATCATACTGGGACCATTTTTTCTACATGATTTCTCAAGACCGATTAGGATTGGTTATGCAATTTGTGTTGAGAATTTTGCTTTCGCCACTGGTTTGAGGGAGCCACGATCTCAGGCTTTTTCTACATTAGATGTGGATGAAGATTTGCTTACAATGGTGTCATGATTATCTTCTACTTATACATGCTCCTGGAGACAGCCATTTCATTAGTCCTCTGTTTTATATCTCATGATTTGAACTTCTCTTAACTCATTTTCCCAGGTCAGCTGATGATTTAGTTGACAAAGTGGCTAGGGTTGGGTGGTGGTTCAATCTAAGAACATGTTATCGAGTGGGGAGTGAGGTTATTGCTTGTATCTCATTTCATGTGCTTTGCTAGCTATAGCGTGTGAGTGAGAGATATAGGGCTACTTTTGTAATTCTAGTCTGCTAAGAATTTTTTTTTATTGTTCTTCTTTTTCAGTCCATCTCCGACTGCATATACTTAGATGGATGCTTCTTTATATATATATATATATATATATATACAAACACACGCACACATGTCACTTGATTTATTCACAAAAAAAGAAGCTTGCATCAAACGTGGATGCAAAGTATATTTGAGCTATTAATAACAACCAAAGGGCAAAGTGAGTTTCAAAAATAAACCTGTATCGTCGCTCCTCCTCTTCCATGTTGTGTGTGCTGTGTTTTTAGGACCTAAAACCAAGTTAAACACCCAACAATTACATTACACACTAACCTTAAACAATACAAAAACAAGAGGTGGTAATGCCAAACCAAATTACCTGGTAAACACGCCCTGAAGTAGATTAAGAAAACCCAGATTTAAAACACATACAAATTGTTAGAATTGAACTTGGATCGACAAAAAATTCAAACTAGATGACTTGCTAAGCCTTCTAAAAATAAGATTGCCACCTTTTCTTTGAATAACTTGTCCAAATCTGACCTGCAACAAGTGGGATGAAGTTATAAAATGAAATATCTTGGCAGACTGAAAGCAAGGGTAAATGCACAAAAATTGTTTTTGCTGACTGCTAGATTGACAAAGATCTATCATTGAGGCTATGTTTCTACTTAAACAATTAGTAAAGAAGTTTAGAGATAAGAAGAGAGACCTTCATATAGTTTTGGACTAAAACATGTTAGTAAAGTGCCTCTAGAATTAATCTTGTGGATTTTATGCAAACAATCCAAGCAAATACACTAATATTAGTAAGAATCTGCATGGGGGAGCATTGATTGTCGAAGAACAATTGGAAATTCGATGACAATATGCTTATACAAAGGGTTAACTATGAGCTTGTATCAGTATCATTTTGCATTGACTTGGGTGAATTGGCAACTCGTATTCAAGGGCAAGTTCATGTTATTTTTATATTACAAGTGATACATTATTAGTGGGCCAAACAATATAGAGAGTAAATGCAATGCTAGAATTATGAAGTGATACCTAGGAATCAAAGAGATTTCAAGAATAAGTTGACCTAAGATGCAATATATGGAATCAAACTTCAATACAAATGGTAATAGGTCCCAAGCACTGGTAAGAACTGAGAACCAAGATATTTCCAAAAGTAACCGCTTCTGTTTTCTTGATCCATTGTAAAAAAAGGAGATATTTCTGTTGATGTTGCGAGTAGAATTGAAGTTGGATGGCTTAGTGTTATAATCCTAAATGTTAAAGATTTAACCAAATAAGTTTCCACTAGTCCTGGGGCTTTTGGAACAACGGTTAGGTCCGTAACAGATGGTTTCAGAGCAGGCACCACGTCACGGGTTCGAGTCACAGAAGAGGTGACCAATAGGCTGGATTAAAATGCCTCAGTATTATGTATGAGCATGGTGCCAAGTCATTGAATACTGATAGGTGAGTGAAGCCACCAAAGATAAAAGGCTACCTACCATCTAGTCAGTGTCAGTAGACTGGGCTGCCGTAGATGTCGGCTACGGAAGCGTGGTGGTTGTTACGATCCTAAATGTTAAGGATTTAACCAAATAAGTTTCCACAAGCCCTAGGGCTTTTGGAAAAACGGTTAGGTCCATAACACTTACGCAAAAGATACGCTTCTAGAGTCTTTTATGATTGCATTATTCAAGCTACAGATACTTCTTGACAGATTAAAATGGCAGGAAAGAATTTGCATTGGTAAACAAAATTAGTTGCGATAAGACATTAAATCAGGTGAAAACATGCATGAAATTTAAGTGCTAAAAATCTGCTAATATAAGTTCTGTGAGTGTGTGACACCATCACAAGAGTCAGACTATACCCAATATAACCATTTGTTTGCGAGCTTTATAGGGATTGATCTGACGCGTTCCATCAGTTCCGGGGCATTTGGCGTATTGGCTAGGTTCGTAACAGACATAAATTAGGTTGGGAACAGACTCAAATTGAATTCTGCCAGATTTCGATATTTGAATGAATTAACCACATACCTAAAACAAGATTTTCTTATACCTCAATGGAATCAACATTTCTTTTTCATTGTACATCGTGGATAATCAAAGTGAGAGCCAAGAAAATTAAAAACAAAAATTGAATTAAATTGATGATCGAACAGTACTTGAGGATAAGAATAACTTACGTCAGAGCCGAGAATCTTGGCTCCTCGGTGTTGGATGGCAGAACATGGAAAAGTGAGCGTTCCACGTGGCAAATATCTATCCGGCGAGTTCGTCAAATGATGCGATGATCTGTAACTAGTTAGGGTTCTCTGATACCGCGAATTTAAAGAATGAGATTTAGAAGTGGCTACGGCAACGAAGAGAGCATGAGATAATCGTCTTCTCAGAGCTTGCATTGGTACCGGCAAGATGAAGGTCCGATCAAATTCACCGGAGATAGGAATCGGAGTATCTTAGGTTAGGCCTCGCGTGGGGTTCGTTTGATCTTTAAAACTTAAGACCCCACAACTTTCTATATTATAGAACGCCGCTATAATTCTTTATATTACATATGAAGACCACCTGTGTTCTACAATTTTAGTAATGCCCCACTATTTCATATTGGTTTGTTCAAACGCCCCTGTTATTGAAAATGAATGATACCACAAAACCAGGTTTGATTATATTTGGTATGAAAATTATCAGATTGGCGAGAAGAAGAGTGAAAGAGTATTATCATGTCATTATAAAGGGAAAAATTTGTTCTAATAGAAAAGGTTGATATAATTTTATTTTTTTTTGTACTGGTCTAGTTTCTCGGTGAGGTCTACATCGTACAATTTTTTGATAACTAGGTGTCCAGGCCAGCTTACGCACACCTCGACTAGTCTCAAGAATGACTAGCACAGCATCTCACCGCTATAGTCCCTCACTTAAATTTGAATTTGCTCAAGTGCGGAATCGAACTTATGACCCGTGTGCTGAACCACACAATCACACCTTCGCCCTTACCACTTGAGCAACCCAGGTCTACATCGTACAATTAATGTAAAATAATATAAATGTTGATCGAGATCAAGTAAAAATAATAAATATAGTAAAAACGAAGATTAAAACAATGCACACACATATATATAGCTCAACAAAACCTATGTTCATGAGAGGGAAAAGCTTCCAATATCAAAAACGAATTATAACTTATATTCCTATAAGACAAATCCCCAATATATCTTTATTGTACCATATATTTTACTATACATATGTAGTGAACTTTCCCCTTGAATTTAAAGACTGGTGAATATAAGTTGCTCGCGATCTCTACTAATATTTCGTTGATAATTTTTGAATTGTTTACCCTTATTGAATGGGAAATTAGTTGCATTTTCTGTCTTCTCGTCTTTTGCTCCAATCTCTTGTATTAGAATTAAGGGTAAATTACACTTTCACCCCCTAAGATTTGTATCACTAGACTCTTCAGGTTTTTGGAACTAAATTGACTCTTTTTTTTTTGAAATCTAAAGGGTGCCATAATTTACTCTTAATAAAATATAAAATTACTCTTCTCAAATCCACCACCTCCACTTTCACCACTACCTTGAGGTCTTTGAAGCTACATTGACCCTCTTTATCTGAAATCTCAAGGGGTTGATAAACTGATTTATCCTTAATAAAATATAAAATTACTCTTCTCAAATCCACCCGCTCAACTTCCACCCTCCACACCACCACCCCCACCCCCACCAGTGGTGGTGGTGATGATGGTGGTGCGGTGGTGGTAGTGGTGTAATTTAGTCGGTTTGGTTCGGTTTAGTGGTCAAACATAAACCAAATCGATTTATATTACACTAAACTAAAAACCGAACCAAACCGAATTAGAAAACCGAAAACGAAATCGAACTATAATATATAAAACCAAAAACCGAACCAAACTGACATAAAAACTAAAAAATTCACTTGTTTGGTTCGATTTGACAAAATTAATACTATTTTCAATACAAAACATACACACACACACACACACATATATATATATATATATTATATAATATACTTGGTTTTTTCGGATCTATTCGGTTTAGTCAAAGCCTTAACCAAAAACCAAATCGAACTAATTTGGTTTTTTTTTTTTCTAAACCATAATCAAACCAAAATGAAAAAAAAAACAAACCAACTTTTTTTTGGTATGGTTTGTTCGATTTTCGGTTTTAACCGAACCAATTGACACCCCTAAGTGGTAGTAGTGGGGATGATGAATTTGACAGGAGTAATTTTATATTTTATTGGGGTTAAATCACTACATAACCCCGTTTGAGATTTCATATAAAGGGGATCAATGTAGTTTCAAAAACCTCAGGTGGTCTAAGTGCAAGTGGTATAAACCTCAAGAGTGAAAGTATAATTTACCCTAGGGTCCGATTGTTTCAAAGAATTGGAATTGATGTTAAGAATTGTAATTCCAATTCTAATTGATTGAGATTTAGAATTGTGTAGAATTGAGATTTTGATAATTGGATGTCAACAAATAATTGGAATTTGAAATTTTTTCTGCTTATTTTATTTTATTTTTTTGATTTATTTTAAAAATTTTAAAATTTTAATATTTTAAAAATTTTTAAATTTTAATATTTTTAAATTTTTAATATTTTAATATTTTATATATTTTTTTTTCATTTTTTGGGTAAATTACACTTAGACCCCCATAGTTATCTAACATTGACAGACAGACTTCCAGTGTTTTCTGAGATGGCAATGACACCCCTTGAGTTTTGAACTTAATAGCAGAGACACCCCTTCTGTTAAGTAAACCTTATAACTTATGCTAATGTCAGCCAAAATAATTGATAATAAGACGATTTTACCCTTTAAAACACAAAATGACATTTACACCATTCTTCTTAAAATTTTTAATTTCGATTATACATTTTATCTCTTTCTACTAAATTCTCTAGGATTATACCCTTTATCTCTTGTTATCACCCCCATGCACCACCACCACCACCACCACCATGGTGTGCAAGGGATGGTGGTGGTAAGTGTGTTGAGCAATAAGGTTAAACTTGTCTTTTAATAAATAGGTTTATTTTTATTTAAATGAATAAACTATTGTGAAGGTATGATGGTAATTGCGCTATTTTCGTTAATGGTGTCTATCCAAAATATCTGACTGGGGGGTGTCAGTGCCATTTTAGAAAGCACAAGTGGTATGTCTGCCAGTATCAGATAACTGAAGGGGTGTAAGTACAATTTATCCTAATTTTTTTAATTTTTATTTTTGTGTTAAAGATATATGTAAATCCGATTGACTCGACAACCAATTGGAATTCACGGGATAGAGAATTGCAATTAACAACTTCCCCCTTAGAATTCGGCTGCTTCAAAATAACCTACAAATAAATTTCATAGAATTCATGTAAAATTTGAATTCCAATTCCTTAATGCACTCCTAAACAGAAAATTTGAAATTGGAGACCCCAATTCCAATTTCAGCCCTAATTCTATTTTCATTTCCACGAATCAATCGGGCCCTAGAATTAATTGGAGAAATCACGTTTGGATACAGATGCTATGTACCATCGTCATTTGTTTCTGTTTGTCTATATACAGCTCTCTCGCTTCCTCTCTCTCTCTCTCACACATTCACACTATCTAAGAGTATGATAAGAAATAGTAGAAAGGAGAAATGTACTTATACCGTCAATGTATTATTGCTCTAAAAGCTCTAAAGGAGGGGAGGAAATCGGCTGTGGGTTACGCTGTGGGATTTCCTGTGATTGATTTAGAAAATAATTTTGCATGTTTTTTAATTCAATCACAAATCACATCATACGATAGACCACATGGTAGCCCACAGGTGATTTTCTCCCCCACAAAGGAGTTTGTTTTTTCATCCAATCACAAATCACCCCATACGGTAGACCACATGGTAGCGCAGAGTTGATTTTTTCCCACAAAGGAGTCCGTCGTTTAGACAGGACCGACAGCTTCTTCTCCTTCCGAGATGTCAGAAGAGTGGTTTCACGATCCTTCAGCAATGTCAGAAGAGCGGTTTCCTTTCACGAATGGCTTATACTCAGATGCATTGCACTACTTGTTGGCAAAAGAAAAAGACTGAAAAAGAAAAGAAAGAGAGTAACGTGCATGGCAGTAATTGTTGGGCCCATGCTCACATGTCAGCTTACGGACAAAGCCCTACCCAACCACCACAATCTCATACTTTTTCTTTTTTCTTATTTTTCTAGTGTTGCTGGAATCACTATTTACCCATCCACCACAATCTCATATATTGAAAAATCTCTCGTCAATCCTCACAATTCTTTGAGTTTTGCCTCTGAAGAGAAGAGAAGAAATATATGTTTATTTTATTTTTTTGATAATTGGGTGACTAGGCAGGTCCGTGCGCACCACGACTAATCCCCAAGATCTTGAAATTAACGATCAGGTAAACCTCCAATGGTTCCAAGTGAAACAATCTTCCGTAAAATTGAACCCCAAACTTGTTATTTCTTGAGACACCAGTTGCAAGTGACCATTGGGACAACCCCTTGAGATTAAAGAGAAGAAATGTGTGTTGCAGCCCACTGGAAATTCACCCCGATCGTTAATTAAGTGGGTCATAGCAATGATCAAATAAAACAAATGGGTTATGAAATGATGAATCAGTGTAAGAATGGAGACTCATAAAAATGAATTATCCTCATCATTCCAAAGAAAAATATCCCTCTTTGCTTAAGAGATTAAATGATCATTGTTTGATTAAAATGCTTTGTGGAGGTGATCAAAACAAATAAAGTAAACACCCAATCGAATTAGCTTAAGCGACAGGCTCTCCAGCTTAGGAACTGAAGGTCCTAAGTTCGTACTCCCGAACTTATTTGATATATGGTCTTTATGGGTAGGATCATGTATCCGTGATTCATCCTATCCCCACTAAGTCGGGGAATTCGAGTCGCCAAAAGAAAAAAACCTAAAATACCGAACTTATTTGATATATGGTCTTTATGGGTGGGATCATGTATCCGCGGTTTACCCTATCCCCACTAAGTCGGGGAATTCGAGTCACCAAAAGAAAAAAAACCCTAAAATAATGATAAGCCAAAACTAACAAAAAAAAACATTTTTTTTTAATTAAAGAACTACGTACATACATTACAAACAAAGGTCACAAATTAATCAATAAACACCATATCTATCTGTAACTTTTACTTAAGTATTTAATAAAACTGATTTATTTGAGTTACGAATCAATCAATAAGAGAAAAAGAGAAAAAAAAATACTTAAAATTTTATTACAATTAAGAATAAATGATGGGTCCCACAAGTACACATGAGAGTTGTGATATATAAAATTAAAATGATGTAATAATACAATACCAAGTACATGAATCACAAACCCAAGCAATTGTCACAAACAAACAATCTGGAAAAAGGAAAAAAAAAAAAAAAAAATGGAGTCAAAACCTTCATCATCAACATTCTCAAGCAATTTCTCCTCCTTAAATCTCGTTCGTTTCGATCCATGAAGCTCTCTATATAAAGAGAGAAGAGAGAGAGAGAGGGATCTTGGTATCTACATCACACGAAATCCATCAACAGATCTAAAACAATAAGCCACATATAAGGGCCGTTAATGAAGCAAAGACTGTTGGAACGAAGATGGTTGCATCTGAGGTAGGGCTTGGAGCTGGAGCTTCTGCAGCTGCAACATTTTGAGCTGCAGAGACAGCCATGATCATGATCACAGCAACAAACATTCTCATCTTCATTGCCTCCATCTCTCTTTCTCTATCTGCGATTCTCCTATGTAGAATAGACCAGAAAGAAAAAGTATTGCAGGAGAGAGAGAGAGAGGAAAGAGCAACGATGATGATAACAACAACGGGAGGCTGTTTCAAGGTTTTTAAAAGGAAAAAAAAGAGAAAGAGGGATTTACGGGCAGAATTCCCGAGCTGACCGTTTTCTATCCTTTGTTTAGAGGGGTTCGCTTGGCTGCCCGTTGTTGACAGAGTGTCTGCCATTTGGTGCCAAACAGCTGTCATATTATACCCCTTTGTGGGTCTCCACCATTTGCTGTATTTCTTTCTTAAATAATCTTAAACTGCCATTTTTATTCTCTTTGACAGTGACTTTGTAAATCTTATTTGGTGGAATTATTCTGACAGTTGCAAAATTGGGAATAGATTATAAATGAGAGGTTATCTGTGTTTCAATTTTGTTTGAAGGGATTGAGCTAACATGCGCCTATAGTATGATATGGTTATAAGAAAAAAAAACATTGGGATGGTTTTGATTTTGAGTGATGATCATAGTTTTAAATTTTGGAAATATCGTTGATTTCGGCTGGCCAAACGAAACCGAAATATCCGAATTTTTGGATATTTTGACGAAATTTTGTTGAAATTTTTTTTTTATTTAAAATAATTGTCAAAATAATGTTTGAAATTAGTCGAAATTTCGTTTATTTCGCTGAAATAAATTCACTTATTTTTTTATTTACAATATTTTAATATAGACATAATTTAGCCAATTTCTTTCTTTTTTTTTCTTTTTTTTTAATAAGTACTAAGTAATAACTTATATAAAAAGTGATATTTTCATTAGAAATATATCATTTATGAACATACAAATTAAAAAAAAAACAACAAATAATATTTTGATTAATAATGTGAAATAATACAAAAGTTTATAACTAATAAATACAACATTTATATTACATCCAAAAAGTATATAAGTATCCAAAATATATTGGATTCAAATTCAAACTAGAGTGGTCTAACGATCTGTAACAGAAACTGATCATTTGACCATAATACCCCTCAATCAATAATAATTGTAATAAATATAAATTATTTTTTAATTATTTATTTTATTTTATTTTATTTTTTGTTATCATTTTTTATTTTTTATTTTTTATCCTATAATTATATGAGATCAATGAGGTTTTCACAATTTTCATTGATACTAAGCTTCTTTCTTCTTCCATATAACCATCTATTTTGTTCTTAAGATGATCAAACAAAGTATCCAAGGGTATTTTTGTCCATAAAATATACTTTCAACTATAGGGGAGGTGTTTGTGATGACCAAAGTTTAAGGGGCACTTGTTGCTATTATGCTAAACTCAAGGGGGTGTGAATGTAATTTATCCTCTCTTTTTTTACCTTTAAATAGAGTTTTGATTTATTTTGGCCAAAATATATGAAATTTTGGCCAAAAAAGTGACAATTTTAGGTGAAATTGTTTTGGCCACAGTGCATTTATTTCGGCCGAAATAATTCATTTCAAAAAATAAGGATTTCGTGTTTCGGAGGGGTGATCCGAAATCGAAATTTTGTGAAATTTCGCTGAAATTTAAAACTGGTTTAAGAAAATAAAAAAATAAAAAAAATTGGGGGGTTATATGTTTATAAGTGGGACCAATATATATTTCTAGTTAGAGACTAAGTCACCAAATCGCCAAGCAAGTCTGGGAGCGAAAGCGAGAGTGAGAATGCCAAATTTGAAAACAACTTGTAATCCAGAGCGTCTGCATATATATAAACTATACTTAATGTATAAAGACATTTTAATTTTCATTTTTATTCTCAACCACATATAAGATATAAGATAAAGGACATAATCCATAAAATATCTCAATTTAACCTTCTATCAATTTAATTTAATCTTTTTTTTTTGAATAAAACTCATATATTATTATAATTTTATAAAAACCCCAAAAAATTTACAAAAAAACCCCATGTCTTGTTATTATTTTTTCAAAATAAAACCCATATATTTGTATAAAAACTCCCAACAATTTATAAAAAAAAACCCACATTTTTTTTTTGTTTTTACGCTAATCCACAGATTTGAATTTCACACAGATTTGAATTTCACAGGAATTCTGTGACTTAGGTTAGAGATCAATCAATAGATATGAGATGAGAGGTTTAGAGTTAGCCAAAATCAAAAGGATCATGGTTTTTTTTTTTTTTTTTTTGCCTTTTTCGATTACCATAAAGGATTATATGCATTTTTTTTTATTAT
>JAUPMG010000001.1:222407-232905 GCA_031762675.1 Pachysandra terminalis | reverse complement strand
CTGGTGACATCGACATCGTAAACCTTGCATTCAACGCAACCACCACTGCACCACCAGGTACCTCTCTCTCTCTCTCTCTCTCCTCTTTTCCCTTCCTGTTCTTTTTTTTTTTAATATACAGAGTATCGACTCCTCTTTTCCCTCTCCGTTCTGTTTTTTTTTAATAAAATAAAAAAATACATGTATCGACTGTATCGAGCGATACAATCGATAATCTGTATTTATCGAACCATATCGGTCGATACAATGGATACAACACATGTATCGAACGATACAGTGCTTTTTTTTATTATCATATCACATCGAGTCACTCGATACACGATACGTATCGCCCATATCGGATGATATGATACGATATTTTAATCCATTCCTGCAACAACCATCTCGCCCCAACCCTAGCCCCCTTTAAAAGCATTGTTTTGCCCTTTCCCTCTTCAGAAGACTGTTTTGTCTGAAGAAGAAAAGAGTTTGAATCTCTGCACATATCCCCTTCTACCTCTTTCCAAATCCCCTCCTATAATACGCACGGTTCATCAATACCGCCAATATCCAAAACTTAACCTATCTTTACTAACACATAGAGTTTGCTCCTCCCTAAACACGCCACGTACGACCCTCGTAGTCACAACAACATCTTCTCTGATCAGACCATTTACGCCTGAGACTCCATCGCCAGAGCAACCCCCCTCTGAAACTATCTCGATGTACACCTCTACCTAAAATTAAAATCTCTATTCAAAAATCCAGACAGATTGTGGGATATGACTGACGTATAGTTCCCCCACGCACATTGTCATCCAAGAAGAAGCTGTTCACACTTGCAACAGATCATCAGAGCTACTCGTGTACCCACCTAAATACTTCCGATAGCGATCATTGTGTCTATTTGCCGGAGATGAGCTGGGACACCGTGCAACGCAAAACACCACCCAGTGCTACAGGACTATTCAAAGAGTTGGTAGTCATTGAATATCCAATAGGATTTACTATGGTCTTTCCTATAAATGTTTTGTTACCTTTTCTCCACTTGTGATGAAAATTGCCATTTAGCCCTCAATGATCATAGACATGGAACATGCCTATGTTACTTCTCTATAGATGATATTGTCCTACTCCAGACGTTTTTCCATAACAAAGACCTTTTCAATTGCTTGTTAGTTGCATATATGATGAGAGCTATGCTGAAACTTCACCTAAATCTAAAGTTATTGTAATTTTTTGCCTTCTCTTTAGAATTTAAAGGGAATTTATTTATCGCAACTGTTACATTAAAAGATGTGATTACAGCAAAATAGCCAGAGGGGAGAGGGCGAAAGAAAAACATGAAAGAAACAAGAATTGGAAATTCCACTGTGTTTGGAACCTCGGATTTTGAGAGAAAAGAAAAGAAAATGCTGGAGAAAGCACTTTCTACTGTTTGGTTGAAGAAGGAAAGAATTGGGAATAGAGATTTGGAAAGAAAATAATTTGAAAATTTTTATCTTTTAGGATCAAAACATTTCTCCCCCAAAAGGTAAGAGATTTTGAAAGAAAAGAAAAGAAAGGTAGAGAGCACTCTCCAACATTCCAACCTAACTTACAACATATCTTGTCTTTTCTTGGTGGCTAATCAACTTGACTGGAATATATGATAACTCACCAGAAAGTCATCGGAAGTCGCCGGAATTTGATTTCTTTTCTTTATATGTCTCATCTTAACCAAACACTTCAAAGAAACATTTATCACTTTTTTTCTTTTCTTATCCATTTCCTTTTACTTTTCTATTCTTTTCTTTTAAAATCCAACGTTCCAAACACAGCCTTACAGTCCCCTTTCCTCCCTCCATCAATACTACACTAACAGCAGAAGAGTGCAAGAAATGGACATGGAGAATGCCTCTCATAAAGACTATATTGGGAGAGAGTGCAAGCAAACATGCAAGAATGAAAAATGGGAAACACCCTTCATAAATACTACATTTACAGCCTCTCTCCCTCCAGGATGCAACCTCATTAAGGAGATTTTGAGCAAGTGGTGAAATTATTAAGGGCATAAAAAGGTTTTTGCAACCAAAGTGGCAGCAACTGGTACAGGCAAACAACTTCCTAATGGCAGCGATTTTCAGTGACGCCGGGATTAAAGCCCATTCAGCGTTCTTCATTCCTTTGCATGGTATTCTCCCCTGGGTGGCCAATGAAGGCTCGATTAGTAGATAACGAACGAGCAGCAAGCTATGGCAAAAAGCAGCGAACAGAGCTTGAAGAAGCGAGCCGGAGTAGCACGCTAGCCCATTGTATGGTAGGGAGCTTAGAAGGACTGTAGTACTGAAGCTGATGTGCAGGAGTCCCCTTACTATACAAGGACTCGTCCCAAAAGAAGAAGAAACAAAAAGGAAAAGAACAAGAAATAAAACAACGTGGTGGTGTTGACAACGTCAGCAGATTTATATATGCAAAATAAATAGTGGATCTTTTTTTTGGGTAATGAACTAAATAGCGGATCTTGCAAACCAAGAATTTTGAAATAAGTCGTTAGGTTCAAATTTGTGAAGGAGACAAGTATCAGTGAGGACTCATGGTCAAGAAAGAACCAAGAGTAAGCAACTCCGTTATCATAATTTGATAATTTATACTGCTTTAAATATACAAAAAACGGTCAGAAAAATGTGAGACCACACTAGGCATTGTGCAGCCAAACATTTACAATGGCTAAAAGAGCTGGCATATGTGGCTGTCACATGCGATTGTGCCAACGAAGTCACATGCGATTGCACAATTGCACGTGTGGCTGTACATAACACCAGTGATCTTAAAAAAATTCAGCTAGAAGGAAATGTGAGCCACAAGAGCCTAGAAGCACCTCCTCACTTAAAACAATCAAAATCAAGTTCTATGTGAAACAACTTCCTCAAAATTTCCCTCTAACTTGAAGAGTTAGGATACCGAATCGATAAAATAGACTCGCCCCACCTCAGATCTAACCAGAAACGAACAGTAGAACCTAAGCCAATGGAAAATTGACACCGAGGGTAAAACAGAGGAGCTAAATCAACCATCGCCCGCCTGGGACTAGCTGCGAAGATCCTTGCATAAGAGTTAATGTCACGACCGTTTTCATGGGCTCTGTATTTACTGATGATGACCTTGCACCACAAATTCTCTTTCTCATGGTAGAACCTCCAAAGCCATTTGGCCAGCAACGTTGCATTCATGTTCAGTATGTTCCCCACATCAAGCCCACTTAGCTACTTTGACCTACACACCACCTCCCATTTAACCAGGTGATCTTTCTTAGAACCCCCTCCCTTCCACAGAAAGTCCCATTGCAACTTCTCCAACACATGAACTGCCCTCTTAGGAGCCTTGAACAAAGACAAAAAGTAGACCGGCAAGTTGGACATGGCCAACTTAATCAGAGTGATCCTACCGCCTAACGACACAGTTTCTCTTCCACGATGCTAGTCGCCCCTCGACCCTAGATATGACAAGATCCCAAAACCAAAGAGAACAAGGATCCTCGCCTAAAGGGAGACCAAGATACGATAACGGCCAAACTCCTATGGAACACCCAAGATTACCACGATACTACCCAACAGACCCTCCTTAACATTAATACCTACGATAGTGCTCTTTTCAAAGTTAAATTTCAGCCCTGCGATCATCTCAAAGCACCTCACAATACACTTAACCCACAAAGCTTAAGCCTTGTCCGCCTCAAGAAAAATGATCGTATCGTCTACGAACTGAAGATGAGACACCACCACCTCCTCCCTGCCCACTCTAAAACCCCTAAACAGGGACATCCTCTCCACCTCGGATAACATCCAACGAAGCACATCCCCGACATAGGTAAAAAGGAAGGGGGAAAGAGGGTCTCCCGGCCTCAAACCCCTAGAAGAAAGCAGGTACCCTTGCCCCGACCCATTTATGATGAAAGAGAAGAACATATTCCTCAAACAACCTGATATCCACTTTCTTCATACATCTCCAAAGCCCTTCGATTAAAGGACCGAATCCACAAAACCCCACTCCACTCTATTATACGCCTTCTCGAGATCTAACTTGCACACGATGCCTGGGACACTCGTACGACTTCTCTCCTCTACACACTACCAAAGCATTATCTAAGATCTGCCTACCTTTCACAAAAGCCCTCTAATTCCTGGCTACTATGGACAAGAGAACCCGCTTCAATCTAAAGGCTAGCACCTTAGCTGTAGTTTTATACAAGCTGGTCGTAAGACTAATGGGCCTGAAATCCTTAACCTCTACAACGCTCCCTCTATTAGTTAACAACACTAGAAACGTGGCATTAGTCACCTATAAAACCACCCCCGACGAATGAAATTCCTGAAACACTCTCTCCACTTGACCCTTCAGCACTTCCCAGTTTCCTTGAAAGAATGCAATAGTAAAACCATCTGGTTCAGGAGCTTTATCACCACTAAGATCCCACACTGCTCTTTTATTTCGTCCTCACTAAAAACCCTCTCAAGCCACATACTATCCTCCCTAGTTAGGTTTCCTACCCATCGCTCCTTAAGCTTAAAACTAAGCCTATGATCTGAAGAGTACAGATTGGAGTAGAACTAGACCAAAGCATCGATAATACCTTCTTGGGACTCGACTACCTCACCCCCTACCACAAGCCGGTATAAATTATTTCTGCTTTTCCTCCCATTTGCCACTTCGTGAAAGAACTTGGTGTTCCCGTCCCCCTCCTTAAGCCAAGTGGCCGAGGATTTCTGCCTCCACGATATCTCCTCATACTTCAAAATCGTCTCAATGTCTAGTTTCCAGCTTTTCTGACTCACACATTCATTCTCGCTCAAACCCTTGGCCTACTCTAATTGATCTAAAGCCCCAACCTCGCTAAGCACTTACCTCTTATTCCGCTCCAAATTACCAAAAATTTCCCAGTTCCATGATTTGATATTCCCTTTTAGCCCCTTCAACCCTCCCCCAAAACTGACACACTCCCCCTATCACGAACTCATCAACTCCCCCAAGAAGGGAAACTAAGCCACAAATTCTCAAATTTAAATGGCGCTCGGCCAAAACTGTGAAGGTGAGTGGAAACCACTATTGGCCAATGGTCGGAGATGGGGAGAGGAAGTATACACTTAGTCATAAAAGTAAAATGAGCATCCCACTCCCAAGACGCTAAAAACATGTCCAGTCTACGACACACCGGTGGAACCTAGAGATTGGACCACATGAAGCTACCCCTTGAGATTGGATAACCCACTAGTTCTAAGTCCTAAATAAGCCGGGAGAATTTCCTCATGCCTCAAATCACTCTCCCCGAGCCACTACTCTTCTCATCCGCATAACGGGTAATATTAAAATCCTACACTATACAATACGTAAGAGACATACCCTCTGTAATGTTTCGCAACTCCTCCCAAAAAACGCTCTTGCTACGCGTACTATTCAGACCATAAACAGAAGAAAGACATCATTCGAAGTCGCCTATTAAAGATCTAAACTGGATTGATAGGGAAAACTGACCAGTTCTCCCGCCCCCCGCCCCCCCCAACGACTGAGCCTGTGTCCCACACAACCAAAATGCCCCCAGATGCACCTATAAAGGGAATAAATTCCCAACACTTGTCCCTAGACTCCCAAATGCGCCTCACCAAAGATGCATCCACATTACGTTTTTTCGACCCTAGGATGACCAAAATATTAGGATTGGACCGACTACAAAGGTCCCTAACCACTCTCTTCTTTTCGGCATTCCCCAACCTTCTGATATTCCAACATAAAATTTTCATAGGAAAACGTTGGACGCCCGCTCCTTTCTAGGCCTAAATTCAACCACTGCTTGATGGGAGGAAACACTTCTCCCACTCGGATCCTTAATGCTATCCACAAACAGAAAGGAGATGTACTCAACATCCCTCCACTCGTCGCGCCTAATTGGCTCTCCCCTCCCAATTTCACAGCCTACTACTGAACCCTTCTCTTCCACCCCCTGGGTACCAACACTGAACAAGCTCGCATAGAAATACTGACTTTTGAGTATCATATTTTTTGCGAAGAACAAGAGCATTTGAGATTGAGGCATCACCTGCAAACACTTCATTCGAAGAAAATGAAAGAACCAGATAATTATGCTCAGAACTTCGAACCATACCTTTTGGGCTGAAAGGAGAACCTGAGGAGAGAAGGACAGACGCGAGTAAAGCGTAAATGAAGGACTAGGAAACGAAAGACCCATACAATGATCCCTAGCCACGAAAGAAGAGAACAAAGAGCCCATTTTATGGAAGTTACACCCTGCTGTTATCTTCCTAAGAGCCGCAGCCTCGGAGGATTCCCCTCCCTCTTTGCACAAACTACCACTGACCTACTTCACAATCTCCAAGTTTCCAACCTCGGAAACTCTTTCACTTGCCATTGTCTTTCCTTTGGGGCTCTGCTTCCTCTCATAAACCACCAACCCAGTCGAGCAGCTCTTTGCAGGAGGCGAGAGCTCAGGGAGCGAGAACCCCAACCACCCCTTGGTTCGACACAGAAGACACCTGATTCGATTCCACTGCGCCACCTTCTGCAATCGAGGTGACCGAAGCTGCACCCAAACCTTCGACGAGGTTCAGCACAGGAGAATGAGAAGAAACGGGCATAGGAGAATGCGCCTCTAAAGTGCAAGACTTCACAACGCCTCCATTCTTTGAGTAGATACTGATCGGACGACCCTACGAAAATCCCTTGCTTGAATCTACCTCAATAGCATCTGAAAAGACATTAAGGACACTACTGGCTTGTTCCGCAGCAACTTCTGCCGTCGGAGCACCGATAGACGACTTGTAGAACTGGTAAACCTCTTTCTCTGCCACGACCCATTGCCTTAAAACTTCCATTTCTGATCTGAGAGGCTTGGACACCAGCCTTGAGATATGATTGACTAATGCGTTGAAGAAGAAAGGTTGAGCTAGGCCCAAAAGATCCAAACCCTAAGGGTAATTACCTTGCGCCTCAATACCACCCTCTAACTAGACTTTAGGATGGTGAAAGGCTGCAACCATTGGCATCTCCCCGAAACTAATAATACGATCATGAGGGCCCTACACAAACGCAGTCCCCCTTTTATCGGAAGAAATAATTCCATCCACACCAGCCCTCAAACCTTCTGCCGACGACCTGCAAACCTTAAGGGACATTTGACGATAGTAATCCCACCCCAGTGTGCTATCCAAGCTTGAGAAGAAAATCATACAACATCTCCGTAACTTGATGATCCCAGAAACCTTGAGAAACACACCCTTATTATTCATGCGACTTTCCACCACCACCACCGAGTCTTCCTCCCTCGTGAAAC
This sequence comes from Pachysandra terminalis, assembly GCA_031762675.1. NCBI lineage: Eukaryota > Viridiplantae > Streptophyta > Magnoliopsida > Buxales > Buxaceae > Pachysandra > Pachysandra terminalis. The sequence goes on along the minus strand of JAUPMG010000001.1, from coordinate 225,602 downwards.
CGATAACCCCCACTCTATTGATCCTCTTCTGAGCTTCATCCACCATCCTAATCATCCAGGATATCTCCTCACCCTTGAACCAAATCAAGGATTGCAATCGGCCCCTACATTCGACCACCTTCATAACAGATGCCGAGCCATGCATAAAACCTTCGAACTGAAATCTCTTACATTCCACCGCAATACTCTCACAATGGAACAACCCATCGACGGGACGAGTAGCTTTAGGAACCTGCTCGACTGCGCCACCTCCAACCTTCACCGCCTCAGTATACGAAGCCAGACCTCTGTGATTCCTTTCGACCAGAGCTTCCACTTGCGGATTGGGCAACGAGTTCAGAGTGTTCACGATGTCATTAGCATCGTAGCCAGCTGACATACTTAATCGTATTAATTAACTCCACCTTGATCGGCACTCCCCCCAGAGCGACCACTGGCACTTGCTGCTCCATTCCCCCCAAATATATTGCTTTTAGTTCCTCTCTATCTATTTTATTCCACCAATACCACAATGTTTGCAAATAACTTACACGGTTACACCAAGTTCCTCTTAAATGTAAGTCGTCCATCAATCAATAATTACAGAAAAATAATAGTAACATAACTGCTCTTGGTGTAAGCCTATTGTTAATAAAAATTCTTTAAAGTCTTCATCAACTACTTCCATATGATAGCCTCTCCTCTTCTCTGAAGATTTTTCCATTAATTTGTGTCCATTACTCTCTCCCATGATTCCATGCTATGACTCATAAGCAAAATACTTAAATACAGCTAATAATTGTTGAAACTTTAGACAACTCATTTGTTCTTACATATGGGTGGTAACTAATCAAAGCATCCGATCTTTTCTTAGTCCTCAATAAAATCGTCATATAATTTTTCACTCATAAATACCACCTCTCATGCATTTCCACACTTCCATTGTAATAACATCAGGTTCTAGAGCCTTTTTCTAAGGAAAGCTAAAGATTCAAATTGCAATTAAACTTCAAACAAATAACATCCATACGTTCTTGAATGAAGTAAAATGTTGATTGAAATGCAAGAGAGGCTAGTAAGAACAGGAGCTTGAATCCTAGTAAACAACCAAAGTAAACCTTTATGAGATACTAGCAGTAAGAGCTCGTGAATGAAGTAAAATGTTGGACAACAGAAATAACATGCATACAGAATGATAATAGATATTCATCAAAAAAAAAAAAAGGATAATAGCTTGTTAAAAAATCAAGATGGCTGAAGGATGGGTAAGTAACACAAGGCATAAACACAAAGGAGAGAAACTAGAGTGATCCTAGAAAGAACAAGGAGCTTGAATGAAGTAGAACCCTGGGGCATAGTTGTTAACAAGGTGCCCAAGCACTTGCATGGTAGATGACCAACATGGTCACGACGAAATTATTTTGACAACAGTAGATATATGCAGTTTTTATAAATCTGATAAACGTTGTAAGCCACAGTTTTAGAAAAACTAGGCACCTAAGAGCTAGCCTTGTAGACATGGCTTACATGTTGCAGACTGTTTTTCGCATTTTGATAGAATTACATATATGCAGTGTTTATCAACCTGATAACACAATAATTAATGTCAAAAAGAACATAATATATGGAAGGTACAGAGATAAACTTGTCGAGCTCCTTGCCTTCATTTTCTTATTCTTTCTTAGGCCCTAAGGGCTTTTATACTATTTATCGTTTATTATTTTACTAACATAATCATAGCATAATTGTCATATGGTAATAAGTTCAATAAAATGCATATTAGGGAAAGCAGCAATATGCAATAAATATGACAAATAGCAAACATTTAGAGCTAGTAATATCAGAAAAGTTAAGAAAAACATATACAATGAAAATTGTTAATAGGATCACATTAATACTGTTAACCTTGTGAAGATGGCATGCAAACAGTTGGCATAAATGCCGTAAAAAAACTTGCATTTCAATCAACTTAAATGAAGTGATAAAGAACTTAACACTTACCGTGCAAGGACCACTGTTGTGTTCCTTTGGATTTACAGTCAAAGTTGAACCAAGTTTAAGAGCCTTGAGAACTTTTGAGAGGGACTTGAGAAAGGTTGTCAAATCCCAACCATTTGATAGAGACAGAAGATAATCACTTATTGATCCCAAAACAGATGTGTTTCTGCTTTCTATCTTCATTAATTGGGGGTGATCAAGGAGAATGAAACCCGAAGACGACCATTTCCCAGAGGATAGCTCCATCTGGTTTCCCATATTTTGGGGTATATGGGCTCCCAACTTGCAAGTTTCGTAGACTGGCAAAGACAGTTCATAATTAGACCAATGGAACAAAAAAGGTTTCACAGGGAAACATCAATAAAATGGAAATAGTGACATTAATCTGGAACTTGATCATTACGGTGCATCCATCCAACATTGTGCATCAATATAGAGAATTGATGAAGAGAGAAAATGCCACAGATTGCATATGTTAAAACTAAATCATAGGAACCCGAGTTTAGCAAACAAAAAAAAAAAAAAAACAATCTCTCAATTAAACAAGGAAACAAAGCAGATGTATAAAGAATAAATTAAAATTTTGAATAATATTTAAATCTAACATCCAACTGTATCAAATCAGTGGCTTATGGATGAACATACCCCTTCACTCAGCTTTCAGTATGCATCTCTGAAAAATATTTTTTAAAATCCTAACGAAATGAATTCGAGAACACACACACACACACAAAAGGTTGCTTTTAGTGAAGCTGGTCAGGAAAGCCACACTTCAAAAGATTCTGATGCTCATAGACCCGTACCACTTCATTGGCCACTTTAGCAATCATATGGGACCATCTTGAGCTTAGATTCAACCTACCACATAAAGAGAACAGGCCCATCTTGGAAGTCGTAGCATGGCCTGGATATTAAACCTATGGCCTGACTAAAGCACTGTCTAGCATTGCTTTCCAAAAGGAGAAGCAATCCCTTTTCAATTGATTCTTATGAAGTGCTATGTAAAAGTTGCTTCCGATGAAAATATAATGTTTGGACAATGCCGATACAAGAAGTGCCTTTAGGTAAATGACATAAGTGGAATTATGTAACGACCCGATCCTTGACCATTAAGTTAATTAGGATTAGTGACTTAACTAAGTTAGGTAATTAGAGTTAATCTCACGAGTGACCGAGATTAATGACCCACAAAGCCTGACCTTAGAATGTTAGGTCAAC
>JAUPMG010000001.1:209226-219885 GCA_031762675.1 Pachysandra terminalis | reverse complement strand
GCGACACGAAATCCATGGGAAGTCGCGACATGTCGCGATATGAGGGAAAAACTATATTTTTGTAAAAAAAACCCTATGAAATTATGAAAACAGCTATTTTTTTCCCTCAATGTCGCAACGTCTTACCAGTTTGCGACATTGACATTGCAAACCTTGACTACAATATCCAAACAACTCCATTTCCATTGATGTCTCCCTTAGACACATGGATGCTCTAAAGAGTGTGCTATGGTGTTTATGGATTGTTTCAAGGCAAGAAGTTGGCAGAAGGGTATGTGGTTGATGCTCGGGAAAGTAGAGTAGGGGACCAGGAACAGATTATAGAGAAATTAGGTTCTAATTCTGATATATTTCCGAACTTCTATCTAGGGGTTCTTGTTGGTGTTTAGATTTTGGACAATCTCTAGTAATATCTTGAATCTAGTCCTGGAAAGAATGAAAAAGCAGCCAAATTCGCAGAAAAAGTAGTTTCTTTCCTAAGGAGGTGACAAGTAGGATAGGTCCTATTAACAGTTAGCTTGCAGATTTGATAGGAACTTGTCGTGGGTGCTGGCAGGGTTGCTCTTCTGATGGAGAAACTTCAATTAGGTAAGGTCATTTCACAAAGAAATATCACCTAGTGAAGTTGGTGGCAGTGTGTAACTGTAAGCGGAAGAAATTATGGAGGGTGTTGCGACAAAAGTTTATTCTTTGGTTCCTTCGGGTTTAGGATTTGAAATGGTGTATTGAAGACTCAGTTTGCATTCCTTCAGAAAGAGGGATGTTGAAGTTAGTGGTAGGTAAATAGAAGACGTATGTAGTTTTGGCAAGTTGATTGATGTGGGGTGGATAGAATCAGTGACATTTGCCCTCATATCTACCAGCTAGCTTTGTCGAACAATCTTCCTATCACTTATTCATCAAAAAGAAGAATATTCCTATTAGTTGATTCATAAAATGAAAGGAGATACTGTTGTATGGATTCCCCAATTTCCGTAAAATGTTCTTCCTAGAAAAATTTGAGGAGCATGTCACTCATCCTTTGTTGTTGGAACATGGAAAATATGAAGACAAGGTGAAAGGAGATGTTAGAAGAGTCTTCGGATGCCATGAAGCCCCAACTTCCATACAAAAAGAAGAGGAAGAGTTTAGAAACTCGATAAAAAAGGTTGCCTCTCGATTAAATCCTTTCGGTGAAACATTGAGCAACTTCTTAGGCGCGAGTAATATTTAGAGATGTGAAGCCCATCTATGGAGGAAGTTTTTCATTTTGGTGAATAATGACATGAGTGAGAACAATACAATAAAATGCACGAATTTGCTATTGTGTGATGTGCTGATGTCCATGTTTTAAATGGCGCTTTCGTTGGAAATTTTTGCCATCAAGAGCCGAGGGAAATTTCTCCAAAATATCATGACATATTTTCGTTTTGGCAGAATATTTCGCCAGATTGAGAGAATGGAGGAAAATAGAAAAAGTTGGATTTTTATAATAAAACTTTAGCGATCACTAAAACATACATAAACACACACAAATAACTCAAAATATAACAATAAACAACTACGCATAGTGAAGAACAAACATTTACGGATATAAGTAATATACGTGCTGTCAACCTGTAAATATGAACTGCTACATGAAATGTGAACTACCATCCACACAAAAGTCAATACATCTAAATGCAAACAGTATTGAAACAACTAAAAATGCAAAATCCAAATATATGATCAAATGTATAACGACAACGAGTATCATATCCACATAAAATGTCGACCCGGTTCGAATAGATGTTGCATGTACTTTCAACCTAATGAAACTAGAATATGCAAAAAAAAAAAAAAGAAAAGAAAAAAGATATGAGGATGCTAAATATACCTCACAAATCCCCAAAATTGATGCTTCAATCTTCAATATGCCATGTGACTTTTGTCAGATCTAAGTAATGGAGTCTTTACATTTGAATTTTATAACTTAAATCTTAAAGAAAATGCTAAAAAAAAATATATTTTTGGTCACCTTTCCAAGAAAATGAGGTTTCAGTAGAAATGGGCGATATTTCATTCGAAATTTCCCCTGTGTCGATTGTGTCAACCAGTTTTAATGAAGAACAATTTTCAATATATGTCGATAAATTGATGATATGTCACCAATTTCGGTAAAATGGGAAAATCACCATGGAGATAATATCTCCTATGGGAGACATAACAAAATTTCGAGGAAATTCGCCGAATCTTTAAACACTAATGTCTCCTCATTGTACTGACTGACATGGTACCTCGATTCGATATTTCTTTGTTATGTTTGCTCCCTCTATCTAATTTTATTATGCCATTCGAATAATATTGTTGGGTTTATTTAGATATGTTTATGTTTTATTATACCATCATTGTGGACGATTTCTCCATTTTCCCAACGCCGTACACAATTGCACCTCCCAAAAAACACCATTCCACTGTATATGCATTTTGTTTGTCATATTTTGGGTTATCTAAATGTATTTAGCTCTAAATTATACCCCTACAAAGTTTCATTGCCCAAAAAAACCCTATTTTTCATTCTCTTTTCAAATTTTTCTTTAATTTTTTCTCCTTTTCTACCATTGGCTCACCTTGGAATATGGACATTTATAACCTCGTACAGAACTACCAAGTGAGCATCGCAATAGCTGAATCTCTAATGGCCTGTACCCTCCGTCTCACGTTCTCAAAGATACAGCAATTCCTTTCCCCGCATAGGACCCTAAAGGATGGTGTGGAACACTACATAATACATCATCCTCCTTCTAATCCCTAGACAAGAGAATCTCCACTGATCAAGTATGGATCACATGCTCATTTGCATCACCTAATTCACCTAATCAGCTTGAGGAAGAAACACCAAACCAATCTATGATGTGCAATGTAGGAACAATGGTCTACCATTTCCCAGTGTATGAAAAAATATTAGGTGATAGTACTAGTGCACTTCAACAAAAGAGAGAAAAAAAAATCTTCAACAAACATGGAGGCTCATTGTCGTCAAAGCACAAGTGCACTTCATCAAAAGAAAATAAAAAAGGGAACAGAAAAATTACAGAAGCATGCATTTTTCTATTTCTTAAAAGAAACAAAAACTGGTGATAAACTGCAATCACGTGTCAACATGCAACTTTCCATTTGAATCAAGACCAGAAATAAAATAAAATTCATTTTACTCACCAGTTCCTAACTGTTGAAAAAAATCAGCAGCAGCTGCTGTAAGAGGATCAATGTCTGGACATATAACATAATAAGTCATCTGCAACAATTATGGACAATAAGAAAAAAGTAATAGTTCAAGTATCATTTGAGAAAATGAGAGAACACAATAGAAGAAATTTTTCCAAGATTCCTTAGCAATAAGAATAGAGGACTTCCAAAAAAGAAAAAAAAAACCAGACACAATGAATTACTAATTGAACTTGCAACAGCTATCGAGAATCTTACAGGCTTCGGTAGAGCATATGGTTCAAGAGGAGCCTTTTCCCTCAGTTGCAAAGAGTTTGCTGATGTTTTGAGCCAATCATCCTGATACCTGTTACAGAAACCATTATTTGTGCTTATAAATTAATAGAATTCTAGAAACTCTCAAGGCACCCTAGGAAAACCCATGGTTCAAAATATCACAATATATCCCTCAATGAGGAATTTGATTTTACAAAGTATCTATAGATGTATTACTATATGTTCTAATACATTGCAAAATATCCCCTCTGCTACAGTATTTTTTGTCTAACAAAAGAGACATTTAAACAGGATATTCCTTCATTTTGACCAAGAAGCTCGCTAATCCCCAAAAAACTTCTAAATGTCAAATATTTACTTTAAATCACTTCAATATTAAGGACTTTATTGTGAATCTTCACAAGTTTCCAGGACGATTTGGAGATTGCTTCAATATTCTTAATCAAAAACTCCACAAAACAATTTAAGGTAACTGTAGAATATATCCTAATTCTTTATTTAGCAAGAAATAAAGATGAAATGCTGGCCAAATCACCTATAAAATGGATGGGCATGCATTGCATTAAAGATTTGATTGTTTCTAGGATTTAAAAGCCCAAAAAATTTGGAAAAAATAAATCTTTTGGGCTTTCAACCTAGAGATGTATCGTCAATCCATGCACTAAATACATGTGTTCGATGGAAGGCCGATCTATGTGGAAGCCATAACAATTATGTATTTAATAAAAATACTTTATATAAAATATTTCAATAAAATAAAATATTAGAGATGTTAATTTAATTAAATGCTAAGTACATATGCTACAAGTAGTGAAATGGTTCGTCTAACTTTTACCAAAATACAATTCACATATTATTTGGTTAAATGCTTTTCTTTTTAAATATTAAAAATATGAAAAATGCAAAATATAAATTTGCAATGAAAAATTAAGAGGAAAAACATTAGGTCATATTATGTGTTTGTAGTAGAAAAATAAAAATATTTTTATGGATGTGTGGGAAACTAGAAAAGATAAGGAATTAACATATCCGAAAGTTTCTAGGTGTTTCCCAAATAGGAGATATAATAAAGGAAAGCAGGTTAAAATGGTTTGGGCATCTAAAACAAAGACCTAGGGAGACAGTTGTGAGAAGGTATGACGGGGTACTCATTGAAGGGTCCAAGAGGATGAGAGGAAGACCAAAAAGAACCAGGATGGAGTTAGTCCGAAAGGATTTGGACACCCATAAACTAAAGATATGGTTTTTGACAGTTGGGATAGAGGAACATGATTCATGTTGCCGACCCAACTAGCTGGGGTAACGCATTTTGTTGTAGTTGTTATTGTTGTTGTATTAATAAAAGTATTTTTAAAAAATAATTCAATAAACTATGAAAAGATCTCAAAAAAGTTGTTTATTTATATTACTTGGAATGTTTCTTTGTTTTTGCAGTTGTTATTTAAAGTTTAGTGACCTACATAGACACAGCAGCATGTGCCTTACATTCATATGCATTGCTTACTTGTCGAATATAATTGTCTTTTATAACATTTCGAGATATTTGGACATAAACATGTAACCTTTTCCTCGATCGCTTTCTCAATCTTTCCCTATTTTTGAGGGGCGATAATATATTCTGTGATGTTGAGATTCAAAACCTTGGGAAGACCATATTAAAATTTGTCCAATGCATACTAGCATATATCAAACAAGTAAGTTCATGGAATCCATTGCCTGATGTGCCTCCTATAGGTGATATTCAAAACCAATATTTGACACAACCAAACTATCATAACCAAACCCCCACAAAACCAGTTCGTACCAGACGGTATGTAGAGGTATCAAACCATACCATCCTGGTACAAGTCCATGCATCAATACTCAACTCTTTTATTTTATAAATTAATTTTTTTTCAGAATTGATTAATTTATTACTAGCACAACCTTAAATGCTTTAAAATGTTTATATTATTATAAATCTATGTTTATTGTCAAGATGCATGGATTAGGCTCAAATTTCATGAATTACAAAATTTCAATGCTATTTTTTGTTTTTAGATTTGTCAATTAAAATATCTTTAATTAAAAACTTTATATATATAGCAATGAGTCACAACTTGTATTTGCATTCAAACACAAAGTCCAGGCAAGGACTGCATAAAGGAAGAATGCCTCGATACAGTGGGGACTATCACCATCACTAGAGATCCTTCAAACTAAACTGTGATACATCAATTCAAACCGAGAAAAAAAAAATCTCATGATATTGTAACTAAAAATGTTACAGATGTTACTTGGTCAATACTTCAAACATCTGGGTAATCCTGTTTAACCCATAATGTCAACACCAAATTGTCAATCAATCAATAATGAATTTCACAATTAGTTGGAGTTAGCAACAGGAATCATACGGCATCTTTCCAGCCTATGTAAAGCAATTTCTTCAATTAAATTGTACATCTACAAATCCTTCCTTACCAACTCGATCCACGCCCTCCTAGACTTTTTCTCATGCCCCTTAAGAAATTCCACTTGCCATTACTACTATTACTTCTCATGCACCCTTAGAAATTCCACTTCTTACTACTACTACTACTACTACTACTTTGTACATGTTCTTGGAAAATTCCACATTCTATTCTGGAAGGCCATCATGGAATCGTGTCTGATACCTCAAATCCCTATTGAAAAGAAGCACTCGTGCCATGTTCGAAAATCATATATTGTCCTCAGACATCAAACCCATAAGCTGAAAGTGAAATGACATGTGATCAAGATGCATACCCAACAAGTATGGCAGGCAATGGAAACACAAACAGTGTTGGTCTGAGTCGGGATAAGTTCATTTGCTGATCAGCCTCTGAAGTACAGACTTCTTGATTTGATCTTCTCTGACATGTTTCATCCCCTCTAGCATCGATGGTACTAGACACTGAAGTAATGGCACAATTTCAGTCGGCATGCAGAATATCTAAAATATTAATTGGTAGATTATGTACAATTGTACCTTTGAGACATGACGAACCACCAGTGGAGGACTGAGGTGAGCTAACTGGTTCTCCAACAGATAGGGTAACAGTGCTTGAAGAATCTTTAGATTCACTTACAGTAGATTCAGCAGAAAATCCATCACCTAAGGTTCCTGCATCACTTGATTGACTGCGACCCTTGCACCAATCAGCGACAGACAATGGACCATCCAAATTTCCAAATGCAGATTTTAAAGCTGCTTTGATGTCCGAATGCAGCAAGCTAATCACAGAGGATGGTTGAATCTGCACCAGGGTGATATACATATTTGATTATCATGTGCTCAATTTCCACAACAGGAATTATATCTTATGAAAAATCTAAAATTATGTAACCATTTTAATTTATTACCGTCATACCCACACTGATATGACAGGAAAACAGAAACAAAAATGATATTATAAGAGTATAACATCCATTAATTAAAATAAAATGGTATGACCATGACTATCAACAGAAAGCATCGGATGGACACATGATAAATCAGATCTTACATCAGCAGAAAGTGGATCAAGTAACTCCACACCAGCAATGTCCAAAGTATGACAAGCAGCTAAAGTTCCACCACAGCCAGCATGGATCATAGAAGGTCCACAAGAAAATCCACGTCTCTGCTGTTCTTGTAACGCAAGCCAACCATAAGGACCATCACCATAGTCAGCATCCAGTGCCACATCAACAAATGATGTAGCTTGTTGGACAAGAAAGGCCATGGCATCAAGAAGCTCATGAAGACGCTGTCTTTGTCCGTACATTGCCATACCTTCATCATTGAGTAAATTATGAGGTAGAGATGGGGGAATGTCAATACTCGGTGAATTTGTTGATTTTGCACCTTTAGGAACTCCAACAGAACGCCAAACGCCAACAGGTGCATTAAGAGGCCTGTCTAACATTCCTCCATCAACATCCCCAGCTATTCTAACTGGTATGGACTCTTTCTTCTTTACCTCATACTTGCTAGAAATCTTGTCTGTCAAGGTGCTTGTTTCTCCAGGAAGCTGATCCAAAACAGTACTTCCAGTTAATCTACTATGCCCAAAAGGAACCAGATTACTGGAAGAAAATAGCGTATGCCGTATCCTGCACATTGCAGCTTGGAACATGATGCATTCGACATCAGTTGCAAGCACAGCATTCTTAGATAGTAGGAAATGCCCTGCTTCCAATGCACTTTCACACATTTTTCCCTGGACAGTTTTGACAGCATTTCTGGAATTAAAACCAGAAAAACACGTTGTCCCCCCCTCACGTGAAGCAATGCTATTGTCAGAAGCAAATAATCTTCTATCATGTTGGTCTCTCCCACTCTCAACATGAGTATAGTAGTTCTTTGAGCGGAGAACAGAAGTACCATCATGCCTCCCAAGACAAACTTTTGAATTTAAAGGCACACCAGACTTCTCCTCGGATCCATCTACGCAAGGAGAAGAAGGCGGTGTTGCACCATACATGTACATATTTGAGCTTGAATGTGAACTCTCCTCTAGTCTAGATTTGGGCAAGTATGGGTTTCTGAAAATAGATGATGAAAACTCACTTGTAGAAATGTCAACTGCTCTATATTCGGGAGCAAATGTCATCAAGGCTTCAGCTTTTGACAACTGATCAAACTCACTCACAGATGGTGCTGTAGAATAGCTCGTTGGACCCGATGACCGCACATCCTTTATAGTTTCTTCATTTTTTCTTTGAGATTCCTCCATAAGTACTGAAGATGGTGGATTAAATCCTTCAAGAGAGGGGAACCCCATAACAGGTAATATCATCTGATCTGTCACATCCATTCCCATAATAGAAGGACTACCACCAGCATCTCCATGCTCTGCATCTGAGAACATAAAAGCCTGTGATTCTGCAGTTCCTGGAGGCTTCACCAAACAATGGATCACAATCAGTTTGAACTGATAGTAGAACTTGAGTAAGTCACATAAGCAACGCATGTAGAAAAGGGCATGATTCATATAATTTGCATCCCAACAAGAATTCAATTTAAAAGCTTTGAGGATCTGATAAACCAACAGTAATCAGTCTTTTTTTTCCTTTGAAAGCACAATAATCATTATCATGTTTTATCGGTACAAATTCCAAAGTATAAAAAGTGAATGAGAGTTTTAACGGTTCAAATTCCAAAGTATAAACAGTGAACGAAAGAATTTTGTAAAATATAAATGGCATAAACATTGAATGAAAGAATTTTGTAAAACACAAATGACATCTCAATTCAAATCATTTTAGAGCATAAAAGTGTTAACGAAACAGTTGACATGATCAGTATCTCAATTTTCTCGTTACCTGTTAAAAAGAATGTCATAAAAATTGCATCATCTACAAAGCTCATGAAACTGATTGTTGCAATAGAAGAATATATGCAAGTTTATCTTCACATTACAAGAGTTCGACTCTCAGTAGGACTTTATTTGAAATTTTGAAAGATTTCGGAAAGCAAGTCGAAGTAATGGTAAACTTCATCAAGTGATATAATTGATAGACAATTCATTAACTATGTCACAAAAATAGAGGGATCCATACCCAAAATGAATATATAAAGGCAATAATGGGATTGATGTCTGGAAAATGCAAGAGATTATGATGACATTAGCAATAGTAGGAGAGTACCTCTCCAAAAGGCAAAACGTCATTTTCAAAGAAGTCACCAAAATCTCCAAACTCAGAAAGAAGCGTTTGGATATCCATGCCCATGCCCCGGTCTTCATCATCCCAATCCCAATACGATCCAATCTGATCATTTGACACACCTGTAATGGCAGAGTTGTTTATTCCAACTGAGCCATAGTCAGTCGTGTTTGCCTCTTGCATAGTTGCATCACCTACTGTACCCGCTGGACCAAATGAATCTGTCATCCCAATCCGAGAACGCTTTGAAACCTGCGCATGGACATGTTATTTACTTATTTTGACAATGCATAAATTATTCATAACAAATACAAATGGAAAGAGCATGGCCAACGGCATTCACTAATTGTCTCAGACTGAAAGTGGAATTTACATTCGCCATTCATTGATAAAAACTATTTACTGATCTCGATCCAATTATGACCCAACAGCTAACTGTTCAATCCACCTCTAATATTGTTGTCATGTAGAAGGTTAACACTTTACTATGGTCCATTGAATCAATTCAATGTCTTAACAATTACACATTACATTATGCTGCAAAGAAAATTAACCATTACCATTAGAGAAACCTGTTCTAACCAATGCAACATGCTTAATCTAGACAATTAGACTGTTAGATGTTCAACATTACTAAAGGTCAATAAACTAAAGTCATCAAATGGCTTTTAGGTTTTATAACATCAGTAACCATGAAAGCTGAATGAAAGAAAAATACATACACATACGTAGATACATACATTTATATATATATATATATATATATATATATATATAGATATAGATATATAAGAATCCAGGTGTGATAACAATTTGACACGTGCCAGATAAGTTAGCAAGACCATTTTGCCCACATGTTCCTCATCAACCTTACTCAAATCTAAAATGTCAGCCAATATATGTACGTCACGTGGCAAAAAAATACCCAACTACCTCTCCAAGGATTGTGAAAGATGTTCCACTAGAAAAATACTTGTTATTGCTTTGACTCATTCCCCAAAAAGTGGATCCCACTCTAATCACTCCGAATAAACTTAATACATGCATTAAGATACGAAGGCTTCTTATTCCACAACAACGAAAGCAATGGAATTTGTCCCAACAATTCTTGTTAGTCCCTATCCTGATAAGGAAGGGGTAATTTATAACAAAGTTTTCACGTTGTAACTAGATGTTCTATTAATTGACCAAGCTCGAGGAGAGAGTATGCCTTAAATTAAATTTGAAAATTCTAATGAAATTAGTAGTTATTTGTTCAAAGAAATGACTTCATAAAAGACATTTTAGTAATGTTTTTTATTTTAATTCTATGTGGAGTAAGAAATATCATAGAATTTCTCATCAGCAATAAACAAAAATGTATTTTATTGGGGAACTGACAAACTGCGAATAAAGGGCATGTCCACATAGCCTATCTTGAGGATCTCTTATCAAAGAGACAATCCGGATTGGCGTGCAAACAATCCATGTGACAACACACCTGCCTCACCACCAAACTAATATGGTGGGAAAAGAATCAAACCCTATATATCAATATTGCCCCAATAT
>JAUPMG010000001.1:160765-178292 GCA_031762675.1 Pachysandra terminalis | reverse complement strand
GTGAACACCTATTTTTCTATTGTCAGATGCTCATTATATCGGATGATTCCCAATGCAAACTGTGATGTTGGTCACCATTTAGGGGTAATATACTGAGACTGCACACACCATATCACTCTTCTAATAATGGAAGGAACATAAGCCAAATATAACCATTTATAGCAAATCCCAAATTACCATTTATAGCAAAGTCTGAATTTATTATTCATGTAACATTCCAAATTCACTGTTTTTGATAAAAATGATATCCCGGGACCCACATTGTTTTCATACCATTTTTAAGCCTGCTGTTGAATATGACAATAGTGATGGCATTTACCTTTTATGGCATTGGTGTTTTAAATCCTACAGCTACTTTTGAGGTGGCACGTTATCGAATACCATGGATGCTGTGATGTCTTTCATTTTTTGATTTTCATTAAGTTGCAGAGGTATGGATACAATAAAAACCAATGTGCTTCCTCATGGTTATAAGTTATCAGACCGGTTGATTTTATTTTGTTGAAGGACTTGGTTTGCTAGGATTCCACATCACTGTGTTCTAGCCTGAAGCAAGGGGTCTTCTGTTTCTTAAAATTTTCTTAAAGCTTTTCCTTTTCTATCAATAACAGCACGCATGCAAGCATGTTATATACTCATTGAATGTGAAATGGTATCCATATATAGATCAAACTTTGAATACACAAAAAATAATTAATTAATTCTAAATATCCATATATAGATCAAACTCTGAATACAGAAAAAAAATTAATTCATTAATTAAGAAAGGAAACAAGAACTATAAAAGAATCCATCCTGGAAACAGATAATCTTCAAGAATCTCCAATAAATTCTCACTGAGGATGGGACAAAAGCATAGGCTAGTCTAGTGGTTTGAAACACTCTTACAGTTTAGAAGGCCACTCAATTAGAAGCCTGCCAATTAATAAATGCAGTCGAAAAGAAGAAAGACATACATCTTTAAATATTCTTGTATTCTTTACAAACAACCAAGCAAAATGCAAACGAAACCATCTTCCACAGACTGGAACCTTTCACACTGAAGGTTTCACATCTTCAAAAGGAAAATGATCAAGCAAACACAATGAATTAAAGCTCGCAATTTCTAACCTGCCCCAGTTTAAGTGGGTTTGGGTTCAAGTTTTCATCCCTTGGATCAGGTTTGGGTTGAGTATTTTTTATGTGAACCAATTTAGCAGACCTAGTCCAATTATTTGCATATTTAGGCCCAGACTTGTTAATTGGGTCATATCCATGGATTCTCTAGTAAACCCAATTATTTAGGTCCTTCTTAAGTCAAGATTTTATTATTATTTATTAAAGTTTAACTAGGAAAGCAGTTACAATCAAAATTGTCTTGAAAATTCGTGTTAAAATTTTAATAGGATAATCTTTCAGAAAAGACGAAGTCATTTGTTCACATCTAAAGCTCTCTTCTGGTATTTTGGATGTATTTTAGTGTTTTTAGGTCTCTTCAAGTATATGCATTAGATTATGACTCTTTTTATGTAATTAAGGTTTAACAATAAGTCTATATAAAGGGTCCATTATTGGTGTAAAGGAAGATGACGAAAATTGAATAGAATTTTGCAAATTATGTGTTTTTTAGGTGTGATTCCTCTTATTTATCTGGTATTGGTGAGATTCCATTACCAACCCTTACTTTAGATTGGTGAGATTCAAATCTGTTCAAGGTCCTGACGGAGAGATTCTGTTAGATTATCCTCTTGCTCCCTTTTATTCTTTTCTATTTATTCTATTTGGAGACTATCATATTGTCCTGCATCATATTCAACCCAAAAATAAACGTACAGGGTTCGGATTAACCCTTCAAGTTACTATACTATAGGTTTTGCTATACTTTAAAAAATGTATAGCAACTATACATATACACACACATACACACACACATAAAGTAAGCGTTAATTTTTTTTTTCATTTTCTCGCATCCTTTCCTCTCTGATAGAGCTGGCTGCTAGAGGCTGGAGCTCAGAGAACAAGTAAAGCAGAATATTGTAGGCTATATTGCATTATTATTGTTTATATAAGATTAAATAATATTGTAGAGAGGAAAAAAGAGTATTATATCAAAATATCATTGTAACTGATAATCAGGTTCATTATACAAGACATTAGAGGAGGTATATAAAAATAAACGATAAAAAATAGTAAAATTATTAAAAGGGTAAAACAGGTTAGGGCGGGTTGGGTGCAAGTTTGATTACGTCAACCCGTTTATCAAACTGGGTTGAGTGCCAAGCCTTTAGTACCCCATATCAACCCGACATGAACCCACCCAATCGCCACCTCTAAAAGGAATAACCGAAGACTGCAAATAACCCAATGAGTTAACCAAGTTCAAAAGGGATAAGAATCATTTTTATAAGAGAACCGCTAGTGAAACTCAGCAAGTTCAGAAGACATTCCAAACTCCATGTCGCCTCATGATTAACCAACAAGAGTGGGACTCAATACCTTGAAAATAGTGGCAGGGTTTTCAAGGAAATGGGCCCCACTGGTTGGCCATTAGTGTGGCACAAGGAGTAGGTTTGGAACTTTATCTAAACTTTATGAGTTATGCAACATTACGTTTCCATACACCCAATTTCTTAGACTAAGCTGAACAACTTCTAAACTAGAATTGGGAATTTGCAGAATTAGTTGTCTGTATTGTCATTTGGTCATTCAGAAAAGACAAAGCCATTTGTTCATATCTAAATCCCTCTTCTTAAAAGCATAAAAAGCTACAAATTCGGGTTGCAAGGTGCACGGCACCCAATCACCATATCTTGAAATCCCTCTTGGTATCACTTTCAAACTAAGATAGCATGGGATCTAATTGGGGATAGATTTTAGAGAAACTCTTGACAACATGCAAATCCTTCCAATCTAAAAGGGGCAAACGAACTCAGTATTATCTGTAATACTTTCCCAAGCCTAAGCACTTATATTGTCATTCAATACTCTAGTTTTGGTGCCCTTAAGATAGAAAAGATTCAGAGTAAGGTGGTAACATGGTCAAATTTTGGGAGCAGCATGAGGAAGCCCTAATCAGCTCAGATTTACCCAACTTGTATCAAGTTGCATTTAACAGTGGCCCCTTGGTTGACAGCTGCCTGAACAAGGTAGAATCTATCTTCTGAAAAAAGTTCAGAAAACCATTTGGATGATCAAAAGAATGAATCTTCAGCTGCTCCTGTGGCTTGATTAGGCGTTAGATCTTTCTCCCATGGACCTTTTATAGATGCAGCAATATATTATCTTTAGTAAATTATTTTGGCCACCAAGAATCCATAGTGCTTTTTTCTTCTTGGGCTACTTCCAAGCAAATATTTTGACAATAGACCAACCCATTAGCAGGAAATAGACATTTCCTAACCAGCGTATCATATGCAAACTGGCTGAAGACAGATTGGATCATTTTCTTTTACAGATTTAAGATCTCACGGATAACATCAAAGTCAATTAAAGAATTTAATTGATGTTGATCACTAGTATCATGTCAAAAAAGGTATTCTGTCCCATAGAGATACGGGACAGAAAAAAAAAAATCCAAAGATAAATAAGAAATAAAAGAGGTTGCAAACCTCTATTGTTAAACTCTTACGATTCACTGTATCAATCTTACGATTCGATTTGACCTTAGATTGATTCAAATCAGTGAAAATAACGGTATATGTTTCAATCTTACAATCTATACATTGAATCTTACGCTTTACAATTTCATTGTAGGATTCAAACAATTCAACTCTGCAACACCAAAGACAAATGCCTGCTTCTTTTTATTGAACAATTCCCTTTTTTTCTCGTGATCCTTATTTATATAGAATATGTTACTCAAACAACTAAATTAACATAAAGAAATGTTGTTTACATATTTTAAACAATAAAAAGCTATTTTCCTAAGAGAAATCCCAAAACATAAACCCCAAACCCTACTTCTACTGAAATTACTATGATGCTTACGATTCATGATTCAAAATTACGATTCGATTCTAAGTGCCCCCTAAAGATTTTCGATTTGATTCATAATTTGACAACCTTGTTGCAAATCATGTCTTTAGGCTGCCTTTACATTGGGAATCTTCCCTTAAGGTGTTCAAATAGGTTCCCTTTCTGGTATCGTTTTTCATTCGCATAGCATGTTACGTTTTTTCTCATTGGCCTCTTAATAGTTTGTACCTATGTTGCATAGGTACAGGTACATATGTCGGAGTACGACACGGGTATGAGGTGTCGGATTCAGCAAACCATAAAAAATAAGATTCGCAGACACGGCTATATATTTAAATTTTTATTAGACCCTCAAATCGTATTCTTCTCCTTCTTCTCATCCACCTCCTCCTCCTTCTCCTTCTCCTTCGTCTTGTCCACCTCCTCCTCCTCCTTTGTTCTTCTTCTTCCATGGACACAGCATGGCCAAAACGACTTGTGCGATGTTTTTCTTTCTATCTTTTTTCTATTTTACTGTGCAGCCATGTGAAGCAATGACTGGCAAGTCCAAACCACATTTTGTCACATTAATGGTAGTCATCAAATACTCTTCACATTCTCCAAAGTTCTCTAGAAGAAGTTATATCGAGGCAATGCTTTTCTTCCATGTGGCAAATGTGTTGAGGATGGAACATAGAATGTGAAGCAGAGCATGTGAAAGTCTACACAAACAACAACTGGGACTTCCCAAATCATTTGCCACAAGTGAAATCCATGCAACACTAGGCTTCTAATTATAGTACAACCAAGCTTCTAAAATGTTCCTCATTTTTATCCCTTTCATATACATAAACTGTATCTTTCGTAGTATTTGTTGAAAAAAAAATTTCATACATTTTTTATGTTTTAGCATACCGCTTGTACAAGTGTGTAAGGCACACCATTTATAACTACTTAATGGAGCTATTTATAACTACTTAATGGAGCTTTTCTATGTTAAAACTTTAGTAATATAAAATCTCTCGAATAAACAACTTTATAGTTGTATTCATATTTATAAGGTTTAAAATATTGACGTTGCTAGATAAATCACTTCCGAATTATCAAGGGAATATCAATATCAACCCCCCCAACCAACCGGCCGACAAAGTGAGTTTTGGATGAAACTTTTTGAGATGCTGATTTAAGCATGTCACACCCAAATAAATCAAAACATTAAATACATATATTGGACATGTAACATATAGGCAATTAAGGCACATGTTGTCATGCATAATTGCAGATATGTGTTGTTAAAATTTTATACCATACACATAGAAGGGTTTTGAAAAGAATCATCCAACCAAGTGACTCATAATTATGGTCTAAACTGGAGATGTTCCTACATTGGCAATTCCAACTATGATTGGACATGACGCACTACACACATTAGCATACCCTCGACCAAATGCTGCTTCAATCAGGGTAGCCCATATCTCCAACAAAAATTGTATATTGTTCCTTTCTTACTCCAAGGAATCAAGTGACCAAACTGCTACTACTAACTAATGTCAGGATGGCTTCCTTTTTCTATCTCGGGATGCCTCCAATCTTTCATCTTCGGCTTAATATAGATTAGAGACAAAAATATAGTAACAGATAAGCAAGGATCAAATAAGTAAAGAACAAAAAAATGAAACGTTGTTAAAGGAGAGTTGCTGGAGGTATTTGATGAATTCTTTCAGAATAGGGTGATTAACAAAGTCACAAATGAAATGTTCCTAGTGCTAATTGCAAAGAAAATCTGGGTAAATGGGATTAAATACTTTAGGCCAATCAGCTTGATACTAGTATGTACAAAATAATTGCTAAGGTGCTGGCTGCGAATGAGGTCGTGGAGGAAAGGGTTCGAAATGGAGTACAAGGAATAATGTGCAAATTGGACTGGGAGAAGGTTATACGACAGGGTAGAGTGGGATTACGGGATGTGTTAGGAAGGCAGCTTTCTCAGTCATATTGATTGGATGCGTATATGATTACTTTACTCCATCCAGAGGGCTACGTCAAGGTGATCTCCTTTCACCTCTTCTTTTTAAACTTGGTATGGGACATCCTAAGTAGGTTCCTCCTAACAGCTGAGGACATGAGTCTCATTTCAGGTTTTGTGGTGGGTAGGGATAGAATCCAGATTTCTCATTTGTAGTATGCCGATGATATGGTTTCGTTCTTTGAGGAAGAAAAGATGCAAGGTTATTAGATCAAGTCAATATTGAGATGCTTTGTAATGGTGTCGAGGCTCCAAATCCATTTGGAGAAGACAAGTATCACAAGCATTCACATATGGAACACCAGTTCACTGACTTCTTGTTGTGGGCTTGTTGAATTGCCCATTAGGTACCTTACCCTTCACTTGAGATTTTGCTCCCCGGTCAGTGAGAAGTTAGATAAGTGGTTAGCCACATGGAAAAGGCACTCTCTCTCTTTTGAGGGAAGGATCACCCTCATTCAATCCTCCCTGGCAAATCTTTCTATCTACTATCTCTCATTATTCAAAGCTCCAGTCAAAGTAGCCAAAATGATTGAGAAAGTGCGAATGGGCTTTTTGTGGGAGGGTGGGATTAAAAAGACCATTTCGTTAAATGGGAAATGGATTGAAGGAGGAAGGATAGAGGTGGTCTCAATCTGGGAAACATTTTGGGACAAAACTTGGCACTCTTGGATAAATGGTTGTGGCGATTCTGCTCTGAAAAAAACGCTTTGTGATACAAGGTAATTATTAGCAAATATAGTGTAAATGACAATGGGTGGGATGCAAAACCGTAATGTTAGGATGTATAGCCCGAGCCCCAGAAGGCACTTCTGATATGCTCATCCTGTATAAGATCAATACTTGTTATATGCTCCAGAAGAGAGTTGGTCTAGCCATTTCTCCACACATTTGTCTCATGTGCAGAGTGGAGAGGAGCTAGTAGACCACCTATTCCTTCATTGCAGCTTTGCTAGGGAGATATGGGATTTTTTCTTTACAGCGCATTGGCTTGGTTTGGGTGATGCAGAAAAAGATAGTTTCGGTGTAGGACCAATTAAGAGGATATGGTTTGGGGAAGAGGGGAAACATAATATATTATTATCTGTTCTTTGCAATTCTATGGGCAATTTTGAGGGGAGAGAAACAGATGAATATTTGAGGGTATGAATCGAAACCAACGAGCCATTATAGACTACATCATGGTGATGGTGACTTCGTGGGTGGTAGTCAGACCCGAGTTCAGGGATCATTGATATGATCCTTAGAGATTAGACCAATATTACTGGGTCAACGTCGACGTGGATTAGGCAGTACGCATTGTGGTGTTGCCCTCTTCGAGGTATCATCAAGCTTAACTTTGATGGCTCCTCCTTGGGTAACCAAGGATCTTCTAGTGTTTGGGGGAGACTTCAGCGATGATAGTAGCCAGATTCATCCATGCTTTTTCAGAGCCTATTGCTCCAGGAGATTCATCACGAGCAGAGATTTTGGCCTCAATACTTGGATTAAAAGAGGCTAGGAGACTTGGTTTATCCCGTATAGTTATAGAAGAGGACTTCTATGTTGTTATTTCTCGAATGAACAACGGTCAGCATTGCCCTTGGATATTTTGGCACTTGTTGAGGCAGACAAGACATTTGATACAAGGAGATTTCCTTTTCCCATGCTCATGGGGAACGTAGCAGCTGACAGGTTAGCTACAGGTGAGGTAGGTAAAGATATGTTGTTTACAGTGGTCCCTAAAGAGGATATGTTAGGAGAGGGATGATTGCTGTCTTGATATATTCTTGTACTTTTGTATTCTGGGAGTCTTTTTCTAGTAGAGTTTTCTGTTTTTGCTGTTCTGTTTGATTTCTTGTCGTCTATCTCGGATAGCTCTTGCCTCTTGCATTATGCACTGTAACTCTTTACATGCTTGATTATTAAGGAAATCCCATTAATTATAAAAAAAAAAAAAATACATTTTTACATTTATTTCCTACTTTTATTTATTCTTAATGTTTTTTCCATAAATGCAAATGCCTAACATGAACTATGTTTTCTCACTACTTCTCACTGTGAAGTTATATTTTGTATTTATATTTAGTATTATTTAAAATATTTCTAAAAATCATATTGATCTATAGTGTATATCGATATTCAAGATAAATTTAAAAAGTTTCTAAAAACACATATTGAATAACTAATTCAACAATATCATTTTAATAAAAGGTAGACGAAATGTTCAACCAAATAAAAATCCCTAAACTTAAGTTTGTCTTAAGTGTCTCTATATTGCAAAAAAAAAAGTAAAGAATTTTTAGTTGATAAAATTTCCAACTAACACGAATCTAACATATACAACTAATCCATGCTAACAGATACAAAGCTACATTAAGAACCTGAAATTTGGTCTCCCAAAGTTTTTTGGATTTTCAAGTCCTTAAAATAATTAAATCCTCAACAAAATGCATGTCAACACATAAATTTCATCGTCAGTCTATTCTGAAGGGAAGAGAGAGAGAGAGAGAGAGAGAGAGAATCAGCCCTACAATGAGCTTCACTGGTTCTTACAACATTTAAACCAGGAAAATTGAAACAATGAGTAAATCCTCCAAAAAAACTTGCAAAGATCAATCCATAAAATAGGGTTAGGACTCAATTTAATAAAAAAATGAAATTTTAAATAGATTTTTCCACCATTTCCTCCTTTCCGAAATGGAGGAAATCTCCATTATTTTGATCACTATATTTCTTACGTATGCAAAAAACAATACTAACAAGGGTATATTGTGATATTTGGCAACATATACAGCAATATTTCATAACATCAAATTTCTCCTTTCAATTCACATCAGTCCTCGGGAAAAGGACATATTGTAATACATTGGGAGCTTCTGCACAATGCAAATTTATAGGTGCAATGCTCAGCATGGTTTTAAGTGTTTTCAGGTTTTGAACCCCGTCAAAACGTACAGGCACTAGCCAAGACAATGAAGAAGTAGATTGCATTGTTGAAACTTTGACTGCAACAAGCTAAATGGTTTCCAAAAAGACTCAACCAAAACCAAAATATATGAACCGATAAGTTCCAGCGAGCACTAAAAACCATGTTGAAAAAGGTTTTATCAATGTGAAACATTTGGATTAAGATTTGATCCAAATCATAAACTGCAAGGTTTCAAAACTACAGTCATAATCAATGATGTCTCTTGAAAACAAAAAGAAAAAAGCATAAAAATTTCTTTTGATAGGTAAAACTCGAATTTGTCTTGGATAATCAAGTACATGAATTTTTTTAGCAAGATTTTAAAATTAAAAAAAAATAATAATTAAAATTTTTAAATATTTAAAAAATTAAGCATAACTGTATATAGAACTGACTTTCAATTATAATTTAAATGATAGGTAGTAGTAGATAATATAAATTATATTGCCTGACTTTATGCCAGTGTAAACTTGGCTATTTTCACCAACATAAAAAAACAACTTGGCTATCAACATATTATGCATGCACTTTAGTACTTTCTATGCTCCCAGCTTGCCTTATAGCTTATAATCACCTATGGGATTATCCTGAGTTGCAACATGCACTCAAGTCCATTAAGACATTCAGAGAATATTAGAGAATGTGTTATACTTTTCATAAATTTTCCAAAATACTCTGATATTATACATTGTTTAAAAAAAAAAAAATCTGCAGTTCCACAATCCCAACGGCACCAAATCCCTGACAAACTGGGATTTAAACCTTCCCTTGAAGGCATATCTATATAATGATATGTAATAAATATATATAACAGAAGGCACACGTGTTATAGAACAAGATTTCTTATGCATAAAAATTCTCTATTTAGATTGTTTTCATAATAAATTATAGTGAAACTAGTCAATTGGCACATCAGCCATGGATCACCCCCCTAAGCCCTTGCTAATTTGAAGGCATTAGAAAATTAAACTTCAACCACTAACAATGCTTTAAAATTGCCACGAAAGCTTTAAAAGCCAAGATAGAGTAATTTAATAAATAAGAAGATTCCAATATTACTACTGTTGGGCAATTTTAAGGCAGTAAATGCAGTAGACTTGAGCGAACAAAAGAAAGCTTGACCATTTGTTGCAGATGAATATTAAAAATTAATTTTTCCTGCGTAAAGTATAAGTTGTCCTTGTAAGTAATCTTCCAGATCTATCTACAATTTCCTTTGATTTTACATGTTTAATACATTTTCTTGACCTACTGTTGTTTCTTTAAATATTTTAACTCCACAGATCCTGTTTCTACAGAGCCAATTCCAACTAATTTGAATAAGGCATATGATGATGATGATGACGATGAGATCAGATTTCTACAGTATAATTTTTCACATAAAATACAAGAATGACCTTACTAATGGTAGTATCAAATCCTTCAAACTTTTAGTAAAACATGTGCACCAGTACTATGTATAAGCATCTCAGATGTAATGGCAAACAAAATGTCAATAGGACAACAATGCCATCAGAATCAGGACTTTTAAGTGTCGATTCATTGGGCATAACCATACAACGTTTCAACTTTCTGAGACACTCTCTACGATATCTTACTAACAGAAATAATTAGCTAATCAATCAAAACATTTATGTAAAACTAAAAGTCCAAGCTGATTCCAAAACTTTAGAAATTGAGGATTCATGACCCAAATATAAAAAGCATGCCTAACCTATAAGGAGTCAAACACTCACAGAACCAAAAAAGTAATAGGCAAGATAAAGACCTGCACTACAAAACCATTGGCTTAGATGGCACGTGTTTGACATAAGAAGTGTAATAACTCAAATTAGATGATCCAGCATTTAAGGACATCACATCAACCATGAGAATGTCCACACCCACCATTCATAAACATTACATCAACGATGAGAATGTCCACACCCGCCATTCATTTTTCGTTATTCTTGTTCTTTTAAAAAAAAAAAGGGTAACAACACTCTCAAATTCAATGCAAACAGCACTGCATCTGAATGTTTTTGAAGAATCAAATAAGAAACCTAGCACACATTGATAATTAGAGGTTTTGAAAACTTCTAATTAAAAATTAATAAGATGGCCATGCATGATAATAATTCACCAAATTTGAATATCAGAACTTAAAGCACAACCTGTTCAACCTCAAAAATAAGCATGTGCGAGCATATAAGGTTTGACTGCTGCATAAAATAAAAATTAAGATGAAACCATACCAAGTCCCTCTATTAAACCCAATTGTGGTTCAAAGAATCAACCTGCAGAAGCGCACAATACAAGGACACCGCAAGCAACACAAAACTCTGCAGAAGCACTCCCAACCGAGAGCATACTAAAGCAGCCACCTCAAAGGCTTCCATGGTGTACTATAAAGCTTCCAGGGTTAATGCTGCTTTAGAGAAAACAGAAAGAACAAATGGTGCCTCTTCCCCTGGATGGAGAGTTGTGGGCACTATAGTGTACCCCTTGGGATCAGGTTCCAGAACCATTTCACATGATATTTCTCGAGAGTTCACATAATCTGACCCGCCAACGGATTCATGCAAATATATGTTGTAAGCAGCACGACAGCCACGTGTCTTCAGTATCCTCAACCCAGTGTAGAACATCATTGAATCATAGCTGGATTGATAATTCCTGAAACCAGCTGCCTTTCTCGAGAAACTAACACCCTGGCCATACATGATGTGAATAATGAGTTCAGAAAAGGTTAAGAGGGCCATCGATAAATTAAAAGCAAAGACCAACTAACTAGAAAGTGTTGTATACCTGAGTTAAGGTAATGAACACGTGAATTGGAAATGATGCCTCTGGCCCAATAGCTCTTAGTCGGAACTGCGGGTTTTGATGCCATGTATCGTAATCTTGGCAGCCACCAGCACTGTAACCACGCCATTGCCCATGGATAGAATAACGCATCTCAGGGGGATAGGTACGGCAAACATATATTGAACGGAAGTGAATCTGAAAGTCTTGCCAAGACATCCAGAATATTCCCTCTTTCGACTGTGCACCAAATCAATGGTCAAAAACACATCAAAGATATAATGTGAAGATGCAGATCGACATGACAAAATAGAAACATTGATACAAGAAAGGA
Source organism: Pachysandra terminalis (assembly GCA_031762675.1). Classification (NCBI taxonomy): domain Eukaryota; kingdom Viridiplantae; phylum Streptophyta; class Magnoliopsida; order Buxales; family Buxaceae; genus Pachysandra; species Pachysandra terminalis. Next base: position 166,265 of record JAUPMG010000001.1, on the reverse strand, counting down.
TGCACTACTGTATGTTCGAAAAAGCACCAAAAAAATCCTAAAGAACAAAATGACAAACAAGATTAATTACACAGTATTCAAGCATGGTACGTACCTGCGGAACATGCTTGAGCTTGTGCTTCATCCTATCGGTCCATTCAGGTGATGAGTCAGACCAAGGGCCATTCCACTCAACTTCATTTGCCCATGGATTTCGGATCTGAACAAGCTTGTGCCCATCTACTTCTCTTACCTAAATTACATTTATCAGGAGACGATTAGTAAATTTCCATGAAATTTCCTTAAAAACAAGACATGTATTGACACGTCAATATACCTGCAACAATGAGTAAGCATGCCCTTGCACAATACCACTAGAAGAAATATGCACGTCCGAGCCTGACGGACTCCCGGCACCAAGCAGAAAACCCTCTTGTTTAAAGTGCAACATTTGAGACCATAACCTTCCACTTGCAAGATCGATCTGAGCTTGGGCACTTCTCATGTCAATCTCCTCCCCAGCCCCACCAGTGAGATCCACAAGAGCATCTTGGACAAGCCCACCTTCTAATGCCTCATAAGATCCATGCAGTTTGGCATATGCCTTTTCCAAAATTGAGACCCAAAGTTCATTTCCCTTCTTACTGGTAGCAAATGCTGGTTTCCCACGTGACTCACATGGAATCCAATCATCGACAACAACAGGAACCCAATCACCCTAAATCCAAAAGATATAATCAATTCTAAAAGAGCGAAAAAACAAAAAAACAAAAAACAAAACAAAAAAAAAAGGTTGCATGTTGAACATCTCAAAATGCTCCACAAGATGAAAAAGAATATCTTCTTGTAGGAACACGAGAATTTAATTTCTTGAAACTTTCTTTCCTCTCCTCCCAAAATGCTCCACGAGATGGAAAGGAGCCTTCCAAAGACTATATCCACATTACCAAGCAAAGCAAACCCATATTACCGATTCATTAATTCCAAACAAGAGAACATAGAAAGCTAAGCATATATCCAAATCTCCTTGCCACCATGTAGCAGATAAGCAAAAGGTTGAACAATGCCAAATTTCTGAAAGTATTTGGTAGGAACTTGTCTGATTGTCTATGGGGCATTTGAGGTCGGTTCAACATATGATGAAATCACTTTAGCTGCACTAAAGTCCGAAGGCTGATAGCCAGAAGCAAATACACAGAACTAATACATCAATGTCATATATCCTGCTTAATTTTCTTAAATCACTGCATTAAAGGTCATTAACATTATGCTGTGGGGACTTGAACCACGGTTGTCTTGATCAACATGTTCTGTTAGACCTTCAACTGCCTTCCATTAAATTTTAATGGATTTATGTAGATAGTTGTAAATTATCTAGTTAAAGAAAGTGTAGAAAGAAGGATTTATTGATGAAATTTCGCACGTTATCAATTAAAATTCTGAAGAAAAATATTAATTGAATCTAACAGCTGGTATTTTTTTCAGGGTTTGTATTTAATATACAACAAAGCAGCATGAATAATCTTCTATTTTGCTACTGCTGTCTACATCACTGGGTACATCCTATATCCTTAAACTATAAAGAAATGGCGAAAGGCCAATTGGTTACTGAATTGCTACCATAAAATTGTTCCTTTCCAGCCTAGCTCAAGGAGTTGATGACGTTATCAGTTGAATTGATTATACCTCAGCTGCTACTCACATAAAAGATAATTTTCACAAGAAGTTGAGGCAAAACACTTTGAGATGCGCTCTACAAAATATCACTTTTGAACTCATGGCATCAAACTTATTTAGTATTAATCTACTACATCAACTGTTGATTTTGGTTTACATTCTCTTACTTATGGTAACTATAAATTTAACACTGTGCCATATAAACTGGCTACTCATTCCTCTAGATTTCTAGAAGAGTATTTTCTTCCTATATGATTTACAGAAGAGACAATGTTCATGATCATCAATAAAATGTATCTAGCAAAGTTCTATTGTCGGCTTCTAACTTGACGAAACTCTCTACACACACACACACACACACACACACACACACACACGAGAAGGCCTTTAGGGAGTCAATTAGAAAACCTTTGAGGGCAAGGTTGTGAAACTATGAACATACTGAAAATCATTACAGGGCCACTTAGAATCAAAATGTAATTTCGAATTGTAAATCGTAAAATTCATAATAATTTTAGTCAAAGTAAGATTCGGGGTTTAGGTTTTAAATTATGCAGGAAAACGTAAGCAATTAAGTTTCTTTGTGTTATCTAGTCACTCTAGAGTAGTCAATATAACGGATTAAACCAAAAAAAAAAAAAGAATTTTTTTTATTAAAAAAAAAACTACCATTTTTTTTGTTGCTTGTTTGAACCGTAGTAAATTGTAATATTCAATGTAGCACGATTCAAACATAAATCAGTTTTTCACTGTTTAGAATCAACATAGGGTCAAATCGAATCAAATAAGATCCATACAATAAATCAATGCTTTTAATAAAAAATTTGAGAGAACATAATCTAAAAAAATACGGTTTTTGACTAACGTTTTCACATGTAGACATGACCGGACAGTCAGACCTTTCAAACTATCAACCTTGATCGTTATGAGTGACTAAAACAGCAAATTGTCAACCGTGATTGTTATGGATGGGTAAAACATTTTAACCAATGTTTTCACATGTAGACGTGACCGGACAGTAAGACCTTTCAAATTGTCAACCGTTATCGTTATGGATGGCTAAAACAGCAAAACATAAAAAATAAATAAATAAAAATAAAAAAAGCCTAGTCGGCTACTGGTCCGACGTCAGCTGGGTTTTAATAACACGTCTTTGACACAGGGGACTGGCATAAAAGGATTCAGGTTGCTTATATCAACTCATTGCCACAAGGCATTATAATTGTTGCAGATTTCTAAAAGATGCAAATTGTCTTATATAATATATACAAACACGTAAGTTTTAATCATTCTTGAGATAATTGGTCAGGGCCCTAGACATTATTATTAGTGCACGCACACACAACGAGAGAAGGGGCAAAGAAGATATAGAAGCAAAATCGCAAAAAAGCTCAATCTTTAGAGAAAGCAAGCCTGCGTACAAGGACACTCGGAGAACTTCCATCCTAAACAACTTTATCTTCTAAAAACATAAATGTCCAAATTTAGAAAACATATGCGGATAATGTTTTACATTATCTTGATCTGGATGTTGTAAGTTAACATTTGCGATATCTAAAGAAGCCCAAAAATGAACAAGCACAACAAATGGACAGTAGTGCGGTATAATCTTTAAGCAAAATACTATTTTGTGCATAAAAAGCTCTCTAAAAGATAAAAATCAGCAAGCTTCCGCTTGTTTCCATTACTTTCACCTTGCTTCCCAACTTACCTAGCATTCCAAAAATACATCTTATTTTCACATTCCAACTCGACTAAAAAAAATTGATGCATAGTTGTGCAAGTTGGTCAGGTTTATCCTTGTGTTCCGACCTGTGTTTGAAAGACCCCTCTAAAAGAATGAAGAACGTGTATCGGGCATGTGTCTAACTCCAACAATTGTTGGATTCGGTATGATACACCTCCAATTCCATTTCTTTATTTTCAGCGCTCGATGGATTTTGATACGATACTCCACAATTTCCATTTCCATATTTTGCCATCACTAGTTAATTTCTAATAGAGTATTGACCATTTGTTTCCTTATAAATAGTTTCTAATTGAGTAACATTAAAAACTTAAAGCTCGTTAAACCCTTATCTATATAACTCAATCCATACAATATAATGTTGTTTGATGAAATATCGTTTCCTTTATGAATAGTCTATTTTATGAATTTAATTAGTTTCTACTACAATACTTACATACTGTTGTGTCCATAAGTCCAATTCTTTAAATCTACCCACATCTGATTTGGAAATTTGAACATGTACCAATGCAACATAGGTGCAGACATATCGTAAGTTCCTAACTTATATATTGGTTGGACCCAATTTGCGAAAGAACTACTAACTCAAAAGTCAGGCGGAGTCTTGGTTGACAAATCCATAACACACAATTTGAGCTAGACTAAAGCACCATGTTCCAATTATTCCGTTAATTTCTTTTTACCCATTCTGAAGCCTGGTTTGTGCCAGCACAAGCCCCAACCAAACCCTTCCTATCCTGAGTGGCAGCCCAAACTAATATAGTGAAAAAGTCCAAAAAGCAGAGACAAAACTTTCAAACACCAAAGATATATACCCATTACTGTATTCTCAATCTCAAACACTTATAGTTGATTCTTTTGTACATGTGACATATAACATCAGTATGAAAATCAAGCAACTAAGAGTAAACCCATTATATAAAGCTCCTGTAACTACAATCACCCTTCAGCGATATAAGACAAACCAAAGATCGAAGATAATAATGCAACAAACAAAGTTTACTGCGATAAGTTACTAGCACTGTAAAATGTAACCACTCATGTCTAGATTTATTTGATCAGTACCTGAATACAGAAGCGGACCGTATAAATCCCTTCCTCATTAAATTCTTGTGTAATAATCACTTCTGATATTCGAGATGCTTCAGTCAGAACAGCAACAGCACTCAAGAACCAGCAGTCACCCAATTGGCCCTGTTTAGAACAGTTGAATTACTCAGAAAATCCAAATAGGTAGCATTGCATCCGGTGAATAAAAGCTATCAAAGCACTCATGATTCAGAAAATAGCGATCCATGTCATATTGTAAAAGGAGGAATACCTGACAAACATCAGATGGATTTGCAGTCCCAGAAAATAGGCATGGATGAGAATCCATTTGACTCCCTCTTACAATTTCCATTGGTCTCTTCCACTCAGAAACAACCTAAGATGGGATCCCAAGACAAGAATGAGGACAATCCAGGTAACAAACTCATCCAACAGTAAACACGTCATAGAAACTCACCTGCAATTTCAGAGGGGGCTTTTCAGGATTCACAAACAAAGATTGATCATTAGGAGGAAACTCCTGGTCTGTAAAATGTGTTTCTCCAGTTGCTGAAAGAGCTTCCTTAACGGCCAACTCAACTGAACGCATCCGTTGATTGATTTCCTCTTGTGTTTCCAACCTTTGTTTTCTCAACTTTCGCGTAAAAGAGTCCACATCAACTGCAACTCCTTCACGATCTGACCTCCTTTTCCTCCCACTTGAATATTGCCCATCCCAATCTATATCATCCCTATCATATATATCAACATCTGCTGGATCACTGTCCCACTCATCCACCTAAGTAGAACACAGGAATTAGGAAGTAAAAATCAAAAGCCAAACCATAACAATTAAACAATAAACAGAATGCCACGTATCAACTAGATGGAATTGGCAACAACTCCAACGAACTCAAATATGTAAAATTGAAAAAATAATTATGTTTCATTGATATTGCAATCAAATAGATAAAAAAACCACCTCAATGAACTAAGAACACATACCCCGGAAGGTGAATCCGCGCATTGCCATTTATCTTCTGGGAGATCAATCATTCTATACTCAGC
>JAUPMG010000001.1:102426-124559 GCA_031762675.1 Pachysandra terminalis | reverse complement strand
CATGCATATAGCATCCTCAACATCCAGTATATGTCACATTTTGCAGTAACTTGTGCCTATACAGAGCAGAATTAAATGCCTTCACCATTACATTACTGAGGTCAATATCTATATGATGCAAGAACTCAACAATTACAATGTCATCGTTGCATTCAGATTAATAATAATAAAAATAAATTAAAAAACAAAACAAAGGCAGACAAATCCATTTTTAAGAGTAACAGACAGGATTGGATGAAACTGACTCGGTCCAAAAGAACATAGCCTACAACATTACCCTTGCTAAAGTCCCACAATTCACCATCAATCAAAGTTCTTCAATAAGTGTAGTAGGCTGTTAATCAACTAACATGCAGTCTGCCTAAAAATTAAATTATAAACTAGCTACCAACTCAGGATTGTTATATTAGACTCTTTTCATAGTCAAACGTGCTAAAATACACAATTGAAATATAGGAAGTATAGTGGGTATATTTTTTTCCCACTAGCATATGCCATTTTTAATAGAAAATGATACCATCTTTGACTTCAAGTTAATCTCTGTTATTAAGGAGACCTTTGCATCTTATTTTAGTTGAGGTAAGAATCAAGAAATTCAATTATGGTGTTCTCGTCAACTACATCTATGCATCAATTCATACCAACTAGCAAGAGTGAAGAGTTTGAGGACCCTAATCGGTCATGTAATAGGAATCCAAATACCTGCAATCAAACCACTAAGATCAGCAATTTCTTGAAAGCGTGAATCAACAAATTCGAAATTGCTTGTCACAATAGCAAAGTGCCATCCATAACAAGCAAGGGTTGAACCAGAAAAATTTTCTCAGGTTTAATTCCTTGGCGATACAAGGATTTAAATCACATGGAATGATATTTTGAGCAATCAAACCGTCCATTTAAAATGGGACCACGTCGACAACTCTTCAACCCATATAAGCCTCATTAGTACCTGTGTATAGGATAATAAGAGGGTAGAAGTCGATGATATTTTCATCACCTTGTATGGAGAAACCTAAGTCACCAGTAACAACACATAGTATGTTCATCTACTTGTTTTCTACTATACAATGTAAAAATATTGTACAGTTATGTTAGGGAAAACAAACTTTGTTGTTGTTTTTGCCGTCGAGTATATGATTACTGAAATATGCGGTCCTCCTTATATTGTTTGTACTATAAACTTACAAGGAGGCTATGGATATACTATTATACTAACCTCTTTAACACTGTTGGCTCCAACCCCAATCATAGAAATTGTGACTCAAGTCCATGTTTTTATCTAAGAGAATTGGAAAAGAATAGGAGGAAAGTAAAGAATATCCAATTTTGGATGGTACAATTCTAACCCATTTCTCTAAGTGGTGAATTAATTTATACGCTTTTGCTCTTTAAGTTGTGAAATCCAATGAAACAAAACATTAGACTATGGAGCAGCTTTTTAAGTTACAAAAATGGATAAAAAAAAAAATAGGAGAGATATAAATACAAATTCTCCCTTTGTCAATGGATGTGATTCACACAAACTACCACACCTCATAATAAATGATCTGCTTATTCGAATTAAAAAAAAAAAAGCACAAAAACACAATGTTTCAGAAGAGGAAAAAACATCACCTTTGTCATGAATATGAAAGATAAATAAATATCCCATTCATTAAAAATAAATAAAAGAGAGAGAGAGAGATAAATAAATGAAACCTCGGTTTCTTTTTCTGAGCTTAGTTTGTAATCCTTTACTTCATTTTACTATAATATCTGTTAACAATCAACAAAAAAAAGGTTCAATCTAGGTAATCCAATCCTAAGTTACCGGAGCGTAGAGCAAAAGCGAGAGCAATAGAGAGTCATATGTTAAAATATCTTCAAAACGAGAGCGGCTTCAAAGCGTGCAAATATATACATGCATTATGTTATTTTTTTAAATAATTATATATATATATATATATATATATATATATATATTACATTTCATACAATCTAGTATAATAACTATTATATAACAATAAATTTATTACATTTATTTCATACAAATACATATTGTTTGTTATCAATAAGATGCTAAATATTGATAGTATAGTTTAAATATTTTAAGATCTTGAAAAAATGGAATAGCAAAAAATATAAAATATAAAATAAAATAAAGAAATCTTAATTGTTTTTTGATAAAAACTGTGTTCGCCTTTCTATGTAAGAAATCAAAACGAGACAGCTTTGCATTGTGTTTGGAGCCTTTTACATTTAAGGTGATTGAGCCTCAAATGGACAGTTTATTTTCTTTTAGCAAGAGAACATGATCAAATCGCGCTTTCACGGAATCCAATATGTGGATTCCTAGCAAATTTACTCTAGAGTTGTCAATCCGCGACTTGAAAGCGGGTGCGTTACAACACATGCACGAATTAGGTAACTAAGATCCAGTCATACAGGTTGTTGACTATATGTCCGTTCACTTAATTTTCTGTAAATGTGACAAACATGTGTTGGGTGTTTATCCCATAGACAATGATATATTGAGAAGAAACATTTCAATAATTGGAAGGAAATATTCTTTTGACTAGTCATTATGTGAATATATCATATAAACGGCCTTCGATTTACTTGTATTTATTTTTCTGCCATCAAACAATAAGAGAAGAGTGCATGGAACATTTTGTGGCAAAAATTAACAATATTTTAATTCAGAATTCATTTTGCAGACATTCAAATAATGATGAATTAGAAGAATCTTTCCTTGCAATTTACTAAAATGTCCCTTCCCAATGTCGGAACCCTAGAAAATCCTTCTATTTAATAATTTTAGAGACTAGGGGCTTGAATACCACAACCCTATTACAGATTGGAAAACGAATAAGATGATTCCAGCGGTAAGAATAACTTATAACTGTTATGTGATTCATCCTAAATTTGGAAGTCAAATTTATTCCATTCCTAAATACTTTGTGTATCATTAATGCAGCAATCATGCATATAACGAATTGTAACTATACAGAAATCCCTTATATCAAAATTTTTAAAATGAAAACACAAGAATGAATTTGGATGCTGTTTCACCGGTGTGCTACTTTCAGTGGCAGAGCTGCAAACCCACCCCCCAGAGTTTGAGAAGACCCTATGTGTAAGCAGCAATGGCCTTGTAGAAAAGTACCCCCTATGAAATATGTGTAATTTTAGATTTTTCCTTGTATTTTAAGATCTCTCAATCGTATCCTGAAACCCAAGTTTGGTTTCTATTGTTCCTTTCCTCTTTGGTCTTTTTACAAAATATCTATGCTAACCCCTCATCAAGTCAAACACCTGTGAGATCCATTGGTAGATGCCATTAACTCTTTTAAAACTAAAATCCAACTTAACCTATTTATGTATGATTGATTTTTTATGCAAATTTTTTTTGTATTATTTCATAACTTAGTATACTTATTAATCATATAATCATTAAGCATAAACACAATAATATGATTATGTACTGTTTAATTATTTTTATTTGGTAATATTTTACACTTTTTAATACTATAATTTTGAGAATAGATTTCTCATTATCCAATGGCACATTTGAAGATGGTACCATTCTAAATCTATTGATTGAAGAATAGGCATGATTATAACTTATCTGTTAATATTTAAATATAATTAGGCATGGTTGAAGATTGTCACATGTGATGACAATCATTAAATTTCTTAACATTTTCTAATATTGTTTACAAGAAACGTATCATACTTACAAAATGCTTTTTTTTTATCATGTGCCATTGTCTTTGAGGCTGAAACTTAGAATGTGAAGCCCATTAACTACTATGGATCTTGTCTATTAGTTACGCATATATATTAAAGCTGACGATTAAGTGCACGAATAATCAAAAGCAACAGACAAGAACGAACTGAGCCGGAAAGAAGAGGATAAATATAGCGATAACACGTTGAATATGACAAATTCGAGCGTGAACTACAAGGTCACAGATTCAACCACTTCGTAAACCAAATGAATAATGAACCATAATTTAAAAAACAAAGGAAAGTAAAATGAAAAGGCTTACCTATAAATCCTCCAGGGCCTCCAATTTACAGCCCAAAGTATAGAAAATGAAAGCAAACTCAAAATGGAGAAAAGCGACCCCGAAATAACGCACGCCAACATAACTTGACGCTGCTCTCCCTCCATTGCTCTTCCCCCTTATCTCTTTCAACTACACCATAGGTATCAAAAACAAAATCTTCTGCAAAACTGAAGTGAAAACCTTACTCACGAAAATCGAATCCTGAAAAAAAACCCCAACAAAATTTGCAGAGACAATAAAAAATCGGAAAAAATAACATATCGTCAGAGGCAAATACAATGTCAGAAATTAAAAAAAAAATTAATAAAATGCGAAGAACAACGAACCTCTTTGCCAATTTTTCACAGTCATAAACCGCGAAGAACGAAGTGATAATAATCTCTAATGGAAACTGAGCCATTTCTCCATAGATTTGAGCTATAAGAAACGATAAATTTCAGTGAAGAATCAACACCACATGTTAAAAAAAATCACTAGGTGAAAGAAGTGGAAACTATAACAAAATCAACTGAAATTAGGGTTTTAAGGATATAGTTGCAGAAAACTAACTAGGTTTGGGTTTATCTTCTTCTACCGCTTCGATACCTTTGGGAGATTAAGAGAAAGAACTGAAACCCTATACATAACATAAGAGTGAAAAAGGCGAAGAAGAGAATCCCACTGAGAAATGAGATGATAGTGAAAATCTATATGATTTCAACGGCTGCAAATAACAGCTATATATATAATACATAAATCTTTTTCTCGTGATATATAGACAATATATCACCAATTTATCGCGATTAATACAGTTGTAATAACCTTGTAAATTAATGTTAGAAGATGCTAATTTGTAATTTAGGAGTATCAGTTAGTGTAAAATCTCATCTATCAGAACCATTCAACACACAGCTCTTGTTGACTTGTCAACATTCTAATTGGATCAGATGATTTGAACCATTTGACTGGTTGATTGTACTGTAGAGTATTGATGGCTCGATGCATTGTTTATACACATTATAAGTTTTGTTGACTAATGTATCACTCTAAATTTAGTATTTTATCTTCTATATTTGGTATTATATCTTTAAAAAAATTAAGAGCATTCATTGAGGATTTCTCCTTAAATGGAATCTGATTTCTCCACGTCAGCTAGTTCGTCTGTTTCTCGTAACTTAGGCACTTAAAATCCCGTCAAAAGAATATTAACATAATACCGTGATCGATCGTAAAATGTTTTCATGAATATATGATTGGATTTATTACAACCTCGATGGAAACACAGTTAGATAAAATGCTCAATAAGGTAGTTCTTTTTTCATATTACATTAACGTTAGTTAGTTATCTCTACATTTATTTCATAAGCTCGATTGAAGTTAATATATTCATTGATTTCCAGAGTACTTGCGTATTTATAATTCTTGTAACTTCGGCAATTGAAATCCCGTCAAAAGAATATCGATATAATAGATTATCGTCGTCTGTTTATTGTACCTTTAGCACTTGAAATCCTGTCAAAAGAATACCAACATGAAATCATGATCGATCGTAAAATGTTTTCGTGAATATATGATTGAATTTATTACAACCTCGATGGAAGTACAATTAGGTGAAATACTTGATAAGGTAGTTCTTTTTTCATATTACATTAACACTAGTTAGTTATTCTTCCATTTATTTCATAAGCTTGATCAAAGTTAATATATTCCTCGATTTATCGATGCAATCTCCAGAGTACTTGCATATTTATAATTATCGTAAGTTCGGTACTTGAAATTCCGTCGAAAGAAAATCAATATGATAGATTATCGTTGGCTCAATGTGTCCCATCCCGATCCTAGGTATACCCATCTAGGGTCCCTGCTAGGATTCGGTAATGAGACTCTCATCCCCTCCAGAGGAGGTGGCAAGCTAGTGAGTAATCAAGAGGTAATAATAATCTAAATATTAAATGTTAGATATACCTTACCAGGATCTTACTATCCAAATTATGATGTTGAAGCTTTCTACCCAATGCCCGCTAATGATTCAATTAGAGTAAGCAGCATAACCTGAAAAATATATATCAACGAAGGTGAGCTTGAAAGCTCGTGAGTATACCCGCAATACCCGGATATTTATTAAAAAACATAGACCAGCATAATAATATGAAATATCATATAAGTGATTTATGAGATTACATGTCTTAGTACTCGATATCTAATACCTTAACTCTTATAAATTATATGGTTTATTCCTTGACATTTACGTAATCTAGTTCTTAACATTCATATCACACCAATCCACACTTAATGCAGTTCTATTTGCATTCTCACAGGGTTGGTAACATGCATGCCAATCCGTTCACATCTACACAACTACATGATGCAATATGCTCACGATCATTCATAATAGAAAGTCATGTCTCCCTTTTTCCGCAATTCACAATTCAATCACATAAACATGTTAATGCATACCATTGACAAGTATGTCCCTCCAGAATGTATTGGGCCTCGTAGAGCTAGAAGACCCGAGACGGAAATTTTATTCCCGTCACATCCCACCAATAGTCTGGGTACCCCATGGGCCACTCTGGGCTACAGGACACTCAGTAGATTCTACATGTACATCGCAGTTTTAAGGCCCTTCAACCTACAGGATTCTCTTGTCCCATTGTTATTTTTTATCACGGAAACGAATCCGGGGTATCACAGCGTTAGCACAGAATTTTCCCCATGGTACATCAGTGCACTTCTTTCGATGGTTATTTATCTAATTCATTTCGAGCATCTTGGACTACCTTAGTCCTCACTCATATCTTGCCCCTCTAGGCACTCCCATTATTGTTAATCAACCAAATAACTCTTTATAGAGTTCAAATCTGATATGGTCATCCAGACTGTGAAGTCATCATGCAATGCAATGGTATTCCAATTCACTTAAATTTAACTAAATCTAGTAAATAGAAAACAAACCATTACAAAAGCAACCACATCCATCCACAACACCATACACCGTGGATTCGCACTTTCATGTTACAGTTTGTTTTGGAATCGTTCATGAATTTATCTTTTTAACACGCCATGCTCATTTATAAAAAAAATAAACAAATTTAATCATGCTCATTCAAAGACTTACTTCTTTATGCCTTTTCATCTCGTTACTATGTCTTATGCGCATTATTATACATAAACATCTTTTCATTTATCACTTTGTCGGTTTTATTGATATAGACATTTACTTAAATGGTATCCAAGTAAATAAGGTGCAGTCTGAAACACTGGACTGTCCTAAGGACCAGTGCTGAGAAATAGAGCACATAAGATAAACAATACAAATTCCTAGTTGTTACAACCCACACCACTGACACAATATTGTCCGCTTTTGGTTCCCTCGAATCAGACTTCTCAGGGGGTCACCCATCCTGGTACTACTCCCGCCCAAGCACGCTTAACTGCGGAGTTCTGATCGGGTTCACGGCCATCACGGCTTTAAAACGCGTTGTGCCATAGAAGGGTATTAATATACATATAAGTACTTCACCTTTACCCGCGCCAAGCGATGTGGAATTGTGCAACTTGTAGCTCGCCCAGTGCATTGCACCCGCCCACGTAGATCACCACAGTCACACCCACGATGGGGGTCCATCGTCCCTGTTGGCCACAGTTTCGGTTGGGATCCAACTCTGATACCATTCTGTCACGCCCCGGATCCCGTGGCACTAATCACTATGTAGGCAGCACGGATCACAAGGCATGACCTTCGGGTTTCCAACCATGGAAAGCGGATCACCAACACGTAAAGCAATAGATACCGTTCTCATTAAAACAAATCAAAGTGCGGAAGTAACATATATAACTAACACAAATCCAAGGCTTCATAATAGCATAAATTCCTAAACAAAATAAAGTAAATCCAAAAATAGACCTATTCCTTTTACATAAAGCCTAACAATGTTTCAAAATAGAAATAAACGAAGTGCAGCACTAGCCCAAATCCACGCATCATGCTACCAAGACCTGCAACATAAAATGCAATGTGAATTTGGAATGCCCAGTAAGAGTCAATTATGTCATCCATCCTCATGAAATGCCGTTAGTCCATAGTCACACAGCAATATCATGCAATACAATGAACAAGAATGAGTTACAATCATGCCACATAAAAGTACCATGAAGACAACAAGCTCATATAAAACAATAACCACAGTGAGAGATGAGATGAATGAATGCTCAACACAAGTGATGCAACACACACGATATGAATGATGCTAATGCACTTCCTAACCCAGTGATTAGCCGGGTCCAAGTTACCTTGATATCCACTTTTCTATAGCTGGACGACACTCTTATATCAAGTAATGACAATTACAAGGTATTCATTTTGATACAGCTGAATACTACTCTCTTAGTCTCACGTGTACATCGCGATTTTGTGGGATTTTCAACCAAACGGGCTCAATTCTCGTAGTTATTTCTTAAGTATGTTCCTGAAACGTACTAATGCATGGATGGGTCACTGAAGGACCAATCACCACAACTCATAGGAATCCTCGCAAGGAACCCTATAGTTCACAACCCTATCCGTCGCTGCCCGGATAACCGGACAAGCTATATAATGCTCACATGGATCTCCGGTGATAACACCAATTGGAAGCTATCCATACACCCATACACACGAATAACTCGCTGGATGACATCACAAGTGTCCTTTCCACAATTAATAGGACTACTAGTGATAACACCCTTTAAAAGCTACACGTGCGCCCATACACACGAACAATCTGCCGAAAATTATCATGAGCATCCTTATCACTAAATATTTATCGATTAAAACCACATGGGTAATCACCAAACACATGGAGTAGCAACTCCAAGTCGTAAGGCACAAATCTCAACTCAAAACTATTGAAATCCACTCAACGGACACTATCGGTAGGCTCATCGGTGTACCGAAGGGTCAAAATAGCCTGCAAAACAGTCCCTGTAGGCAGGCTCACCGGTGTACCGATGCCTGTCGGTGGGGACTCCTCTGTGCTTATTAATCCATGTCGGCAGGCTCACCGGTGCCTGCCGATGGGCGCGATCTGGGTTCTTGAAACCCTACTTTTTGACATAAAAATCAAATTCATATCAATTCTACAGATTAATAAACATCAAAAGAACAGTCTTACCCTAGACATACCAAATATTATATTAGCATAATAAACAAGATCAACATGGATCACATATCACCCTAGGAATCCAAGAATCAATCATAGCATTACATAAAATCTATTAGTATGATCAACTTAGCATATATTAGCAATTATCAACACAGACAATACATTTATACTTCCGAAGATCATGGATCAATCATGCAACAATCACAGAAACCTAACCACGATATCCCAATAAGACTATACAGAAAATGAAACTTACCTCCTCTAATGCTTAGGTTTGAATCTGAAATCCCTCTTCCTTTCTCCAAGGCTTGGACGGCTAGGGTTTGCTCTAACTCTCTCTTTCTTTTCTTCTCTCCAATCCAAATCTCTAACTTTCTATCTTCTTCTTCTACACACGCTCCCTTATGCCCTTTTTAAATCATTTCATTTCCTAAATTAGTAATAATGAACTTTGTAATTAAAAGTATATAAAAGGGGTTCGAATTGTAATTAATAGGAGGTATAGGGGATATGGAGTAATTGAGTGAAGTTTAAATTGCTGAAGTTAGGAAGTGAATTGATTTAAGAAGGGCATAAGGGGTGTGTGTACAGCAATAAGAGAGAAAGTTAGAGTTTTGGATTGGAGAGAAGAAAAGAAAGAGAGAGAAAAGTTTAGAGAGGGTTAGAGCAAACCCTAGTCATCCAAGTCTTGGAGGAGAAGAAGAGGAAGGAAAAAGAAAGGAAGAGGAGCATTAGAGGAGGTAAGTTTCATTTTCTGTATAGTCTTATTGGGATATAGTAGTTGGGTTCCTGTGACTGTTGCAAGATTGATCCATGATCTTCGGAACTATAAAGGTGTGTGTACAGCAATAAGAGAGAAAGTTAGAGTTTTGGATTGGAGAGAAGAAAAAAAAGAGAGAGAAAAGTTTAGAGAGGGTTAGACCAAACCCTAGTCGTCCAAGTCTTGGAGGAGAAAAAGAGGAAGGAAAAAGAAAGGAAGAGGAGCATTAGAGGAGGTAAGTTTCATTTTCTGTATAGTCTTATTGGGATATAGTAGTTGGGTTCCTGTGACTGTTGCATGATTGATCCATGATCTTCGGAACTATAAATGTATTGTATATGCTCATAACTGCTAATATATGCTAAGTTGATATTACTAATAGATTTTATGTAATGCTATGATTGATTCTTGGATTCTTAGGGTGATATGTGATCCATGTTGATCTTGTTTATTATGCTAATATAATGTTTGGTATGATTTATCTAGGGTAAGATTGTTTTTTTGATGTTTTTAATCTATAAATTTGATATTAATTGATTTTTATGTCAAAAAGTAGGGTACAAGAACTCGAAAAATAACCCAGATTGCGGTCCATTGGCAAGCACCGGTACATCGGTGAGCCTGTCGACAGGGATTAATAAGCACAGAGGAGTCCCCACCAGCAGGCATCGGTACACTGGTGAGCCTGCCGACAATGACTTTTTGCAGGCTATTTTGACCCACCAGTAGGCACCGGTACACCGGTGAGCCTACCGATGGTGTCCTTTGAGTGGATTTTAATAGTTTTTAGTTGAGATTAGTGCCTTAGAACTTGGGGTTTCTATTCCATGTGTTTGGTGATTACCCATGTGGTTTTGATTGATAAATATTTAGTGATAAGGATGCTCGTGATAATTTTCGGCAGATTGTTCTGTGTATGGGTGAACGTGCAGCTTTCTGAACGGCAGTCCTATCAATCGTGGAAATGCACTTGTGATGTCATCCAGCGGGTTATTCATGTGTATGGGCGAACGGATAGCTTCTGATGGGTGTTATCACCGGAGATCCTACTAAACCGCGATGTACACGTGGGACTAAGAGAGTAGTATTCAACTGTATCAAAATGAATACCTTGTAATTGTCATTACTTGATATGAGAGTGTCGTCCAGCTGTAGTAAAGTGGATGCCAAGGTAACTTGGACCCGACTGATCACTGGGTTAGGAAGTGCATTAGCAGCATTCATATCACATGTGTTGCATCACTTGTGTTAAGCATTCATTCATCTCATCTCTCACAGTGGTTAGTGTTTTATATGCGCTTGTTGTCTTTATTGTACTTGTATGTGGCATGATTGTAACTCATTTTTGTTCATTGTATTGCATGATATTGTTGTGTGACTATGGACTAACGGTATTGCATGAGAATGGATGATAGAATTGACTATTACTGGGCATTATAAGCTCACGTAACATTTTATGTTGCAGGTTGAGGTAGCATGATGTGTGGACTTGGGCTAATGCTGCACTTCGTTTATTTTTGTTTTGAAACATGGTTAGGATTTATGTAAAAGGAATAGGTCTGTTTTTGGATTTACTTTATTTTGTTTGAGAATTTCGGCTTTTCTGAAGCCTTGGATTTGTGTTAGTTATATATGTTACTTCCGCACTCTGATTTGTTTTAATGAGAACGATATTTATTGCTTTACGTGTTGGTGATCCGCGTTTCATGGTTGGGAACCTGAAGGTTGTGGCTCATGGTTTTTGCCGCCCGCATAATGATTTGTGCCACGGGATCCGGGGGTGACACCAGTTCCCAAAAATCAACCTCAATAGACCATTATGACCTTCATTGATATGTCGGCACCCTGTTGACCTGGCCGCTGGTGGACCCCGTCAGTGGACTGTGCCCCCCCCTTCACGCATTTTGTGGATACATGTCCCTGTTGGTGGACGGGTCGGTATACCGTAGCCCCCCGACAGAAACTCCAGAAGAACTTCAAGTGGTCGGCAAACCCCGTCGATGTACCGGTGGTTGTCGACCAAACTCTACAAACACAACGGCACCGTCCGTGGCCCCAACAGTCTGCTGACCGACCCGCCCCTGAGCGGAACACACGATTTTTTGAGGTTCTATTTATAGTCCTCAAGTAAGTTAAGGGCTTGTTTGGTTGGGCCATAATTAAGAATCTCATTCAGGTTAGACCCAAAACCGAGCGGTTGACTTATTTGCTGATTCTAGTCAACTCTTAAGGTTCTACAACCGCAAATTAATTTTGGGGATTGCCCATGCAATGTCCCACTCCTATCTAGGTAATTTTACTAATTTACCCTTACTCTTGATTAAATGACCAAATACCCTTTTTTAAATTTCAAAAATTTTCGGGTCCTTACACAATGCGTATACACATTAAAAATTTTGGTGACTAGTGTACAACTCTATATTTGGTATTATATCTTTATAAATTAAGAGTATTCATTGAGAATCATGCCATATTTGGAATTTATAAATTTTCCACGTTGCATTTTCTGCCAGTTCGTCTGTTTCTCGGAACTTTAGCACTTAAAAATCTCGCTAAAAGAATATCAATATGAATTTGTGATCAATCGTGAAATGTTTTTGTGAATATATGATTGGATTTATTGCACCCCCAATGGAAGCACAAGTACGTGAAATGCTTAATAAGATAGTTCTTTTTTTCATATTACGTTAATGTTAGTTAGTATCCCTACATTTATTTCATAAGCTTGAACGAAGTTAACATATTCCTCGATTTATTGATGCAATCTCCAAAGTACTTAGGTACCTATAGTTCTCGTAGTTTTAGCACTTAGAATCCTGTTGAAATAATATCCATATGATAGGTTATTATTGGCTCAATGCGTAGTTGTATACACATTATAAATTTGGTGACTAGAATACGACTCTATATTTGGTATTATATCTTTACAAACTAAGTGCATTCATTGAGAATTATGTCTTATTTGGAACCTATAATTTCTCAACGTTGCGTTTTCTGCTAGTTCGTCTGTTTCTTGTAACCTTAGCACTTAAAAATCCCGCCGAAAGAATATCAAAATGAAACCGTGATCGATCGTAAAATATTTTTGTGAATATATGATCAGATTTATTGCACCTCTAGTGAAGCACAACTACCCAGAATGCTTGATAAGGTAGTTCTTTTTTCATATTACATTAATCCTAGTTAGTATCCTTACATTTATTTCATAAGGTTGATCGAAGTTAATATATTCCTCGATTTATTGATGTAATCTCTAGAGTACTTACGTATTTATAGTTTTTTTAACTTCAACACTTAAAATCCTGTCGAAATAATATCAATATGATAGATTATCATTGGCTCAATGCGTAGTTGTATACACATTATAAGTTTTGGTGACTAGTGTACAACTCTATATTTGGTATTATATTTTTACAAATTAAGAGCATTCATTGAGAATTATTCCTTATTTGGAATATAAAATTTCTCCACGTTGCATTTTCTGCTAGTTCTTCTGCCTCCAGTAACTTTAGAACTTAAAAATCCCACCGAAAGAATATCAACATGAAACCATGATTGATCGTAAAATATTTTCTTGAATATATAATGGGACTTATTGCACCCCCGGTTGAAGTACAATTACGTGAAATGCACAATAAGGTAGTTCTTTTTGTTCATATTACGTTAATGCTAGTTAGTATCCCTACATTTATTACTAAGCTTGCTTGAAGTTAATATATTCCTCGATTTATTGATGCAATCTCCAGAGTACTTACGTATTTGTAATTCTCGAAACTTCAACACTTAGAATCTCGTCAAAATAATTTCAATGTGATAGATTATCATTGACTCAATGCATAGTTGTATACACATTATAAATTTAAGTGACTAATGTACAACTCTATATATGGTATTATATCTTTACAAACTAATAGTATTCATTGAGAATTATGCCTTATTTGGAATCTATAATTTATGCACGTTGCACTTTCAGTTAGTTCATTTGTTTATCGTAATTTTAGCACTTAAAAATCCCGCCGAAATAATATCAATATGAAATTGTGATCAGTCGTAAAATGTTTTCGTAAATATATAATCACCCCTAGTGGAAGCACAATTACGCGATATGCTCAATAATGTAGTTCTTTTATCATATTACATTAATGCTGGTTAGTATCCCTACATTTATTTCATAATATCGACTGAAGTTAATATATTCCTCGATTTATTGATGCAATCTCCAGAGTACTTACGTATTTATAATTCTCGTAACTTCAGCACTTGAATCTCGTCAAAATAATATCAATATGATAGATTATCATTGACTCAATGCGTAGTTGTATACAAATTATAAATTTTGGTGACTAGTGTACAACTCTATATTTGGTATTATATCTTTACAAACTAATAGTATTCATTGAGAATTATGCCTTATTTGGAATCTATAATTTTTGCATGTTGTGTTTTCAGCTAGTTCGTTTGTTTCTCGTAATTTTAGCACTTAAAAATCCCACCGAAATAATATCAATATGAAATTGTGATCAGTCGTAAAATGTTTTCGTAAATATATAATCACCCCTAGTGGAAGCACAATTACGCGATATGCTCAATAATGTAGTTCTTTTATCATATTACATTAATGCTGGTTAGTATCCCTACATTTATTTCATAATATCGACTGAAGTTAATATAT
Source organism: Pachysandra terminalis (assembly GCA_031762675.1). NCBI lineage: Eukaryota > Viridiplantae > Streptophyta > Magnoliopsida > Buxales > Buxaceae > Pachysandra > Pachysandra terminalis. The sequence goes on along the minus strand of JAUPMG010000001.1, from coordinate 109,952 downwards.
TCCTCGATTTATTGATGCAATCTCCAGAGTACTTACGTATTTATAATTCTCATTACTTCAGCCCTTAGAAATTCTCGTAACTTCAGCCCTTAGAATCCCGTCGAAATAATATCAATATGATAGATTATCATTGGCTCAATGCATGTTGTATACACACATTATATGTTCTGGCAACTAATTTACAACTCTATATTTGGTATTTTATCTTTACAAATTAAAAGCATTCATTGAGAATTATGCCTTATTTGGAATCTATAATTTCTCCATGTTGCGTTTCTAGTAGATTTCTCGTAACTTTAGCACTTAAAAATATCGCCGGAATAATATCAACATGAAACCATGATCAATCGTAAACTATTTTTGTTAATATATGATTGGATTTATTGCACCCCCAGTGGTAGCACAATTAGGTGAAATGCTCTAAGGTAGATCTTTTTTCATATTACGTTAATATTAGTTAGTATCCCTACATTTATTTCATAAGCTTGGCCGAAGTTAATATATTCCTCAAAGTATTGATGCAATCTCCAAAGTGCTTACGTATTTATAATTCTCGCAACTTCAACACTTAAAATCCGATTGAAAGAATATCAATACGATAGAGTATCGATGCCTCGTTGTATACACACATTATAAGTTTTGGTGACTAATGTACAACTTTATATTTGGTATTTTGTCGTCACTAATTAAGAGCATTCATTGGGATTTATGCCTTGGAATTTATGATTTTTCCAAGTTGCGCTTTTTGCTAGTTCATACATTTCTCATAACTTAAGCACCTAAAATATTGCCAAAGAATATCAACATGAAATCGTAATTGATCAAAAAATGTTTTCGTTAATATATGATCAGATTTATTCTACCCCCTAGTGGAACCACAAGTAGGTGAAATGCTCGATAAAGCAGTTTTTTTTATATTAAATTAACGATAGTTAGTTATCCCTTACATTAATTTCATAAGCTTAGCCAGAGTTAATATATTTCTCAATTTATGCAATCTCACTTTCGTATTTGTAATCCTCGTAACTTTAGCACTTAAAATTCCGCCGAAAGAATATCAATATGATAGATTATCGTAGACTCAATACATAGTTGAGTACATATATCGGTTCTATGGTCCTCTTAAGTTGCATTTTGACGTAGATATGTTTCATTCAAAAGAAAATAAAAGTGCTTTATTAGCGAAATAGCAACCCTTAGCAAAGATTTCTAGATATTTTATGGATTTCATGCCTTTTTTTGTAATAAAAGTGAAAAAATACTAAAATTTACAATGCAGTAGTAGTAACCTTGGTAGTAGATTTGCCGATATAGTCATCTTTCAAAGCATCGAGTAGAAAGGGAAGGGGTCGAGATCGCCAGAAACACGAGCCCTCATTAATTCCAGAATTGCAAGTGTGTCCACCAAGTTGTTTAGTTCCCTATAACAGTGGGTGATACGAACAATCCAAAAACTGCGAAGAATGGCATGTGCTTCTTCAATAAGCCCTTCAGTTCTCCACACATATGGGGACGCGTTCTTAGACAAGAGGTGTAGAATAATGATAGAGTCACCCTCAAGAATTAGATTATCAAAACCAAAGTGTGATGCCGTTTTAAGGCCTTCAAGGCATGCCAGACACTCAGCAACGATTGCAGACGCAACTCCAACAAACAATGCGAACCCAAAGAGAAACCTTCCATTCTCATCCAGGCAAAGTTATGGATTTCAATGCCAAAATATATGGAATAAAAGAAATCATCCATACACCGATAAAAAAAAATACTGTTAACCATGTATGATGTTACATTGAAACATGACTCATTAACTGTTTCTCATAATCAAGAGTACTATAATGCATATTCATTGAAAACAAAAACACAAATCAAGCATACAAGACACAACGGTTCACGTGGTTCAACAATAGTGCCAACGTCCACGGATTCACATCAGGTTCCACAATTCTCATAAGCTTTAGAAAAGAAGGTTACAAGAGCAGCAACAAAAAAAAGAACGATAAATACCCTGTAGTTAGAGATAAACAAAATAGCACGTGGATTTACTATTTTACCCTCAGACTGATCTTCAGTACTTCGTGAATGCCTCAGTAGCGTCAGTCTCCACATATACCAACTTGTTATGGTAATACAAACATATATTTAACCCCTAGGAAAGGCCTTTTGTAATCTTGCAGTGGACAATAAGCTAGGTGATAGCAACTATTGTGAAATCCCATCACTCTAAAACATTCATTTCATGGCTCACATTAATAATAGTCCATATTGTTGGTTATGTAGCCTGCCGCACAAGCCATTTGAAAGACTTGGCCGTGACAATATGGACCAGCTATTTCGGATGATTTGGACCGTTTGATATGTTAAACAAAGTAGATTGTTGCATTCATTCGACTTGACGAGTAATTGAGCATACGTGTAAATTTTGTTCACTTGTATAAATGTATATACTTGTTTTATTAACTAAAATATTTGTAGTCTAATGATTTATAAGATAGAAAAAATAGTTAACACTGTTGTTAGATAGTAAGTGCACCACAACAACAATTTGAAAGAACATTTTTTTGGTAACAAAATTTAGATTAATTTAGGAAACAGGAATACATCTAGATGTTGTTCGGCCCATAACATTATCTCTGAGAACCATAACTGGAAAGGATGGGACCCTCTTAATCGAAGTACATTGGAACCAATCAAATGCAAAAGTAGCTAAACAATTTGTTGCAAAGTTGACCTCCCAAAAAATGTTGCTAAATTTAATCACTTGGAACTGTTGTAGTAGCAATTTGGACTCGGCTACAGCAACTCCAAGTCTCCAAGGAGTGCACAGAGAGTGGTCGCTCATAAGCTGAATAACGAGTTTGGAATCTCCTTCAATTTCTAGGTGTCTAATTCCTCTGCTAAAAGCCATCTTTGTGTCTTTAAGAGCTGCCAAAGCTTCCGCAAGATTGTTAGATATGTTACCGAGTTGCATAGAAAAATCACTGATGAAGTTCTCATATTGGTCTCTGCACGAACCGCCCCCGGCATCCGTGTTGATGGACTTGCGACAAGCACCATCAAAGTTAAGTTTACAAAATTCACCAATCGGCAAACACCATCGAATGTATACTAAGATCTTTTGACTTCCCGTGCACCCACTGGTTTTGGTAATCATCTTGGAATCCCCAACAAGTGACAACATGCGATTCTCATTTCTTCCACACTCGGCTTATATCCTTCAAACATCATCTTGTTTCTTGCTAACCACATGCACCAACAAAAATTTGCAATGGCAGTGGTTAGTCCAATATTATTCTTATCACATAAACCTGTAAATCTCATAGGAGTCCCGAAATATAAGATATAACTCTCACCCCGTATCCCTATGGGAGTGGATAAGAAATACATCACCAAACCATTGAATAATGTAAGATAATTAGAAAGTAGTATTCTGAAAAATACTGTTACTAAGAATAATATCCAAATCAAAACAATCACCAAATAGGAAAACAACAAAATAAAATATAACTTAAGTCTCATACTTCAATCAAAACACTATTAAGCTACTCAAATATGGTCCTAATGATAATAACTCTTTAAAAACTTAAGTCCAACTAATCATATTACAAATTTCTATTGAAATCATCAAACAATAATCTAAATATAATTGAAGTCTTCATCATTTTGTTGTCCTTCCTCTTGATCACCATAGTCCTGCTATCCATCATCTATAGGTCCTGAAATATGTTATGTTCGAAAGCGTAAGAGCTTAGTAAATAAACAGATATAAACAATATTTTGGATCGAAATAGCGTCAATGTCACTCTCTAATGGTAATCTCATAGACAAAACAGAATAGTTAGTATATGCAATTAATAACATGATATGATAATGATGTGCAATGCAATGTGCTGGTTCAATTATTAATGTATGCAATGCATGCTCATGCAACAATAAATATATTACCACATATGATTCATGCACAATAATATAATATGCAAGTACGGATGTTGTTTGGCATTCGATTAGTGTTTGTTCCACAACCGATCTTAATTATATTACCCAAGACGCTTCACTCATAACTCATCCCCATATATGACAGAAATAGTAGATTATTCTATGTGCGCATCATAGTTTATAGGGGTTGCGACCTAGAGAACTCAATCCCCTAACTTATTTCCGATCATAGGGACAACTCCCAAGGCCTCACTAATGTGAACTTTCCTTTGTGAACCATACATTAGTAGATCCACTAACATAATTTTACTCTTATGATTTGGTTAATTGGGCCCCACTAATGTGAATTTTCCCTCACCTATCATCTTACCACAAGTCTCTTGGGATACCCATTCAAGGCCTATCCCCCACCTTAGGAGTAAACAAAAATTGGTCTATTGGGATATACACTCCCTCAACACATGCAAATCAGTCCATCCGGGACTTCCTCACAAATCTTATAATTTCCAGATTATAATCACTCTCATTATGTCTATAAACTCCAGCAATATTAAATTATGGGTGTCACATCCCAAATTTTAAGAGATCTCAAGGGAGTCAAACGATTGAAAATAACTGAGATATTTTTTTAACTAGGAAATAATCAGAATTAAAAGTAACTACATCTCAAAATAATCAAAATTAAGGCAAAATATAGCAGCGGAAAGAAAATATTAAGTTCTCATGCTAATCTAATCCCTAAATAAAATAAAGCCTAAAAATGGCTAATAAAATACTTTGGCATGCAAATCAATAAAAACAAAGTAAATCCTTAATGTAAATCCTGAGCATCTTTTTCGATAAATTCAGTAGTTCCATCAAAACAAGGGTCCATAGTTGGGTCTTCATAATCCAACTACTCCTCGTTTAATGTGCCTGAAATATGTTACTTGAAAGCGTAAGCTACACTTAGCCAATAAGTAATCAAATTGAACATGGTTTATAATTTGAAGTAAGGCCAAGGCCAGTCTTCATTAATACTCCATAAATTCCAGAAAACATAAATATCAAGTATATGAACAGATTAGTGAGTGCATCAAGATATAAGTGTATATATGAATGGTCAAGTGTTACTATGTGCATAAGTGTTCATATAATAATCAACAAGTGGATCTAACAAATAATATAAGTGTTGTGCAATTAATTAATTAAGACTGTTATCATGAATATATATAGGTTCCCACAAGATCGGTCATTCCTTAAGCAAGATGTCTTCTCGAACCATCCCCCCCATACAGGGCCATTCTCAAGTTGAGATATTCCATGTGCACATCATAGTTCTAAGGGGCTTCGACCAAGAGGGCACAATTCCCCCACTTATTTGTGATCAAGGGCAATAATTCCAAGGAATTTTAATTGAAAAATCCTCAAGGAATTGTATATATAAGCAAGCAACAGGAGCACTCCTTTTAATAAATAGTCTATAGGACCAAATAGTCCATATGACCATAGGTATATTGGGATAGCTAGTCCCTTAACTCCATAATATAATAATTATGCATAAGTCTCCTTAACTATAGTGATTTTCAGATCACAGCAATCTCTTAAAGTCCTTAAAAGTCTAGAAATATGGATTTACATGCAAAGCGTGTATACCTATTGACCAAATCCATGGTCTTAAGGCATAAGAAGTGCAAGTGAGAGGGTGCACAATAACTAAGCATGCAATTGCTGTGTACAATGTGTAATAAGCCTATCTAGCATGTTGGACATGTTAAAATCACATAAAAACAATCATATCAAAATATCATGTGCCAACCAGTATGAAAAATAGTCCAAATAACGTACGAGTATTTGAGACATGCATAACTAATATCAGAATTGGTCTAATGAGATCAAATTACACATGCTCACAAAAATACAATCAATTGGTAAATTTCGGCTTGCCTTGGGGTCGCCGTGCGCTCAGCGTGTTTTTCGACGCGTCGAGGAGTCACCGAGAGTTCTATTGCTAACATTCCAGATTTCTGGGTTTGTGTCTCAAGATGTGGCTCGGCCTATTCTCAGCTCGCCGAGAATCCGCTCGGTGTGTTTTCCAGGGGCTTAAAAACCAGTTTGTTACGCTCGGCGTGCTCACGGCGTGCCGAGTATGGTTTCGGTGTGAAATCCAGGGACTGGAAATCAGTGAAAGGGCACTCGGCGTGTTCTCGGCTCACCGATGACTCTTCTGGGCTGGTTCAGTGTGTGCTCAGCTCGCCGAGTACTCACCAAACTGTATATTTTGGGCAATTTTTTAAGAAATTCATGGCTTCTATAAGTTTATTCAAATTGCTTCCTTAAGTAAGCTTCCATTATATTAAATTCTGCACAAAACCCAATAAAAATACTTAGGAAAACATAAGTAAATAATTAGCAAGTAATTTGTTTTGAAAACTTTGAAAGCTCATATAAAGTTTGAAACTTTACTTCATACTATTGAAAAACAAATTTGAAACCATAAAATAAGTTAAATTCGAAAACTTACCTTGATGTTGCTGAGTTGGAGTAGAGAATTCACCTCTGCTCTTCTTCCTCTTCTTCTCAGCTCCAAGGAATTATTGTGATTTTCAAAATTCACCAAGGACACTTATTTATAGTATTACAACAACTTCTTAGTTCTATTAGTATTAGAAGTTTAAGTTTAATCCTGCCCCTTTATTGGGATGTCTTAGTTTCTTAACCATTAGATCAATTTCCCAGCTCTCCTGGTTCAGCTCAAACTATAGTATGTTTCTAACTCCTATGTTGTAAAAGAAGCTTCTTTTAGTGTCTTTTAATCTAAGCCATTGATTGGAATGTAATATCTCCTGCAAGATCTAAGCCATTCATTATAATTGAAGAGGTTATGATTGTGTGTGTTGCACTTAGTTTCCTAATTGTACAACCCACCAATCACAATCAGTCAAAAGTCAAACGGTATGGCCAATTACTAAGCTTTCAAATTAACTCCTAAATTTTTGGTATTTACACCTAAGTCCTAGATTTGGTTTGGGTTATTACAATGGGGTTAAGTCAAACATTAGACCCGATACAAGGTCATTATGCACAAAGGCCATGCGGTGCAAGTGAATTGTGCACAATAGCTAGACAATCAATTTATGTACATGTGGAGATGTAATTTAACATAATAAACATGTCTATAATGAATTTAGAGTAAAAAACAAGTCCAATCAAAATATCACTCGATGGTCGGATATAGCAAATCTTCGACATAAAGGCATATATGCAAAATATTTATAATTTATCAAATCTAACATCATAATTGGTCTAATTAGGTCAAATATAGCATGTCTGCAAAGTTTCGTACCAATTGGAGCACATTCATAATTTTCGGCTGACCTATTGTAATGACCCAAAAACCCTTAAGAAAAATTTTCCCTTTTTGTTTGTATTATTGTGGTATTTTTTTATATTTGCTTTTGTTTAGTTATTGTTTGTGCTAATTTGACTTAGGGAGTTAATTGTAATTATATTTATTTTTGTTGGGGCTTTCTGTTGTTTTAGTGAGTATGGGGTTTAGTGTGTATTTATCACTTTTGCTTTGAATTGGTTCAACGCACGGTTGTGCGTTGAAC
>JAUPMG010000001.1:78887-98509 GCA_031762675.1 Pachysandra terminalis | reverse complement strand
TTCTTGGAGATTAGACCACGTGAATCTCCCTCCAACGAGAGGGTAATCCCGCAACTCACACTCATTGATGAAATCTGTAAATCCTCTCATACTTTTCATGATACGACTCCCACTAGACTTTTCCTGAGTGAATCTGATCACATTAAAATCACCCACCAAACACCACGGATCCACCCCATGACTACAAATCTCTTTAAGTTCATCCCAGAAAGGGACTAAATCAAGTGAAGTGAACAGCATTTATTGTATATTAACTATTATTGAATAGTGTGCACCATGTGCTAAATTAAGAGAAGACTCATGCTAAAGCATTAGTTTGAAACAGTTTAATTTAAAAATTTTACATGCAACAAGTATCTAAATTATTCATTAAAATGACTGTTAATGTTAGGCTTTGAATGAATGAAAGAGAAGAAGCCATAAAGGAGAGAGAGAGAGAGAGAGAGAGAGAGAGAGAGATCATGGACTAAATTAAGAGAAGACTCATGTAAAGTTTTAGTTTCAAACAGTTTAATTAAAAATTATTACAAGCAACAAGTATCTAAATTATTCATTAAAATGACTGTTAATGAATAATTTAGAGACAGAGAGAGAGAGAGAGAGAGAGAGAGTCTATCCAATTACCAAGTATACATATAAATTAAAGTCAAAATGACTATAGTGCCCTTTCTAACTTATGTTCTAACTTCTAACACACTCCTCAAGCTGGAGAATATATATATCATACAATCCCAGCTTGTTACGAATGAAACCAACCTGTCCCCTAGTCAATGACTCAGTGAACAGATCTTCTAGTTGGTCTCCAGTCGCCAAACAAGAAGTAGAAATATCGTTACTCAGAACTTTATCTCACAAAGTGACAATCAACTTCGATATATTTGGCTCTTTCATGAAAAACAGGGTTATAACTTAGAAGCAATATGAATTGCTGCCTGGTTATTATAATGTATCTTCCTAGGTAATGGAACCATAAAACCAACTCATATATTAGATGCTTAATCCATGTCAACTCACAAGATGTATGCGCCATAGTTTGATATTTAGCATATGCGTTTGATCTAGCTACCACTCTTTTTTTTTTTTTTACTTCTCCAAGAGACCAAGTTACCACCCAGAAATGTACCATACCCAGTAGTAGAATGACGAACTGTAGGAGAACCAGCGCAATCTGCATCAGTAAAACTTGTGACCTGTAGGTGACCATGAACTTATATAGGAGTTCTCGACCTGGTGACCCCTTTGAGTACCTCAAGATCCTAATTGCTACCTCCCAATAATGAACTCTGGGAGACCCCATAAGTGACTCATAGTGCTAACAATAAAGAAGCTATCAGGTTAGTAATAGTCAATTAGTTCATCTTTCCAACGAGACATTGATATCTACTTTGGTTTTCAAGCAAATCTCCATGGTCCACAACTAGCTTAGTGTTTGGATCCATTGGGGTTCAACAGGTTTGGATCCCAATAATCCGGTCCCATCAAGCAAGTCAAACACATACATTCTCTGAGAAAGGCTAACCTCAGACTTTGATTCAGCAACTTCAATTTCCAAGAAAAACTGTAAAACTCCCAAATCTTTTGTATAAAACTTTTGCTGCAGAACTTTTTAATTCTTCAATACCTGTGAAATAACTGCTTGTAATCACAATATTGTCCATGTACACTGCTAAGAATGTACAACCAGCGGAAGTGTCAAGATAGAAAACGGAATAATCAGATTGGCAATTCTTCATTCTAAACTCGAGCACAGCATTACTGGACTTGACAGACCATGTCCGGAAGTGTATCTCTTCCTCTCCCTCCCTCCCTCTAAACGAATAATGTTTCTATGTACCCATAGCCGACGGACAGATGCTTCTTAGCTGAGTCCTCACATCTTAACTCCTAAACTATGTTGGTCAAATGGATCTAATGTTTGGGCATGTACCCTCACTTGATACATGTATCTGTGTCCATGTAATATAGGTGCAGACCCATGTAGTTTACTTTCTTTTCAAATATTTACTTAAAAAGATACATATAACTGATTACTTATGTATTCTTGGACTTCTTCAAAACTAGCTTAGATCATATTGGGTTTCACTTAAACTTTCTTGAATCTTGCTTGAGGCTGGGAATTTAGTTTATTCTTCTGAGATATGGGTTGAGAAAAGGATCATTTAATGTATGGGTAGCCGTGTTTTTAAGTTTCAGTTGTTGCCAGTGTTCTTTCATTGTATCCCTCATGTCTCAGTTCATTGTTCTATATTGTTTCGTGTTACCATACTGTTATTGGGCATGGTATATCTATATTGCATGATATCCATTTTGAAGTTTGTATCACTGCTGTGTTTCCTATTTCCCGATCTCATGGCTGGGACGTTTGCTTGTGAGTTTCCGGCTGATGTATATTCTTAAATGTTCCCATGACATTATATTGATTAGAGATGGGGTGTGTCTAGGTTATCTTTGGTTTGGAAGCAACCTGTAGCCTCATTTTTCATTAACAGTTATTCTGGTAACATCTAGTGCTATTTTTTTTTTCCTTATCTTGATTGCCTTCCAGGATGTTTGTCAGGATGATTGTGTAGGATTATAATTCTAAATTTTGGATTGGATTCATGTGATGATCATTGTTTCATGTTTTGAGCTTTTCATTGAGACGGTATAGTTGTCTGGGAACCCATGGAGGGAAATGGGAATCAAAGCATGAAAATAGATTTTCTGTCTAAAATCAGATATTACTTGATTGATGAATGATGTTTATTCCCATTGTACTTTTCCTGGTATAAGACTCATCGCATGGTACTTTCCTGGTCTGAGTTAGGAGGGTACAAATTTAGTATCCAGATTAGGGTCATTGGTCAACTAGCTTGTGTGACCTTGCATCGAGATATCTTGCTTTGGAGGTTACTTATTTTTTCTGTAGGAAGGGTTAGGATTAAGAATTGAGAAAAGAAAGCAAAAGATCAAGGCAAAAATTAGTCGTCTCTTATTTATTTTATTTTTTTGGTGACATGGAACCCCCGACCCCACTTGGTGGGGACAGTGTAAACCCCGGATACATGACCCTACCCACAAGGACCATATATCAGGTAATCCCGGGGACTCGAACCTGGGACCTCCAGTTCCTAAGCTGGAGAGCCTGCCAGTTGAGCTAACCCGTGTGGGTAAAATTAGTCGATTCTTATTACTGAGAAAGTAATCTAGTTGTGAAGTATAAACAGTCAGTAGTCTTTTATAACGCCATCAGGGGAGCCCATCCTCTTTGCTATTTTGCTCTTTAGCCTTTACATTCTTTATCCTTCAAGAGGATGAATAGCACATCTCTTTAGTAGGAATGAGCAATCAATACAATCTTGGACGGGTTAATAGCTGGATTAGTGTAGGAAGTGGGTGATCATTCTCTAGAGTTGCCTCAGTGGTGTTCCTTCTCTTTTCTTTCTTTCTTCTTCTTGAAAGGGATTGTGAGTTTTCTTATTTTCTAAAGTTGACAACAGATTTAATTATGTAATATCCACTTCAAATATAATAATTGTAATCATTTGTTAATAGCATTGCACATTTTCTTGAAATGTGGGACCAGTGAAGGTTGATTATGCTTTAATCTTGTCATTTTTTATTTTGATGGCTAAGAGAACAACATTGAAACCTTGGTCTCTGGTACCTTTTTTTTTATTCTTTTCTTGCTTCTGTGGCTGGCTTTGGCATTTTTGCTAATTATTTGATTATTTTGCAGGTTTTACTGGTATAGATGATCCATATGAACCACCGTTGAATTGTGAGGTGCGTAATCATAAAACCACTCAATTAATTTTAATGGTATTTCCACCCACACATGATCATGCACATATGTACTTGTAATCATAAATGTGATTCTGTATGGGGCTTTCTGTAACTTGGGTATAAATGCTCAATGTTATAAAAACTGAAGCATTCCGGTGGTTGAACTCGTTAAACTGTCAAACCCTTCATCAGCGTGGTCAGAATATTTTCTTGGTTCATTTAAGAAACCGGTGAAAGCCGGTTGCCCATAGGAAAACTAGATAAGCTGGATGGCTTATGGAGAATTACCGGGTTTACTGTAAAGTGCAAATTTACAGTAAAATATACTTACTACTTTGTTGATAATTCTCTTTTCGTTGCACAGTGAAGAAGCAAAGAAAACGAATGCAAATAAAGTCGGTCTTAGTAGTTTAGGAAAAATTAAAGACACTTGACAGGCATCTGAAACATAATATAGATTTAAACATGAAGATTGACATGATAGTGAGCTTTTCTTCATTACTTTTTTTTTTTTTGGGCATCTCCAACTCATTTTTTCTTTTATATTTTTAAAAGTTGTAGATGTGCATATGAAGAGAAAGAAATGATAGTATGTATGAATGCATGCTAACATGGCCAAACTGGCAGTCGAATTGGATTACACAGAGCGACCCTCCTTATCGATTTAATGTCCAGTCTTGTTTTTAAAACATTGGATATGGCCATATAGGCATGTCGAGAATGTTGGGTTCTTCCAGCGGATAGCACAATAAACGACAACAGCAAACAATGCCTTGTCCCAATGCCAACTAGTTGGGGTTGGTAACCTGAATCTTGTTTGCGTTTCTCTCTGTATATAAATACAAATGCCCTACCAAATTTATTATTTTCAAGGAGCATTGGACACATTTGGATTTTCCTTGGCTTTTGCTCCTATATGATGAAGAGAACCTAATGGATTCTGTTATGCCACTTGCTGATTTCATTTCCTTATTCACTTTTTGTACTTATAACACTTCCATTAAGATCTATAATAACTTTATGTCTTTTACCTAATGTAGAAATTCAGGTGAGACCAGGGCAGATATGACACTTGTTTACATTACATGATACTATCCATAAATTTCCTATTCTATTTTTAACTCATAATACTGCCCAATTCAGAAACCTGCTTTTAGGAATTAAATTAACGGGTTAAAAATGCTATTAACCTGCCTTCATGTTACATGCTACATTTTGAACTAAGAAATTGTTTTCCTTTTTCAAACTTTTCCAGATTGAGATACAACAGAAGGATGGAGTTTGTCCTCCTCCATGTGCCATGGCTGGACAAGTTGTATCATACTTGGAGGGGAATGACTTTTTGCACTGCCAATGATTGATCCCTCTGCCAATCATATTCCTTCAATATCTTTTGAAGCATTTCTTCTCATTTCCACCAGCATTTATAATATTGGATGTCATGGTTTCTCATATCCATTGTGCTTTATAATACATGTATAGTTAGTCATTGACTTAGAAGCCTGATTCATTTGCACATGGCCTGTTTACTGGTCTAGTAGGTTATGGTCTTACTCTGGTCAAAGTTGTAGAGAATTACTTATTCCTTGGTTTAGGTAATTTACTCTCTTATTTCTTTTTTTCTAAGATGACAAAAATTGAATATTTACGTCATTAAAGCATTTTTTATTGCTAATGAAAATCAGCATCAGTAATTGGTCAGTTGAGTGTATATGCTCAATGATTTTGTTTCTCCAAGTATTTTATTTTGCTTTTGGCTTTTGTCGTGTTTTCATAATGTCCAGCTCAGGGTCCCAGGTTTGAGTTCCCGGACTGACTTGATATATGGTCCTTGTGGGTGAGGGGGTCCCTATCCCCACTAAGTGGTGTCGGGGGATTCCATGTCACCAAAAAAAAAACTTACCATGGCTACATGGAGGGATCGAAGGACCAAAACTGAAGGAACTCTTCACGGAACCATGACTTCCATTACTAAAACATCACCTGCAAGGCAGAAACTTGGTCCTCACACCCACTTCTCATAACGAGCTATTACAATGCAGTAGAATAGCAGTTTACATGTTGAGTTTGTAAACCACATCATAACATCTCCTGAATAAAGGATCAACATGATTTATAAAGCTATGCAAAATCAAAATTTACCTTGGATATCATAAATGCCCAATCACACGAGTCTACATACTAAAGGAAGAATCACAATCTCACATTAACTTTTTCATTAATCTTGTTTCTTCCAGTAATTTCAATCCACAAAAGTTGGGTGTGCCATGTTCAGGACATAGATTCTCAGGCGAGGTAAAACACACCGACATAGTGCAGTTGGTGCAGCCTTGTCTCTGTTGTCTGCATATTTACTCTCAGGAGCAGGATAACCAAAACAGTAGTATATAATTTATTTTCTTCAGATCCCAGATGGAAATATGTGACTTCCCACGAAATCAAAGGCTGTAATCATATGACATGAATAAATTATCAAAAGAAACTATGGCTGGATACAATACCATCTCAAAAATACATGTACAAACAATGATAATAGCCAAACTTCCTCAATTACGAATGAGAGAGATAACTAACCTCTCTGAATTATAAAAATCCGCTGAACTTGAGCACACTTTTTTGGTTTCTTTGTAACAGAATAAAAACTCTATTGCTGAATCTTGAGGACAGGAAATGCGATAACATCCCGAATGCTGGCAGAGTTGGTCAGAAGCATTACCAGTCTGTCAATTCCGAGCCCCTACAGATTTTTGCTTCCGTCAAGAGAATGCTTGGGAGGCAAGTATATAAACTGGATGCAATTAAACTATGGACTACAAGAAATTTTATGCCCCATAATCTCCTAAGTAGTGAGTTTGCTGGACATAAATACTCTTTATATAGTTTAATAATGACTGAAATCCCCTTGACTAGTTTATCAAGGAGCATAACTCGTCCTTCAATATACTGAACACACATTATGAGCTAGTAAAATATGTTCTGGAATTTGATATCCATTGGAGTGTAGGAATGAAACCTTAGAACAGCAAAGAACTAGCGTCAATGAGACATAAAATCATAGAACAAGGAAAATCATTACTGGTTTGTCTAAGAATGAAATGGTAACTAGAAGCCTCAAGCAGAACTAGAATATACAATATAAGCTTTGTACATTGAAATAAAAGAACATAGAAAAAATGTGTACATCACTCTTTTATCTAGGTACAGCTAAATGTGTCCTTTAAGAATATAATGGACAAATGGTAATGGAATCACACCAGCGGAAAAAACTATATATATATACAATCGATGGAGAATGCAAAGCATAAACTATGTTTTGTCTAAATACTGCGAAATTTCCAGGTATAGCAAGTTGTCCACTCAAAGTATTAGCTTTTATAAAATAAAATAAAATACAATGTTATTTACAGCAAAAAATAAATAAAAATTTTGAGGAAAATTGATATTCATGATATCCTCCCTGAAGCTACCACACAAAAAATTAGAAAACAAGGTGAAGGATCATACCATTCCAGAAGCTGGTGGCATTCCATATTCCAGAGCTGTTAGAAAGTCTTCATCAAGAGTCACTTCATACCAGGCATCATCGCTTTTCTTCTCTTCTGCATTATCGATTTGTGAAACAGCTGCTGTTCTCTTGTCATTATGCTGCCTTACTTGCTCTTCCAAGCGCTCTCTCTACAATTTGTACCAATTAAAATTAGTGAAAATTATTTCTGTGTTTCTTGATCATCCTAGTCATGTGGCTTCTGTTGATGTATTGTTGCTCAGACTTCTAATGGTACCTAGTAACCTAAAAGTAAACAAGGGGGTTGGATGTGAATGGTAGTCAAGGGGGCAAGGGGAGTACCAGTGTGTTAGGCTTTGATAGTTGAGAGGCATGTAGATGATGGGGTAATTCCAGTTGGTTACCAACAAGATTGGCAAGCAGAATTTGGGTTTGATATGTAGAAAACACAATGATCCTTCAAGATCTAGTAGAGACAGTACACAAATGCTTTCTGTAGCTTTTAGAGTAAAACTAGAAGAACATCAGGTTCTAGTATTTGCAAACAACTCTAATGTTTGGAAGTAAATAAAAATTTTCTTACAGGGCCATATAAAATTCATAGAAATGATCTTGGGATGAACAACTCCTACTTTATTAGGTGGAATTTAGCAATGTTTGTCATGGGATTGGCTAGTAATTTAGCAGCTGAAGACTGGTCTAGTACCCAGGTCTGTGATATCAATACTCACAAATTGACTCTTGACCAATTCAGCAAGCTGCCTCAAGGGGTTATATTAGAACCTGTGTATGTTTTGATTGGTAGATGTGGTTCATCATATCATATCCTAGGCCCTCTAAAACCCTAATTGTCACAGTCAATCCTAGGTTAAAACTGTTATGTTCATAAAGCTCCTCCCTTGTGCAATATTTATATGAAACAATTAAAGAGAAGATTAAGCATGCAGCTAGATCCAAAAAATGTAAGCTGCTGAAAACCTGATCCATAGGATCTGTCAATTCAGAGAATGCATTAGCTAGTTCACGACCGCAAATGAACAGTTCAAACCTCTCAGTCAAGCCTGCATGCCTGAAGTGAAAGAATTCATAGTAAGATAATCAAAATAATGTCATTTCAAAATAGCATAAATATACAGACTAGTGTTTGATCTCTAAAATCCAAAATATTACCAATTCAACAGAGTTTTTGAAACTACCACATAGAATGTACATGATATCTATGAAATTCAAACATGTTCATAAAATTAACTATTTATGAAACGCGTAGAGCACATCTCTGGAGATTATACTGAAGTCATTTTCTAGGACAATACATTTTAGCAAAACCGTTGATTACTGTTTCTTATAAGAATCAAGGGAGTTGTATTGGTAACTATATGAGCATTAATATAAAAGACATGCATACATGACATCCACGCTGATGATTGCAAAATATGCACTGTCCTGCAGGATTATCTGCATCAGCTTCTTTCTTTGTTTATGTTGTAGTATTTTGAAGAGACATTTTCTTTTTCAAAGAGCACACTACATTAAAAGTCATATACTCTCAGAGTGTTGACAACAGGTCTTTGACCCAGTGTTTAGAATGGTATATGACTTCCATTTCACGGCGAGGCTTTTTAACAGTCTCGGGGGCTCAAATCTGCTGAGACTCATGCTTCAAAGTGTGAACAAACAAGGTGCTCGCATCATGCTTTGAGACTAGAATAGGAGTCATGTCCAAAGATCTTAGATTTCAAAGATCTCTTCAATCATCCAGATCAAGGTTTCACTCATTATGTCTAATATATTGGATTTAGAAACCTTTCAGAGGCATGGCAAGAAAAGTTAAAACGAAAAAGAAAACTTTCTGAGGCACACATTAATTGTTTCATAATATACATTGAGGGAGTTTGGAGCTACCAGCCTGTGTCACAGAATATCATGATTTCTTTGTGAAATTTTTTTAAAATCAAAACTAGTGACATGAGTTGATAACAGAACATCTTTTTTATTTTGTAATATCTGTATGGAAATAAAGGTAATCTTCTTTGCAGCATTTTCTTGCCTCTCTTTAAGTAATCAAATATTCAGCAGAGAACTTACCCGTACGAGTCATTAATTGTTATAGCTCAAAAGTTGACCTCTTCATCAAACACGGAGAAGTCCACCATTAACCTTTAACAAGTCTTAATGATATTCAACCATTACAGTGGAAGAATGATCCTCAGAAAAAAAGGTATGAAGTTGAAGCATTAATGGTAATTTGAATCAATAGTAATGGGTCCTCCTTCGTTTCGTTTGCCTTATCTAAATGCAGAGATTTGGGAATGGGGTAATTGAGGAAGGGATGCAAGAATGGGTGGGGGAGGTCAATGACCATAAAATAACACGTGGCCCCAGTTAAAATTTTAAAGTGAAGACTGGATAAGGTTAATACTGTGTACTAAAAAGAAAAAGGGAAAAGAAGTTAATGGATATAGAAAATCAAAATATATTTGAAAGATTTTATTACCTTCGGTGTGGTTTAGCCAGCGGAGAAATCTCAATAGGATAGTCCAAAACAAACGTGGGTTGCAAAAGCCCTGGTTCTACTACAATCTCAAAAACCTGGATTAATGATGCAAAACTAAAATCTTAGTAAGGGATGAAATAATCTACTAAAGTATAAAGGAATTATTTTACAAGGAACAATTTCACATCAGTAGGAACTTTTCACTTTCAGCATTAACATATGTCCACCTTCCAACTGAAATGGTAACTATATGTGTGTTTGCATATCAATTTGAGCTTATTAGAAAAATTAGATCATGCTAACTAACCTCATTAAGGACATGGCCCACAGATGAACATGCCTCAATGGAAGGGTTATCTTTGCTATCATGGCCAATTCCAAGTGCCCTCAGAGCAGCTTCTTTAGCAACTTTAACATCATTGCCAAACTCAGTAAAGTCAACTCCAGTGGCTTCTTTGACAAGATTATGCATGGTTTCCCTCCTCCAAGGTCTCTCAAGACATATTTCCGTTCCCTGCAAGTGAACCCATTTCATTAACTATAACAAAGTCACCAGTTCATACATAGTTTGACACACTAACTGGTAATAACGAAAGAAACCAAGTAGCCTATTGACACACAAAGCAATCCTGCTGCCACATGGTTCTGCCAAGTGCAAACTAAGCTCGCAAGACCCATCTGGCTCACAAGTCCCTTAGTATCATCTGCCCCCACATGCCAACTTTCATCCCAAAATATTATTGCCATGTCAGCCCTCCACATGGCAGGAAGCCCCATGTGACAGCAGAAAATTAAAGCAGCTGAGTTAAAAAAATCTCATAATCAAAAATAAAAACAATTAGAATGTGTAAGTGGCTTTTCAAATTAATTAAATCACATCATATAGAACTTCTAATTGAGAGTTTGACCGTGTGAATCAGAACCAGTTGCACATCCTATACAGCAATTATATATAAAGGAGGGATTCCCATAGACCATTTAAAAATTTCTACACAATTGAAATTCGAAGCAACTTCAGCCTGACATGTGGTGAACTGAATAAAATTTTCTGATGCAAGTATAGTACGGCTTTAGATTACACTCATTTTGATTCGATGCACATGATGAATTTATATTGCCAAATATTAGGGCTGTGAACGAGCCAAGCCTAGCTTTGCCTAGCTCAGCTCGAGCTCGTTTATAATTAGTTAGATCGTTTGAAACATATGGACTCAAGCTCGGCTCGGCTAAGGTCTAATCTTGTAATTAAAATTTTTAGGCCCAAAAGGTCATTTGTGTGCAAGCTTAGACTTTTTATCCTCAAACCACATGACCAAATTCATGAGTGGGCTTACCAAGAGTACTTTAAGGGGAAAAATCAGTTTGTTATGGGCTGAACAAGTTGAGAAGTGAAAGAGGCTGCTTTTATAGATATTTGGTTGGGGAAAAATTGTCTCCCAACATTGTTGGTGGTAGGATTAGTCCCACATCGGTTGGAAGATAAACTTTTCCCATCACTATATATAAGCCCCCATCCCACGTCGCTTAGACTTTTTAACCTCAAACCACATAACCAAATTCATGAGTGGGCTTACCAAGAGTACTTTTAAGGGAAAAAATCAGTTTGTTATGGGCTGAACAAGTTGATAAGTGAAGGAGGCTGCTTTTATAGATATTTGGTTGGGGAAAAATTGTCTCCCAGCCAATGTGGCAGTGGGACTAATCCTCCGACCAATATTTTTTTTTTTTTTTTTGATCGGTATTGTTGACACAACATTGCTGGTGAAAGGATTAGCCCCACGTCGGTTGGAAGACAAACTTTTCCCATCAACTATATATAAGCCCCCATCCCACAAGTTTATGTAATGATTTGCTTGAACTAAAGCATGGTTCATCTAAAATGTATATTTCTAACTTAAATGATTTATGATGTATGATTAGATGTTCACTGTGCATGTAGGACTATTTTGACTTGTTATTATATTAAAAACAAGCCGAGCTCACCTAGGCTCAGCTCAAGCTCGTTTTATTAATGAACTTTTTTCCTAAGCTCGGCTTGGCTCACGTGAGCCAGAGCCAAGCTAGCTTGGCTTGTTACATCCAGCTCCAGGAAACATGAGAGAAAAGAACTCAAAATTACATGATGTAAAGGGATAAAACTTTTACCTGATAATTAATGGTTAGCTTCCCATGAACTGCACGAGCACATTGAACAATAATTTCCTCTGCCATGTTCATCATGCTTTGATAATCTGAGTATGCTTCATACATCTAATGTCAAGCTAAGAGCAATACTGATCAGTGCTTGTTTTCATAGCAAAGCAAAGTTAATAGTCACTATAAACATGTCTATACCATATAAAACTATGATATATGGAACAGTTCACCCAATGGATAGTCAATCTGTTGTTACCAAACTGACACCACATGTGTCGACATGGGTAAAACAGAAGATTGATATTATCATTTGCTTCTAAATGCGTAGAACAACATGCTGGATGTACTGGTACAGCGACGACAGCCTAGAGTATAGACTATGGCCCATCTATGTTGTATTATTCAATAATTTATAACATGCATAATGTCATGCAATTGTTATGACCCAGCAATGTGTTCATATTTCTTGACAATTTCTACGGCTCTATACATAAGAGAGTATGCAAGAATATATGTATGGCATGCCCACTTTCCAGATGTTGGAAGATGGCAAACTGGTAATGTTTGACAATCTGTCCAGATTGAAACTTGATTCTCCTGTCCCTTTCGTGTGTTTATGATCATAGATGTAAAGTAGCATAAAAAACATAAACAAAGAAAGATGTTACCTCAATAGTGGTGAACTCGGGATTATAGCGAGTTGAAATGCCTTCATTTCTGAATATGCGGCCTATCTCATAGACTTTTTCAGACCCACCAACCTGTAAGTTGTGGATAGAGAATTCAAGAAACGGATTTTAAGTAGTATCACAAAATCAGAAATTGCTTAACAAAGAGCATGCACATTTTAGGTGACACGTCCAATTCATACCACTCAGTCAGACATAGTCGGTAACACATACAACCCATATAACTCAGAAAGACATATCCAAGTTTACAAGTTATCTAAGAAAAATCTTGATCCATATCTGAATGGAACCCTAATGCTGTGTAGATTTAGTTGATAGAATTGGTCTCATGACCTCTCGGTCCCACAGTAATTGAGTTGCTCTTTTTATCTTAACCAATAAACAAAGGAGAATTTTATGAGCCTAGGAGTTAACGTGTTCAAGCCACCCTTCTTATGTTTACTGGGCTAAAGCACATAACCAAAAGAAAGGGAGAAAAAGAACTAGGGACCTGCAATAACACTCTGCCACTCCAGGCAGAAGTACTTCCAACAAATACCCTAAAACTTTGTAAGAGTGGAGGACCATTCTATCAGTGAAATAAGACACTGCACAACCAATTAACATTCTGCCTTTTGCCAGAAGATCCTCGGATCCCTTTCCTTCCATTCACCCCAGCAGACAAAAACAAATCAAGGACCAATCAATATAGCCCCTAGCTGACAAGCCATCATACTCCCAAGCATGAAACAACTCCCGAGAGGATCTGGAGAAATCCGAAGATGGATTAAAAAACAAACCCCTACATCAAGTGCAAATCTACAGTGAACAAATTAGTGAGGAAACTTTCCTCCTCCAGCTCCCACATTAGATATCTATTGGGTGTGGACATGCCTCAATGAATGGTACATCATGAGAATTTCATCAACTAGATCGCAAGTAAAAGCTTTGACTCTTGGAGGTATCAGCCTGTCCAAATGGAATCTCTCAACAAGTCATAGAAAGACTAACTAAGAATATGCCACAAAGATCATGATTCCAAACTCTAGTTGCTGGAGTCACCGGGCATATACTCCTCCTCAAAGCAAGCTAGCAACACCAAGCATTCCTCGCTCTCTGTTACCTAAAGATCCTGTCTAGACATAGAATCCTAGACCACTTGATCTTCCTACTCAAAATAAAATTTAACATTTAGGCCGTTATAATTGAAGACAAATGGCACATAGCTTGCCACTGGACCCTGCACCTTAATCATAATTCATTCCTAGACCCCCCACCCTTAGACCCAATCACCTCTTTACTATCACAATTGCCCATTGAAACACCATTTGCCTCTGAAGCATGCTCCTCCACATTAGATCTCCAAAACTATTTGCCAAGAAGATCCCAATTTATCCACTTGCCTCTAGATGTCAATTCCACCAATTGGTTGGCTTACAAACTTGATCACCCAAATGGAAATTTTTCTTAGCGTTGTTCTTTCCCATAAGAAATTTCTTTTAATCTTTTAAAACTCTTGGTTACGAAAGATGGCACGTCAAAAAGGGACAAATAATATACCAAAATGCTAGCTAAGGAGCTCTTTATCAGAGCAATACTTCACCTACATATTTCTTCCAAGTGGCAAGGCACTTCACCAACTTCTTGATCACTAGATCACATACGCAGGAAGAAATAGACCTACAACCTGTAGGGATCAATGTGATAGGAGAGAACCAAGAATACAACCCAAACACCTGTCACAATTCTTTTACACAGGTCTGAAATGAGCAAGCCTCCCCAGGTGTGTAGCATTTCCACCCACTCAAAGTTCTCTGTTGCTACCAAACAAGCCATCCAAAAAGTCATATATAGAAAATAAATATAAAAACACAAGCCTTGATCAACTTTCTCCACTTGATGCATGCATATGGCATATTTGGAACAAGTGACGCGTGATAATCATCCCTCCACAGGGGCACCATCTGGAGGCTTACTAAGCCACATCGACCATGTCCTCTAACTCAGGGGAGTGCATGGCACAGTAAAGTGGATATCATCATAATGATATAACCACAAGCCAGTTAAGCACCCATAGCATTACACATTGTGCATTGTAATTACAACAACATGTGTACACCTTGAAGGGAATCCAACAAATGGCCTTGGGGGTTGGTTCACATGCCTCAGTCTCAGCACGACCAAGATTGACATTTGAAATGATGCTTTACACCAAATAAATTTCACAGATCATGTCGTCCCGTATCATTGAGACACAAACAGAGGGTACCAGCATCAACCAACGGCTCATCAAAGACTTACCACCAATATCCAAAGGGATTAAATCCCAATACGAGCATTTATCAAAGCAATGTGTGGGGGTTTGTGATAACCCAAACAAAAACAATAGGGTCAAGATGTAATAGTAGAAAATTAGGGGTTAATTTAAAATTTTAGTAATTAGCTGCTATGTTTGACTTTTGACCGATTGTGATTGGAGGGTTGTACAATTGCGAAACTAGGTACAACACACACAATCATAACTTCTAAAGTTAAGACATGTAGCTAGGATCTTGTAGGAATCTCTAAATATGAAATCAATGGCTAGGATCTTGTAAGAACTTCCAATAACCAATCAATGGCTGAGGTTAAGAGTCCATAGTTACTAATCCTAGAGTTCGTAAGTGCCTAATAAACACAAGGCCTTGGGAGATTGATTCATCACTTGGAGAAGAAGAAGAAGAAGAGCAATAGGTGTAAACTCTCTACACCAACCTTCAAATCAAGGTAAGTTTTCAGGTCTAACTTTAATTTTGATTGAATTAGGAGTACAAAGTTACTTTCTTTGTGTATGAAGTATTTTAATAGCTTTTACTAAGTTTTCTAAGATTAATGATAGGATATGGTAAGTTTAATTTAAGTTGATATTCATGAAGTTTAATTGTTGGGTTTTGTGCGGAATTCAAAGTTATGGGGGGTTACTTAATCAAGTTTTAAGTTTAAAGTTGTAGAAGAGGCAGAACCAAGCAAAACAGCCCATATCGCGATGTTCGGCATGCCGAACAGCTCACCGAACTGCCTAGAAAGCCCTTGGCGCACCCTCGGCTCGCCGAAAGCACACCGAGCCCCAAAGTGCAAAAAACAGGCCCCTGGTTTTGTCACCGAAACCCCACTCGGCACACCGAAAGCACGCAGAGCAACCACAAAGACTTTTTAAGCCCCTGGTTTGTTCACCAAGATCCCACTCGGCGTGCCGAACATCACGCCGAGCCTGACAATCTGACACATGACCCAAAAACCCAGAAAGCCAATGGAACCCCTCGGCGACCTCTTAGGCTCGCCGAGAATGACTAATGCGGTCCGTCTGATATGAAATTTGATGTACTAACCTATTTTGATCTCATTAGACCAATTATGATGTTACTTTTGCTCAAACATGCTTATTTCTTATGCTCACTTCATTATGGACCTATTGGCTTTGTTTGATGAACATATGATATTTTGATATACTCCATATTGTTTACTTATTCATTGTCCAGCATGTTAATTAGTCTTATTACACATTGTAAACATGATTTGTATGCTTAGTTAATGAGCACTTACTCACTTGCACAACATTATGCTTCATGACCATGGATTTGGTCTAAAAGCCATGACCTTGGCATATGAATCCATACTTCTGGATTTCAAGGTGATCACGAGAGTAGTATGATCTGGAAATAATAATAGGAGAGGAGACTTATATTTTTATGTGTTGAAGGACTGATTATCCCAATAAACCAATCTATTTGTTTCACCCAAGGTGAGGGATAGGCCTTGTATGGGGGTCCCAAAAAGACTTGTGGTAATATGATTGGTGAGGGAAGGTTCACATTGTAAGGCCCAATATCCGAATCATAAGATTTGATAGGTGAGGGAAGGTTCATATTTATGAGGTCCAATATCCGAATCACAAGAGTGTAATTCTGTTAGTAGATCGGTTAATGTTTGATTCACAAGGGAAGGTTCGCATTGTGAGGCCCTGGGCGAAATCCCTATGATCGAAAATAAGGTGAGGGGATTATGCCCTCTAGGTCGAAACCCTACAAACTATGATTGCGCACATAAAAAAAATCTACTATTTCAGCCATGTATTGGGGGATGAAAGTTCACATTGTGAGGCATCCTTGAATAGTACGATTGAGATCATATGTGGAACCTACACTAAACGAATACTATACAGTCAACAGCATACATATTGCATATTAGATTGTTTGTCCTCAATCACTTGAGGTGATTTTACTTGCTAGGTGCACAGCATGCATTAATAACTGAATCAGCCCATTGCATTACAGTGCATATTACACCTCATTGCATCATATTCATTATTCACACATCATGATTGCATATTGATCACACATCATATGTTTATCACATGTTATATGTTTTACTTGCATATTGGCACATATCTCATGATTCACTTGTTTATTGTTTATATGGATTATCAATGAAGAGTGGCATTGTCCCTACTTCAATCTTAAATATTGTTAGCCTTGTCTATTTACAAAGTTAGTGTAGCTTACGCTTTCAAGCACAACATATTTCAGGACCTATAGATGATGGACATAAGGACCATGAGGAACAAGGTAGAAGACGAAGAAGCTTTTGAAGATATTAGTTGTTATTAGGGTTTTATTAGTTGTTATTCGCTGTAATTCAATACTTATTTGGTTTTCAGTTGTTAATAGAGATTGATTTGAAGCATGAGACTAGTATTATTTTATTTCCGTTGTTTTCTATTTGAAGTGTTTTGTAATGGATATTATCTGAATAACACTACTTTTCTATACTTTATCTTATATAAATATCCTTCTTAATTCAATGATTTTGGTTATGTATCCACTCCTATATGGATATGGGTGAGAGTTACAACTTAAACTTGGGGACTCCATTGAGATTTCCAGATTTGGTTTGTGACAGGGTTCCACCTTAAAAGGATAATCCAATGATGGGGGAAGAGTAAGCCACTTCTCTCCTAGCCCTCCAAATATTGGTGATGGATATCCTCATGAATCCTTTGTATACAAAGAAACCAATGAGAAAGCATAAACTAATTCTACCAAAATATTAGGAATGGAGATTTCTGGTCCTCAAAGATTCACTCTTTTTTTTCAATAAATAACTAAAAGGTTTAATGGAAGAACAATGAACAAACTACAAAGACGTATCCAAGTAAATTATAGTACTCAAAAGAGACTAAATACCAACGACTAAAACAACAACAAAAAGAAAACGAAGGGAATGAATCACAACAAGCATGACCCAACAAACCAAGATGAAACCTCGGCAAAAATAAAACACCGTGCTACAAACAAAAAACCTTAAACTCATCCAAAATCATATCTCTTGATAGATTTGCCACTAAGGAATTCTTTAGTTCCTCTCATCCTACCAAAAAAATGAAGCATAACATTTTTAAAATCCATATTTAATTACTACAATAACAAGATTACAGCATCATTCTTTTTCTGATTGAACATTTAATGGGGAATTAGAGAAAGAGTATTTGACAGGATCACTGTAAAACATCAATCCAGACATCTACTTTAAAAAAAAAAATGAAAAAGAAACAGAATAGGCAATAGAAGGCAAAATATGTGATATCTCACCAGCATTCTCTTTAAGTGGAGCTCGGTTGCAATTCTCAAATAAAGATCCCTTCCAAGAGAATTATGGTACGTAACGAATGGCCTAGCTTCTGCTCCTCCAGCTGCTCCCTAGTGTATAAAATAAATTAAAAACAAAGTTCCAGAACAAAGGACCCTTTGCTATTCCAAGGATTAGATTTTTTATATGAATCACAAAAAAGGGCATACGATATCATACAGAAAAAACAAAAGAAATTAAGAAAAAGAACTCTTTAGTGCCAAGTTTGCTTCAACATAAAAGCTTAACCGGTCCCAGAAATTTCAAATGGCTTTTAAAGTGCTTTGTAGGAAATTGTCAAGATTAATTTGCACTCCGTTCTTGCTTCAGGAACTAACACAATGTTCTCAAATCTTTCATATTCAAACAAGTTCTTGAAAGTTTCTTTTTTTCTCTCTCAAAATCCAGGGTTTCAAAAACAGCCTAAGGGAACTTATCAAGTGTGAAAAAGGAGCAATTCCAGAACCCAAATATTGCATTGAGGAAGTTGACAAACCTGTAAAACGGGAGTTTCAACTTCGATAAAGCCCAAAGATTCCATTGTCCTGCGTATCTCTGATATAATCTGTTACAGATATAGTTAAATATGCATAACAAACTATAAGCATATGAATTCAAACTGTTTATGTGTGAGAGGCAATCAAATAAATTAGGTAAGTGGTTATTTGCTTCAGCGGGGTTTCTGGATATGTGAAACAAGCATAGGAGAACTGTAATGCATTTAGAAGCCACGTTTTGAATTCAACAATTCAAATTTCAGTTTTTCTTGTACCAATTGTCCAGTATTTCAACAAAATTAGGTGCGGCAACAGTCCACCCAATACCAAAAACCTAATCGTAACCCAATTGGGGTGGGGAGGGGGGCAGGGCGGTGTAGATCCAGATTTAACATATATTGTAATTAAAGTAAAAATTTCCAAGTAAAATATATCATATTTACTTATAAGTTGTTATATAAAATATATATATTCAACATATACTTGAATGGTAATGGGCCAGATTAGTGCGGGGTTGAACCAAAGCCAAAATCAACCTGAACCCAATCAACCCATTACGGCTCACCAAATCCAATCCTTAGGTTACCCCTGTTTAACCCACCCCCTTACCTATACAAAAAAGGTAAGAAATTCTGAACTTCTGGGATTTCATGTTCATTTCAGTCAGTACAAAAAATTAATGCTGAATTGAAACTCAAAAGGCTTGCTTACTGTACATCTAGCAGGGAACTCTGTAATTGTTCAGTTGTGACATTGTACACCCTACATTTCACTTTTTGACCATCTGGTTGGATTGACTACATGATATTGGCAAGGTATACATGTCGTCGGGTGACATGTCGCCATTTCTCGGTTGGGCGACACGACATAATCATATTATGTCGTGTTTGCGC
>JAUPMG010000001.1:46989-67747 GCA_031762675.1 Pachysandra terminalis | reverse complement strand
CACCTCTCATCTAAAGGCTGTAAATTAACTAATCTAATCTAAGGGCTAGGATTAGAAACATAATCCTAAACTAACTTGAACTCTAGACTAACTAGGAGACAAGATTAACATCTATATAAACACTGGTTTGGTCATCCAAATCATTAAACTTAAATCCAAGTTGATTGTTGGAGCTAAGAAGAGGAAGAAGAACAGTTCAGAATTGAACTGAGAAGAAGGAGAAGAGGATCCGACAAGGAACAACAAGGTACGTAATGTCGATTACTCTTTATTTTAGATTTGGATTTAGGTGCTAGGTCATATTCAATGAATATGACATAGCACAACCTTAAAATCATTGTTTCTATACTTTTTACAAGAACTGAAACTGGAAAACTATACAGACCTGATCGACTGAGTCCTGGACCAATGTATATATTTTATATTATTTATTTTATATTTTTCTGAGATTCCCTGTTCGTTAGGAATCCAATAAAACAAGTTTGAGGTGATTCCGATGAGTATTAACTAAGTTATGACCAAAATACCGACTGTATGTCAAATATGGAAAACCCAGAAAACCCAATCCGGCAGCCTACCGGTGTGCCGATTAGTCTGTCGGAATTTTCCTTAAAGCCCTTAGCTTAAACACTGTTTAAGCTACTGGTTGGCTACCGGTGTACCGGATAGCCTACCGGAAACCTGTGTGTTGATTTTTGGTTACTGTTTAAGCTACCGGTGGCTACACTTGATGAATGTTCAAAAGTTTGGTCCCTGCCTAACCTGTCGGTGGCAAGCCGGTGTGCCGGTTAGCCTGCCGATAGGATCATTATCTGCATATTTGTGGTTTTCAGCCCCTGCCTAGGCTGCCGGTGGCCAACCGGTGTGCTGGTTAGCCTGCTGGCCAGCCCAGGTTGGTTTGTTTGTTGAATTTCATAATGCCTATTTGATTAGATTGGCCATCCCAGTAGTATAGCCTTACTGTATTGAGAGAATGGCAAGCATGTAAATTCTGGGTATTTAATGAGGTGTATGGTTAGGATTAATTGTAGGATTTTTTAGGTGGCTTAGATTTAAAGTAGAAAGGGATTTGTCTTTAGTGAATGATAGGTGTAGGGTTAGATTTGAAGTGGGTGGGAATGAGTGGTCTAGATCTAAGTGGTTGGGGTAGTTGAGATTGAATGATTAGGATGAGAGTGGGTGTAAATGGATGGTTAGGATTAGATGAGTGAGATGGAGGGGTGAGATTGAGTTGACAAAGAAATGAAGGGTGGAGATGATGCCATGTGTTAGGGTTTAGAATTGAGAAAAGAAAAGAGAATCGCATCTCTTTCTCTCATTTGGAAAGTTGGAGCCTAGGGTTGGCTTGGAGAGTTTGATGGAGAAGGAATTGGAGAAGAAGGATAGAAGGAGAGAAATTTGGTGGTGCTTGAGGATTTCTACCTCTTCAAACAAAGGCAAGTGGATATCTTCATGAATGTAATTAGAATTCTTAGATCTCATGCCTTTCCCTTACTTTTGTGTTCATGAGGTGTTTGAATGAATCAAAGGTCTAAGATAATAAG
Organism: Pachysandra terminalis; assembly: GCA_031762675.1. Classification (NCBI taxonomy): domain Eukaryota; kingdom Viridiplantae; phylum Streptophyta; class Magnoliopsida; order Buxales; family Buxaceae; genus Pachysandra; species Pachysandra terminalis. The sequence goes on along the minus strand of JAUPMG010000001.1, from coordinate 66,203 downwards.
TTTGGACTCATTTTCAGGTTTTGCACTATATTGAATGCATGATTATTAAACCTAGTTGATTTTAGTTGGAAAATAGGGTTAGTTGCCTTAATTTGAGATGTTAGTTAAATGTCAATTTTTAGAGCTGTAATTTGAGTAGAATTGGTAATATAAGGTATGTTAAACGTTTCCCTAGAGTTGTGTAAACAAATAGTAGAAAAACCCCTTGATTTTAGCCTGTTCGCGATGTTCGGCGAGCACTTAGGCGTGCCGAATGGTCGTCGAGCATGAGCTTCTGGGCTGAGGGCGGACATCTCGGTCCGTCGAAAGGTCACCGAGGTTGAATGTCAGCCGAGAGATCGCCGATGTAGCTTCGGGGTGTCGAAATCAGCTTCGATGTGCCGATTAGGGCGTCGAAAATGAATGTTCTGGAATTTTTGCCGAATCTCAGAGTGATTCACCGAGGAGGCCGCTGAGATGTAGTTCGGTGCGCCGAAGGGCACATTGAAGAGGTCTCCGAGAAAACATGTTCTGGAATTGTCGCCGAATCTCAGGTGAGGTCGCCGAGAAAACATGTTCTGGAATTGTCGCCGAATCTCAGTGCGCCGAAGACCTTGCCGAAACAGTAGAAATGACCTATTTACTTTAATAAAAGTAGTATACTTGTGTAGTGTAGAATTAATGAATGACATGCCTACTTATTAGTTGTTGTGTGAATTTGTATAGCAATTGTGTGTGTGACATGATATTAGATTATATAACATACTTTGCTGAATTGTAGTGTTCCATGTCTATGTATAATAACATGCTTGGTTTAATCAGATCCTATTGCACCCTGTACACAAAGTAGCATGTAATATTGTTTGTAACTGTTTTCTCATGGAACTATATCCATGCAGTGATGAAACTATATCCATGCAGTGATGAAAGGTAAGCCGTTGATAAAGATGATCAACACCAATGTAATTTCATATTTGGCACATTACACGAAAAAGTATAAGCATCTTTATGCAACTATATTCTATGATTTATTATAATGAATTATGATGTATGCTTCATGTGAATTGTTATGCTTACATTCTGTACACTATCATTTGAATGTTTAGTTAGCGTGCACCTCATCACATGCACAACATTAACTCTTGACCATGGATTTGGTCTATGAGTAACACCCTGTCATTAAATCCATAATTGGAGGATTGATAATTATTTCATGAAAATATGGTGACTTGGAAGTCAACATAAGTGAGGAGACTTAGCTTAGGTGGTTGAGGGATTGATCACCCCAATAGACCAATGATCGTGTTCTCCTATAGTGCGGGATGCATCTTAGGCATAGATCCCAAGAGACATGATGAAAGATGATAGGTGAGGGCATCTTATAGCGGTAACACCCAACATCCGAATCATATGAGTGAACTCTAATCAATGATTAGTAGTGTATGGTTTTCTGAGGTGGTTCTGTATGAGACCTTGGGATTCGTCCCTATAACCGAAAATAAGGTGATGCGATTGTGTCCTATGTCAAAATCCCTTAGAACTATGTTGCGCACATGGAATAGTCTGTTATTCAGTCCATTTATTGGGGGGTGGTTACTGTGTGTGCACCTTGGATAGTACGATTACGATCATATGCTGGAACCATCATTAACTGTCACTGAGCATAAATCTTATCTTTGGGTCTTGGCCTACCCAAAGGTGGATCAGTCTACCTTAATAACTACACAGATCCATTGTAGTTTAGAATGTTCGCATAGGTCACATGTGGTGATAGTTGTAAGGTAGGTGCACCGCATACATTAATTAAATAAATGACCTCATGCATCTACCTTTGTTTGTTTGTATGTTTGTGTGTGAACAATAAGTATTGTGAATTGCATGATTTCTAGGATAGCCTTGTATATTCCTGAATGTATCATACTTACTGGCTAGTGTAGCTCACGCTTTATAGCGACCACATTTCAAGTACGTTAGACGAAGATTGAGTCGAAGACCTGGATGAAGAATTGAACGCGAATCTCACCTATTAATGAAATGTAATAGTTAATAGTAGTTTTACTCTAAAAAATTCTATTGTATAATGTTTATTTAGTTTTCGTTAAATCAAGAATTTGTAATATATCTATTACCTTCGGTTGTTATTGTATGGATTTAAATGTAAATTTATCGTACGAATTCCCTTTAAAGAAATTTCAATGCATAGTTATTACTTTCTTGCGATTCTGATAACTTAATTCCTATAGACGTAATCTTCTTTAGGATTTTCGTTTAAGGTATATACTTAAACTATTATCAAGAATTGATTTGAAAATACTAAACTAGTTATATTTCCGCTGCATTTATCATAAATAACCATATCGGATGTTCTTTAATATCTTAAATTTTAAATCTTAGTTAATATCTATTATATATTTAGTCCGACTTGGCTAGATATCGTCTTACCACTCCCAGTTTTGTTGGGGTGAAGGTTGCGAATCCAAATTCTAATCTTCTTATGAGGATTTCTGGTTTGGTTCGTGACAATATTGTCATACTTAGACATATACACCATTGTACACATATTGTATGATTAGTTAATGTGCACCTACACTACACTTGCACAATATATGACCGTTTGCATTATTGACCTTGGGTAGGTCTAATTCCTTGACTATACCCCATAAATTCCTGTGTTCAATATTATGGACATAATGAGTGCTATCATATTGGTGAGGAAGTCCTGGGTGGACTATTAATATTTTATTAATGTGTTGATGTACCGTGCATCCCAATAGACCAGATCTGTTTATGGTGAGGGACATGTTCTAGGTGACATTCCCAATATACCAAATTAATTGAGTGAATGTTTTTAGTAGGACGGTCAATGTATGATTCATAGAGGTTAATCTGTGTGATTCATTGGGATTCGTCCTTATGATCGAAAATAACTGAGGCGCTTGTGACCTCTAGGTCGAAGCTCCTAGAAACTGTGATGCACACATAGAATAGTCTACTAGCCCAACCAAATATCGGGGGATGTGTTCTGGGTGAGACATCTCGACTAGTACGATTAAGGTCGGATGTGGAACATACACTAATCGAATGCCAAACAGCATGCATTAGCTGCATATCATCTTTATGTGAATGGATTACATGTGGTAATCATATTATTTGTTGCACGAGCATGCATTGCATACATTAAATCTGATTTGCATCACATTGCATTTACGTCACATATACTTGCATATTTAATATGATTATCATATATATTGCTGTTTAACCTATTTTGTATCATTGGAGAATGGCTTGGATTCTATTCCAATCTAAAATACTGTTAATTGATTACTTATTGGGCTAAGTGTATATGACGCCTTTGCGCAACCATTTCAGGGAATTTAGATTGGAAATATGATGAGGTTTACATGGCTGGATTGGATGATGATTTTCAATGATTTATATTTAGAATTCTGTAATAGGTTTTATTTTTTACTTTTTAGATTATATATTATGTATAGGGTTAGGATTTGATTTAAACATGAGAATTGATAGTATTTTCCTTGGTTTTTTCGCTGCTATTTCTTAAAGTGTTTTAGATGTAATAACTTTGTTAGATTTTGATTATTTTCATTAATGGTAAATTTATTTAAAGTTTCATTGATTCATATGGTTTGGCTCTATATTGATTACCACTCCCGATTCTGGTTGGGGTGAGAGTCACGGTTCGAACCTAAGGTATTCCACATGAACTATCTTAAGTTTGGGTCGTGACACAACCTCTGAAAAAATGGCTCACAGAACAATGCCACGTGTCCAAGGTTCAAAAGGCGCAGGTTTACCACCCCTAAAATGACCGAAGGACAAAGGATTCGTATTCCTTATAGGGTAGGACACTATCCCCCTCGAAGGATAGAGACAGGGGTATGCTACCCCTAACAGACTCCTTAAACGTATGAAACTTCGAATAAAACCTCTAAGTCACATTTACTCATTCTCAAGAAGAGACTTTGAGTGATTTTATTACTTTATTTCATGTTTCGAAGGTAATCCCTCATGAGAGGCCTTTGAAGGCATGTTTTATACCTTCTAACTCAGAAGTCGTTCTTGGATCATATCCATAGACTTCGAAGGACTATTTATTACATTTTGTCTTAAAAGAACTGCGAATGAGACATTTTTCCTCCTACTGAAGTTCGGCTCAAAGGCTAACAATCTCCAAATGGTGAACTCGAAGGCTAACCACCACGAGATAGTCAAATCGTCAATGGTTACCCCTTCGAAGGACAAAGATATGGGTTTATCACCCTCAATGCACTGTTAAACTCATTAAAACTTCAGAGTAAAGTTCGAAGCCACTCTTATTTATCCTTAGGAATTGACTTCAGATAATGTTTTACATAACATACCTTGACTTCAAAAGCAATTCCTAGTGAATAAACCTTCGAAGCCAAGTTTATACCATCTCCAGGAAATAGTTCCTGAAGATAACTTCCCACGTACTCTGAGAGACTTTCTCTCACACTTTACTTTAAAGGAGTTTGTAAGCAAATATAATTACTTCTAATTTCACTAAGTTCGAGTTGAAGGTACCTAGATTGGTTGCTTGAACTATAAACCTTGAAGGATTTCAAAATAACTCTTCCTTACAGGGACTATTGATCATGAAAACGAATTGCCTGCTGAGAAACTTAAATTCAAGGTCTCAATATGGGTAATTCAAGAATATACTGGCCAACTTGTAAATATATATACATAGTTATTTTGACTTCCTTCGAAGAAAGATAGACAACGGCCAAAAAGAGTTCCTTCGAGATGAACGAAGTCCAGAAAGGTATTATGGCATTTAAGTAACGCCTTTACTTTAAAGTTGATTGCAATAGATTCCTCAAAATGAACAACACGTGATAAAATCTTAGCTACTTATAATATCTGTTGTATAACTTATCTAAATGGAGTTTTATCTTATCTGGTATGACGGCAAGAATGGAAACGTTCCTTTTTAGAACTTTAAGCATGTTACACGTGTCACTCGATCCTTGATCTTCTAGATCTAAAGCAACCTATTATAGAGCAAGTTTACATATTCAAGTGACTCACCCTACTTTTTGGAAATAACTTAGGTGTGTTGAAATACACGCAACCTTTAAGATATACTTTAATGTATGGGGATATTTTAAAACCACCTCTTTGGACACTTGATTGAATGACACTTGTCCTAATTTAAAAGGATAATTCTCCTATAAATAGCAGAGTTAATCCTCCCGTAAAATCTAACATGGAAAATTCAAAGCTGAAAGACAACAGCGAGTAAAGACATTGAAAGAGAAAGGGGAGAGTCAGTCATATGTATGTATAACTCTCAATACGTGTCATAGACTTCAAGTCATTCGAATTTTGAGGTTTCTTGCTCTGAGATATGCATTCTATTTGACATATCACCTATTTCAATATCCTCTCCTCGTGCCTCCTTTCTTTGTCTTATTCACATGTCGTGTTCGAGAAGGAACGCTCTGGATGGAATGGTTGTGCGACGGTTTAGGCTATCTTGAGACAGACTCTCCAGACTTTTATCTTTGACAGAGCAATTGTATTGGTGAATTTTTTATATTATCTGTCAAGATGTTTTAAATATTATCCATTACAAATCCTACATCATCAATGCTAATCAAATACAATCATGAAGCTTTTAAAATTAGTTCTCATAATGAATTTACATAACCGTTTCTGGAATGAGTTATTAACCCACAAGGGCTTTGGATCATAAGTTTTTAGGTAAATTCCAAAAACCTCCCTCGAAATTTGGTATAATATCCATATATCTCCCTTATCCTTCTCAAAAGGACAAATATATCCCCTCTACTATCTCCCTTCGGACATAAACCTCTTCGTACACTAACGGCACCAATGGAAATCATCAATTTTTATATGTTTTAGACTATTTTACCCTTGTATTTAAAAATACCATACCACCACCACCACTGCCACCACCATCATAGTTGGGGGGAGGGATTGATAAGTTTAAATACAAGGGAAAAATAGTCAAAGACATGTAAAAATTGATGATTTTTGTTAAATTCTATTAGTCTCATTAGTGTAGGGGTCTGAATAGAGATAGTAGAGGGGATGCATTTGCCCTTTTTAGAAAGATAAGAGAGGTATATGGGTATTATACCAAACCTCAAGGGAGGTTTGTGAAATTTACCCGAAGGGCCCGATTGGTTCGTGGAATTGAAGTTGGAATTGGAATTGGGGCCTCCAATTCCAATTTTTCCGTTTGGGAGCGCATTAAGGAATTGGAATTCTACATTAATTCCACAAAATTCATTTGTAGGCTATTTTGAAGATGTCAAATTCCATGAGGGGAGGCTGTTAATTACAATTCTCGATCTACTCGGTGGATTTCAAATGGATGAAAGTTTAAAAAATAAAAAATTACAAAATAAAAAGAAAATCAAAAAAAGAAAAATAAAACATTAAAAAAAAGAAAAGAAAACAATAAAAAAAAAATTCAAATTCCAAATTTCAATTATTTGTTTACATCCAATCATGAAAATCTCAATTCTACACCATTCTAATTCTCAATAAATTAAAATTAGAATTCCAATTCTTAACATCAATTCCAATTCTTTAAAACAATCGGACCCTAAGTTTTTTTAAAGTCTGGCGCTCTTGCACTTTCTTTCCCGCTTTCGATCCCGCATCCGTACCCGCTCGACGTTTTGGTGACTTGGGCCGCGTTTACTCACTCGCGAGTTCAAAAGGAATTCATCCATCCTCTCTTCAAACTGATGTGACGTCACTGGTTGTCTGGTAGTAGAAGGGACTAGGGAGCGCAAGCACAGGGTTTGAAGTTAGGGCATGGAAAAATCGGGGGAGAGGAATGCCTGAAATATGCAGGCATACCTCGTCATGATGGGTCCCAGCCTTATCAACGGTGGGATCTTAGCTGGTAATAACGGAAACAATTTCTCCGGGCTTCTGATGTTCAACCGTCGTCGGAACCGGAACCATCTCGCCGATTGCCGGTCAAGTCCAGTAATAGCATCAGCGGCCATTAACGGTAAGCAGGAACATTACTCCGTCCTGGGACTTCCATCCACCGCTTCCTCGGCCGATATCAAAAGGTCTTATCGTCTTCTCGCTTTGAAGGTATTTGTATATGTGTGTGTGTGTGTTTATATTTTGTTTGATTTTTTTTTTAATCTTATTATTTTGGTGGTAGATGTTACATTCGTTATATAAGAGATTGATCGGACAACAAATACCCTTGAAGGGGTTTTTATGGGTTATCTGTGATTACATCTAAATTGATTTTATTCTTTGGTGAATTTTACTGCATCACATAGTATTAGAGATTTAGAGATTTCAGTTCCGGCAAGTGTTTGGTGAATCTGTAGTTACACTGTTCAAAAATTTGTACATGTTTATTTAGATTATCTAGAGATTCGTTTTTGTTCAATCCGAAATTCCATATTGTTCTTTTGTACAGAAATTGCTTATAATTTTTATTTTTATTTTTATAATTTTATATCCTATAAAAATGTTCCATTTACAAAGTATATATGTTAATGCAGAAAACATCTTAAGAATTTAACTCATAAAGATATAAACTACATTCAATCAATGAACTTTAGAGAAACTCAATGCGATTTTTGTATTTTTCTTTTTGGTTTTTCTTCGGCATGATGACACTGACCTCGTGACGTTGTTGAATAAGCAAATCTGTTCAAATAAATGATTGGGGAGGAACTTCATGATCATTCTTAGCTCTTGTATTTTTTTTCTTTGACAATGTAGAGATTTTTATTTTTAATTTTTTGATGAATAACTAAGAGCCATTAAAAGTAGAAGAGAAGAAAAAACGAACTCTAACCTCAAGACGAGATCAGATCAAATAAAAAAGAAACAGCAATGGTAAAAGTAGACCCATAGGTTAACTCTGCAGGGAATGAAATAGAAAACAACACTACACAATCCTCCCTACTAATATCTCTTCTGTGGGAACCCGTATGTCTCCCTGGCCACATGTCTCACACCTCCTCTTGCAAGAGCATTAGCATTCTCATTAGCAGACCTCAGCACGCGGGAGAACGAGATATTCAACCCATTAGCCAAAGAGGTTGCCTGTCTAACAAGATTTGACAGTCTCCAAGAGTATATCTCTGTTCAGCATTTAAGTCTACAAGAAACCATATCCAGAATTATACGGCATTATATTGAATACTTTCCCTCTACTCAAACCATGTAGTTTTCAGTGTTCCTCTTGCACTATTGAAGCCTTCCACTTGAACAAACTCACACTTTTTATTAGCACTATCATGTGACTTTGTTTAAGATGCTCAAACCATTTTATTGGACAAATTCAATTTTCTTTACAGGTCTTTCTCATCATTCTTAACATCTCCATATTAGCTTAACTTGTTTGATAAAAATGCTGGTTTAAATGCATTCGGATGCCCTCATTGGCCTGGTTTATGTTCTTTCTGAATGTCATGGTATGTCAGCAACAGAGCATGACATATGCTGACTCTTTGCGTGATTGTCATCAAGGAATAGATTTAGAAAATAAAATGAGATGGAAATATAAAATTGTATTGAACCTTGAGTATAGACTGATGGATAATTTATGGAAAGAAACAAAGTATTATTATCTTTGAATCTTTAATTAGGACCATAGGTTTGGCCCAAAGTTCGCCCAAAGCCCACTTGACCCAACCCTAATAAGAGCCCAAACTCGTCAGTTAATTTGGGTTTGGGTTTGGTCTGAGCTCACCTTTGAGCCCGAATTTGAGTTTGGGTTCTGGCTGAAATTTGTACAGCTCCAAAGCCTTGCCCGGGCAGACTGACATATGTAAAGTATACAATATATATATATATGTAAATTTTTATTACCTTTACAAAAATGTAATTTTCTTCCTTTTAAAAAAAAATAAATTCTTTTGGTCTTTACATTTATTTCGGGCTCAATAGGTTTGGGTTCAGTTTGGGCCGAGTTGGGCTTGGGCCAACTGATTTTAGTTTGAGCCGAGTCCGAACTGGTTAGAATCTGGTCCAACCCACCTTATTTACAGTACTATCATTGATAGATTTTAATTCTTAGATTCCTGGAAAGACTGCTCTTGTGTATGAGTTAAGGAGCTAGTGTAAACATTGGATGTCCTTCAATTAGTTTGACTCACTCGAAGATGATATATTATCAAATGAACTTCTCAAGTGGTTTTGTTAGCTGGGACAGTAGTTTGTATAAGCCTCTCTCTCTCTCTAAGCTACATACTAGCTGTTTGAGCTGTTTTATCAATTAGGAGCTCTATGAGAAGTGAAATAATTGAATCCCCACTAATTGTTTGTCCTTCAATGTTCTTGTCATTGAGGTTAACTTTGGTCATTTCTTCAACAATCAAGTGTTTATTTACAATTTGAATTCATATGATTTTGCATTGTCTTTTATGTCCTCTCAATCATTTGGAATGGAATTATAAGTTTCCTTTCAATATGAATCTCTCAGCTTTTGCCCATGTTGGTATTTATTCACGTTTTGAAGCCTTATTGAGATTAATATTGAAAAGTTACTACTCATTTTGAACTCTTCAGTGTAACTGATACTAACATTCTCTCCATAATATATCCTCATATTGGGTTTATAGCATCATCCTGATGTGAACAAGGATTCACAAGCGGGCAAGGTGTTCAAGAGCATTCGTCTCGCATACGATGTGAGCAATCCTTAATTTCTTGATTTGTAAATTGGTCACGCTTCGAAATTGTGTGGCCTCTACAAATAAAGCCAAAATCTTATATTTTTCCTTTTGTTCTTGTTTTTTCTAATGCAGGTACTATCTAATGAGGCAACAAGGGCTCAGTATGATAGGACGCTGAAATTCCAGGAAGATACAACATGGAGGGGAAACTGGAAGTATGATACTGAATTCGAGGAAGACAGAATGATCTATAGATGGGCTGAAGTAAGGCAGCGTGTGCGTGAGAAGTACTGGCAACAATATGATACTGGTGAGGAGAATTCTTCCTCTGACAGTGAAATGGATGACATGTACGATGAAAAAGCCACTGAAGACGAAAGAGGATCCTTCAGTGAAGTGCTGAGAACTGCATTCTTTACCCTTTTTTTAATGCAGACCGTGGGATATCGATTCTCTCTCACTCTGTGCAGCTTGGCGGCTTTGCTCGACAAGAAGCTGGATGCTGGATACAAGGTGGGGTATTTGATTGCCTGGTTTTTGGGTGGCAGAGGTGGTATCTTGCTTACTTTGTGCCTCTCATTTGCAAGCTGGCTTTGCGGAAAAACCAGCAGCAGCCTTGTTGCTTTGGTCGTGGTTGCTATGTGGGTTGGCGCAAACCTTGCGAAGTATGCTCCTCTACCACAAGGTGCACTTCTTACACTGTTGTACATGTCTGTTAAGCTACAAGTTGATTTAAGTTAAGACCTCTCTTTTTTTTTTTCCTTCATGTGTGTGTATAGTTTTCTTCTTTTCTGAAACATCGCTATACATTCTCATATTTTCTATTTAGATCCATGTAAATTTTCATGTATAATAGCATTTAAATTATTTATAAAAAAAAATCATGTATAATAGCATTTTGTTTGGCAGTGCTATGTTTTTTTTTTTGGGAGTGCTATTTCCTGGCAATAACTTGCTACGATCAGGAATGTATAAGTTTTCCTTGCTGTGTTTGGTTAGCCAGAACATAGAGGAAAGGAAAGGAAAATGAACTTTCTAATGCAATTTTGTATGTTTGGGTCATTGGAAAATGAGGGCTCATTAGAAAATACTTTTTCAAATAAGTCCCATTTTCAGCAAGGTTTCAAGGATTGGACCGATCCGGTCCGTGCTGCCTGGTCCGTATCGGGATTGGCCTGGACCGGTCCGATCTCAAGCCATGATACAATAGTTGTATTGCGGGGCTTTGGATCGGACCGGTCCAACCTATACAGGTACGGACCGACCGGTACAACCGATCCAATGAGTGATCCGATATTTTTTTTGTTTTGTTTTTAATTTATAAATTGAACAATCCAACCAATATCGCTCTGGATCGGTTCAGTACCGATCAGTATTGTTGGTCTAACGATCGGTACTACTGTTCCGGTGACCAGTCCAACCGATCCATTTATTTATTTATTTATTTTTAAATTGGGCGTTCCAACTTTGTATCGGATTTGGATTGGCCAGTACCAGTTGGTATCATCGGTTCGGACTTGGATTGGCCGGGATCGGTTTAGACCTAGACGGTCGGGATCGGTTTGGATCTGGAATCGGTCGGGACCGGTCCATTCCTCGATCCTGAGACTTCAAACCTTGATTTTTAGTCAAAAGTTCCTCGAGCCTTTCTCTTAAAAGCGAAGGGGAGACAATGGAAATGAAAAGAAAAGTGCTTTTTACTTTCCTTTCCATTGTTTTCTGACTAATCAAACACAAGTTGTTTTTGGTTAGTGGGAAAAGGATTGAAATAAAAGTAAAAGAGCACTTTCCTTTCCATCGTTTTCCTCTCATTTTAAGGGAAAAATTTGAGGGGCTTTCTACTAAAAATAGAACAATTTTGGAAAAGTATTTTTCAATGGGCCTACATTTTCCAATGTAGCAAACACAGATTTTGTTGGAACGTTAGTTTTTCTTTCTTTTTCCTAGAGATTCTAGCTAACCAAACACAACCCGTTTTTGGTTAATTGGAAAAAAGATAGAAAGAAAACTAAAAGAGTGTGTAGGTCAAGAGAGGAAGGTGGTCTCAACTTGGGGAATATCGCTTGGCATAATATGGCTCTTTTTGGAAAATGGCTTTGGAAGTTTTGTAGGGAGAGAGAGGCTCTTTGGCGAAGAATCATCCACAACAAATATAGTGGGCATAGTAATGGTTGGGACAATAACCCTTCAGCTAGATGCTCTTGCTCTAGTATTTGGAAAGAGGTATCCTCTATTCTTCATTCCTGTGTCATGTTCGGTTCTGTGTTGGTGATGGCCTTCATATTAGATTTTGGCATGATCTGTGGTGGGGGGAGTCTATTCTGGCAATTCGCTATCCTCATCTTTTTCGAGTGGTGTCTAGTCGGGATGCACTTGTCTCGGAGGTTTTGTCTTGGTCTGATTCAGGTCTTTGTTGGAACCTTGGTTTTTGCCATGATTTGAGAAACTTTGAATTAGCAAAGGTTGAGGCCTTACTTGTTGACTTTGAGGGTGTTTTCTTTGGCCCCTTAGTTTAGGGATTAGCAGATTTGGAGTGCTTGTAGTTGTGGTTCCTTCTCGGTTCGGTCTTTCTTCTCGATTCTTCGTCCGCACTTGTCGTCCCCCTTCGTTTTCCCCCATCGGTGTGTGTGGAGACCTTTTGTCCCTCCTAGGGTGAAGGCTTTTCTTTGGTCAACTATATAAGATCAACACATGTGACATTTTGCAGAGGAGGTGGCCGTCTTGTATTTTATCGCCACATATGTGTGTTATGGGTAGAATGGATGGGGAATCAATGAATCACTTGTTTATTCATTGCTCGGTGGCTTCGGAGGTGTGGTCTTTTTTTCTCAGAGGCTTGGGTTTTTCGTGGGTTATGCCAGTGGGAGTTGGTGACCTACTATTACAGTGGTGGTTCCCAAGCTTGGGATTGAGGGGCCGGTTGATGTTTCAAGGGGCGTGGCATGCGATTCTTTGGGTTTTGTGGGGTGAGCGAAACTCAAGGATTTTTTAGGATAGTAGTAAATCGACAGAGACTATTATTGTTGCGATTCTGTCTCCGGTCTGCTCTTGGATGGTAGTTCTGCCAGCTTTCAGAGGGATATCTATGTCGAACATTTTATTGAGCTGGTTTAGTTTTGCTCTTACATCCCCCTTGGTTCAGACTGTGGTGAGTCGATGGTCTCCCCCGCTAGCTGGTTTTGTGAATTTCGATGGGGCTTCGTCAGGAAATCCAGGGGCATCCGAGATCGGGGGTGTTTAGAAATCAGAGTGGTCATATTGTACATGCTTTCTCGGGCCCGGTGGGAGAGGGCGATTCTACAAGGGCGGAGATGTTTGCCCTTCTTATGAGCTGTAGGGAGGCAGTCAGAGTGGGCTTATTCCCAGGTGGTGGTTGAGGGCAACTCTTCTTTCATTTGGCATTTTTATATATATATATCTCTTGATGTTTATTCATAAAAAAAAAAAACTAAAAGAGCACTTTTATTTCTTTTTTATCGTTTCTCCTTCATTTTAAGGGAAAAAGTTTGAGGTGACACTTTTGAAAAAACACTTTCTAATGGACCTACATTTTCCCTTGAACCAAACACAGATTTTCTCTAATCCTAGAAGTTCTCTCTTCTCATGTTCATTCAAATTCTTCCACAGATACCTCCCACTTGCAATGTCCATGAAGACCCAGAATCCATCTTAAGTCACATGCAATTCAAGAAGGATAAATACTTGAAAACAGATTTGATAGGAAAAGAGAGAAGAAATGAAAAGGAACTGATGCAAAATTCCTATATTCTTGAAAAGAGAACCAATAGATAATACTTGTTTCAAGTTGAATTGTTCATTTTTTTTTTGATGATTCATTTCCATTATTCCATCATCCTTGAATCACCAGAAATCATTTGGCCTGCTTGTGATGACCGAGAGAAGCATCATAGGATGATCCTTAAGGACGCATCTTTGCGAGCTGAGCCTTTTATGAGCCGAGTTTGAACCCAAAATATTTTAATGTGTCTGAACCGAGCCTAAATCCTGAAATTTTTAATGAACCTGAACTTCACTCAAGGTTAATGAGTTTGAGCTGAGTTGGGCAAAGTTTGGCTTGACTTGTTTACAGCCCTTCTCAGATGGTGGTTCTACTGGACTTACATTATCTTTTTTTTATATTTTTTTTTGTGTGGATACTGGACTTACATTATCGAACTCTACCAAGATACACAAGTAGGTCAGGTTGGACTCAAGAATGATGACAGGTTCGAGCCCAACAAAGTGAACATATGATATGAGCCCTCTACCAAGACACACAAGTAGGTCAGGTTGGACTCAAGAGTGATGACAGGTTCGAGCCCAACCAAGTGAAAATATGATATGAGCACAATATCAAGTGAACATATGATATGAGCCCAATACGGATGATGGCTATTTTTTAAATTCAAAATTGGCCTAATGATTTAATGACACTTGTCACTCATTACATGCATAGGTCCTATACTTGTATTCATTGGTTCTATTTAGTCTCTTTAATATGATAGAACAAAAAGTTGTCTTGTCAAGTCTTTTCTCAAGATAAAGAGAAAATACTTTTCTTAATATAAAGGGGGGAAGAGACTTCTTTCTCGGAAGGAGGGATAGATAGAAGGACATGAGGCTTTCTTCTTCACAAAAGGAGAGAGAGGTCGAGGACATTGGAGGTTCTCATCAAGTCAATGTATAAAGTCTTATCAAAAAAAGTCAATGTATAAAGAAGATGAGACTTTTTTACTCTCAAGAACAGATAGACATGCAAAGACATGCCCCATTCTAGATTAAGAAGACACAGTGAGAGATTCATTTTAAGATTCTTCTATCATCTCCTCCCCGTTTCCATTTTCATAACTTATATCATTTTATTATGTAAACTATTGTAATCTCTACATTTGAGTGAGATGAATGAATGCTCGAAGGACAACCTATGGATATAAGCACCTTCACCGAACCATGTAAATCGTGCGTCTCTGTCTTTTATTTGGTTTTGTGCTTGTTGGATTTGAAATAGCGGCGTCCGTATGGCCGACTTTTCTGTTTAGGTGAATAGTTTGAATGCTCCTGGTCCTAAAAGATCTTATCCACCTTAAATAGACTAAATCAAGCGATTAGCGGTTCAATCGGCCTAATCGTACTTAAATGACGATTATTAACAATTTTACCGATCAACAGTACTAGTGGGTTGTGGTAGATGCATGTGGGGTACCCCACAGCATTAAGACATGCAACTGTCATGAAATCACACAATGTGTATATAACGTGTAGAGATGAGATCACACAGAATTTACCATGTGTAATAGGGCTGTAAACGAGTCGAACTTTGCACAGTTTGACTCAGGCTTGTTAAAAAAATTTAGGCTCCGAGCTGAGCCGAGTTTTGCCAAGCTCAGCTTAGGCTTGTAAAAGATCGGCTTTCAAAAAGTCTGGCTTATAAAAATCTCGACTCTTAAAAAAGCTTAGATTAGTACAAATGTATTAATATTATAGTTGATAATTATTATTGTATGTAATATAATATGTTAACATGTGTGTTTAATATTAATACATAATATAAGATATAAAAATATAAACATATAATCTCATATACAAACGAAGCGAACCTACTCAAACTCGGCTCAAATTCGTTATGATAATGACCTTTTTTTGAGCTCAAGTTCGGCTCACGAGCCTAATTCTAGAGTTTTGAGCTAAACTTGAGCCGAACTAGCTCGGCTCGTTGACAGCCTTATGGGTATGATTTAAGGTTTTAGTGGATGGGGGTGTGGATCTTTCAGAACAAGAAAAGATGAGAATAGGATTGTTTAGTGGAATCCACCTCACCCATAGACTCCATCACTCATCCCCCTCAATTGTCATTCGTATGAAAAAAAAAAAAAATGCACAATTCCAAAGCATTTGGGACTTTTAAAAATAAAAATACCGATTATTAGATAATTCACTATTTATAACTTTAAATAAAAAGGAGAAAAAAGGGAATCACCTGCTACTTGATCAATATCTCAATCCGATGTGGTAGACCCTGTTGTCTCTTTTTATTTAGGGTAAATAACACAAACCTCTTATGAGGTTTGGTATAATACCCATATATCTCCCTTATCTTTCTCAAAAGAATAAATACATCCTCATCTCCATTCGGCTATGAACCTCCTTAGGGTTGTAAACGAGTCGAGCCGAGCCGAGCCGAGCTTTGCCCAGCTCAGCTTAGGCTTGTAAATTTCTAACAAAGCTCAAGATCGTTAAAAGTTTTTAAGCTCCGAACCGAGCTTTTTCCAACTCGGCTCAGGCTCGTAAAAAGTTCAGCTTCTGAAAAGTCGACGTCATAAAAAAGCTTAGACTAATACAAATGTAGTAACATTATAGTTGATAACTGTTATTATATGTAAACATGTGTGTTTAATATTAATACATAATATAAGATATAAGAATATAAACGTATAATCACATATACAAACCGAGCCGAGTCTACCCAAGCTCGTTAAAATAATGAGCTTGTTTTCGGACTCAGGCTCGACTCGCAAGCTGAATTTTAGAGCTCAAGCTCGGCTCAAACGAGCCGAGCCTGAGTTTGAGCCGAGCTAGCTCAGCTCGTTGACAGCTCTAAACCTCCCCTACACTATCGGCAATAATAGAAATTATCAATTTTTATATGTTTTAGATTATTTTGCATTTGTCCTTGTGTTTAAACCTACTACATTACCACCACCACTAGCACCATTGGTGGTGGTGGTGGTGGTAGTAGTTTTAAATACAAAGACAAAATAATCTAAAATATGTAAAAATTAATGATTTCTAGTACCGTTAGTGTAGGGGAGGTGCTCAAATAGAGATAATAGAGGAGATGTATTTGTCCTTTTGAGAAGGATAGGGTAGGTATATGGGTATTATACCAAACCTCCTATCTTTGTATTTATACAAAAGTTAATGGCATTTTTGTAAATAAATAAAAAGGTTTAGCTCATCGATCTCGGGATCACCATTTTATCGTGACTTGGGAATCACTTCTCAATTTTTTATTTTCCCTCCCAAATCCTGCCTCTGCTCCGTAAGCTTTGTATGAAACTCATTTCGCCTGATTATCGTCCCAAAAGAATTCGATGAGAGAGAGAGAGAGAGAGAGAGAGAGAGAAAGGTATTTCGATTTCTTAATGAGAGATCAGCCAGATGTAATGAGATCGGTCAATCAAAACACAAAAGAAGTTCATTAATAGCAGATTCGAACTAACGATAATAATTAACTTGGAAAAATATGGAATTCGCGTCGGATTCACGAACCTGTTGAAGGATAGGAGAAGCTAGGGTTTATGGTTCCACGTTTGATTATTCTGTTTCTCTCGTGCCAAGAGCTTTAATGGAAGCTATGTTGATTCTGTCGGTTCCATAGGAATCTGCGTCTGCTTCTTCTGCCATATGGCATCTGATTCTTCTCAAGAATATTGATGGAGGTTTTGACTTTTTCTCTTTTTATTTATAAATTCGCCGATTAAGGATGAAGTTAGTTGCAGAGAGCTACAGATGAATTTCTGGACTCTGGTATTGATTCCTTGATTCGTCTTTGGTTTATTTAAATTTTGTAGGTACGGCGTTGAACTTGGTTCTATTACTGCAAAAATATTGTTCGAGTTTGCTGGATCTGGTTGCAGACCTTCTCAAGTTCTCGGTATGCGTTTTTTATTATGAATTTTGAAGATATTTTTGATTGAATTTTTTTCTTTCTTATATTTCTTCAAAGAAGAAAACAAAATTAAACTCTTTCATATGCTTAAAGATTTCAGAAACTAAAGATTAGTCCAAAAGTTGTCTTGACTCAGTTGATTGACTCAGGCGACTGATGCAAGTCATTGCTCTGTTTATTTATAATTCGCGGATTACAGATGAATTTGCAGAAAGCTATAGATGAATTTCTGGATTCCGGTATTGATTCCTTGATTCCCGTTTGGTTTATTTAAATTTTGCAGATACGGCGTTGAACTTGGTTCTATTAGTGCAAAGACTGTTCGAGTTTGCTGGATCTGGTTGCAGATCTTCTCAAGTTCTCGGTATGATTTTTTTATTGTAAATTTTGATGATATGTTTGTTTGAATTTTTTTCTGTCTTATCTTTCTTCAAAGAATTAAACAAAATTAAACTATTTCAATGCTTAAAGAGTTCTGACACTAAAGATTACTCAAAAGTTGTCTTGACTCGGTTGACTGACTCAGGCGACTGATGCAAGTCATTGCTCTGTTTCAGATTTTTTTTTTTAATTATTGATTATTGTCATTTTTTATTTTTTATTTATTTATTTTTTATTGAATATCGTCAGTACCATTGCTTTGACTAGAAAACTTATTTTACCGAAAAAAAAAAAAAGACTAGAAAACTTGCAATTCCTTTTGGCATTTTCCCATTGTTTCATTTTCTTTTCTTAATCTTCGTTGCTCAGGACCAATAGATAAACTTCAAAGATCGGCTCTATCCATTTTGCAACTAGTAATTATAATAATAATATAATTATATATATAACAGTGTTTAAGCTCCTTTTGAACTCTGCTTAAGATCACTTTTCCGTTTTTCATGTTTTCAGGATTAGATCAGCCTAGTGATTGGGTTTCACCAAAACTGTTCTTTCACGGACTCTGGTAAGATACCCATCTAGATAAAATTGGAAAGGAAAAATCTCAAATGTTGAAAAGTGTACCTGCTTTGATCTTTCTCATTCTGGGTTCTGGAAACAAGAGTTCTGACTTGTTTTTTGTGTTTAGAGGTTTGTTCATACAGCAATCATGAATGCATTAGCGGCAACTAATAGAAATTTTAAGCTGGCAGCTCGGCTTTTGGGCTTGGACTCCAAGGTTGAAAAGAGTTTACTCATTCCTTTTAGGGAGATCAAGGTGAAAATAGTTTCCTCCTTTCTGCTTCTCTTATTATTTACTGAAGAAAAAGTTTCTTCCTCTACTTTATATTTATTTATTTGGTAAATGTGGTTTGTAAGTGTTTGGGAAATTTCAGTAGGTTCCAAGGATCCTGTTATAGTACGAGTGTCCATTTTGTAATCTGATTTCAACATTTAGCATTCTATAGGATCAGCTGCTTTCACTCACCTATGTTGTCTATTCTGCTTTGGAGAATCTCAGTGCCATCTAGTGTGTTCATTTACCCCCCATTTTTTTGGCTAGTAAGAAAATTTCATTAATTAATAAGAAAAGGTGAGTAATACGAACGAATTAATTTTGTTAATCCTATGTAAATTAATTAGTTTTTCAATTTTATCTGTGCTTTCTTATGATTCATTTTCATTATTGATTGAATCTCATTGCATGGGTAATTTAATCTAACATCAAGAATTTTCTTTGATGATATTTTAGTTTTCTTCAGCAATTTTTTCCCCCTCTTTTCTTTCCTTTTCCTGGCCCTCTGGATTGGGTTTCAGTATTCAAGGAAAAATGACTGTGAGCCACTCATTTCCTTGCGAACCCAATGCTCAGCAGCTCAAGATTCAACTCCATTTCGGTTGCCTTTGGTGGTTCAACTTCCACAATTAGTGAACTTCTCTTCCGTTAAAGTAAATTGTAAAAATGACTTCTT
>JAUPMG010000001.1:12108-25372 GCA_031762675.1 Pachysandra terminalis | reverse complement strand
AACAGGGTTCCTAGTAAGGCAGTTCCTAAGACTCCTTTTGAACTGTGGACTGGTAGGAAACCCAATTTAAGGCACCTACATGTTTGGGGTTGCCCGACAGAAGTAAGGATCTATAATCCACTTGAAAAGAAATTGGACTCAAGAACAACCAGTGGTTTCTTCATTGGTTATCCATAAAAATCTAAAGGGTATAGATTTTATTGTCCTAACATTGTACAAGAATTGTTGAAACTGAAAATGCTAAGTTCATTGAGAATTGTGAAGTGAGTGGGAGTCAAGAACCACGAAATGTGGAAATTCAAGAAGTTAGGGAACAAGTTCCTTTGCCCTTAGTTTCTTCTAAAGTTATTGTTCCTCCAATTGTTGAACAGTTAAACAATGAACAAGAACAACAAATTAATGAACAAACTACCCACAATGAAGTTAATTCTGATGAACCTACAGCTGATGTACCACAAGAAATAATGTTAAGGAGGTCTCAAAGAGAAAGAAGATCTACTATTTCTAATGATTATGTGGTATATCTACAAGAGTCAAAATTTGACTTAGGAATTGATGAAGTTCTAGTTTCATTTCCACAGGTCATTGAAAGTGTTAATTCTGACAAATGGGTAGATGTTATGAAAGATGATATGAAATCCATGGAGCATAATGAAATTTGGTACCTTGTTGAATTTCTAAAGGTTATAAAAAAGTCGGGTGTAAATGGGTCTTTAAGACCAAGCGTGACTCAAATGGCAATATCGAACGATACAAGGCTTGACTTATTGCCAAAGGTTTTGCTAAAAAAGATGGTATTGACTACAATGATACTTTTTCACCGGTCCCTAAGAAAGACTCTCTTAGAATTATAATGGCTGCGGTGGCTCATTATGACTTAGAGTTACACCAATGGATGTGAAAATTGCTTTTCTGAATGGGAATTTAGAGGAAGGGGTTTATATGGATCAACCTGAGGGTTTTTCCATTGAAGGAAAAGAACACATGGTGTGTAAACTTAAGAAATCAATATACGAACTTAAACAAGCTTCCCGCCAATGGTATCTTAAATTCAATGATACCATAACTTCTTTTGGATTTAAAGAAAACACTGTTGATCAGTGTATATATCTAAGATCAGTGGGAGCAAGTTTATTTTTTTGATTCTGTATGTTGATAACATCTTGCTTGCTACTAATGATCATGACGTATTGTATGAGACCAAGAAATTTCTCTCTAAGAACTTTGAAATGAAGAATATGGGAGAGGCAATTTATGTGATTGGAATAGAAATGTTCTGGGGTAGATCACAAGGACTGTTGGGGTTGTCTCAGAAAGCATATATCAATAAAGTTCTAGAGAGATTTAGAATGAAAAAGTGCTCATCAAGTGTCGTTCCAATTCAGAAAGGAGATAAATTCAACCTTATGCAATGTCCGGAGAATGAATTGGAACACAAACAAATGGCAGGAATTCCTTATGCATCAATTGTTGGGAGCTTGATGTATGCTCAAACTTGCACCAGGCCAGCCATCAGTTTTGTTGATAGAATGCTTGGTCGGTATCAAAGTAATCTAGGATTGGATCATTGTAAGGCTGCAAAGAAAGTATTGAGATACTTGCAAGAAACGCAATATCACATGCACACTAATAGGAGATCTGATCATCTTGAGGTGATTGGATATTCAGATTCAGACTTTGCTGGATGTGTTGATACAAGAAAGTCCACATTTGGCTATTTGTTCCTATTAGCTAGAGGAACAATTTCATATAAGAGTGCGAAGCAGTCTGTCATTGCTGTGTCCACTATGGAGACTGAATTTCTGGCATGCTCTGAGGCCACAATTCAAGAAAATTGGTTGCAGAACTTTATTTCGGGACTTGGAATTGTCGACCCTATTGTCAAGCCGATGAAAATTTGCTGTGATAATTCCGCAGCTGTCTTCTTTGCGAAAAACGACAAGTATTCAAAAGGTGCTAAACATATGGAATTGAAATACTTTGCCATTAAAGAAGAAGTTCAGAAACAAAAGGTGTCATTTGAACATATTAGCACCAATCTCATGATTGCGTTCCATTAACTACGGGATTGCCTCCTAAGACATTTACTAGACATGTCGAGAGGATGGGCATTAATAAAAAGTCTTAATGACTTTATAAATTTATGATGTTTGTGTATTTGACACTTTGATAACATTTATGTATTGTTTATAATAATTATTAATGTCTTAGTTAAAGTTAACAAGATTTAGTCTCTAATAAGAGACATTATAGTGGATCATTATTAAGCTTTTCACTAATAGATCATATTAATTAGAAAAAACTAATATTGTGGTACATGTAAGGAATTATGTCGATTTAATGACATGAAACCGTCATGACTCTTATTAGTCTATACTTAATAATGATATTATGATATGACCGATATATGAGAGTTTTTAGCATTATGTAATGTGCATTATGTTTTATTTATTTAACCAAGAATGATAATTCTGTCACATGGGCCAAGTGAGAGAATGTAAGATATTATTGTGGCCCACGTGCCATTATAATATTAATTGGTTTAAATTAATAGATAAGATCATAATTGCTAAAGACTTATCCGTCAGTTTAAATTTGAAAAGCAATTACTTTGATTCACACACATTAATGGAACGTGCAGTGTTCATGTTTATCTGAAACTGGTCCTCTCTCTACCTAAAGGGAACAGAACGTATTGTGTTTTCATTAATAAACGAAGCACTCTGTTGAATTAAAGAAGACTAAGAGAGAGAAACACAGTTTCATTATCCTAACAAAGGACTATCAAGCAAAAGGATATGGCTCAAGGTTAGTATCTCTAACTTCCCGATTATTAAAATTGATTGTGAAATAACATAAAATTTTAAAATCTATGATCATGTTGAACATTATTTATCTAACATTATGTGCACCAATAACAGGAATGCACATCTAACCCTTTATAGTTAGCATAAGGCTTGGATGATGATTTGGTACCTCTTTCCCATTTGTGATCTGAGTACTGATTTGAGGGAAAATGGTCAGCATGTTTTCTGTTTTTCACCTTAACAAAAAATTGAGCTTCTTTCTCCAAACACTCTTGTCTCTTCCACATCACAATGCTCAGCAATCTCTTTGGATATATATCATGAGTTAAGCTACTAATGTCAAATAATTTAAAATAAAACATCATAAGGGTATTCTGCTTCAGTCAGGGCTACTTTACTGTATCCTTGAGAACTCTCCAAAACTAGTAAAGAAGATCAGGTGGGCAGTTTGTGAATAATTTTCTTATCACTATGATGTGATGAAGGAAATAATAAACAATGAATGAGGTGAGAGATGAGACCATCCTTGGACATCGGCGTTTTAAGTGATCACGTCAACTTGCTGACCTCACTCATTAGGACACTACCTTCTCACCTACCTATACCATAGCCTTTACATTTATTTATGTTTTAATTGATTTATTAATCATAAAAAAACAAAAAAAAATTAACAATTCATTTTTTTTTTCTTACCAACGTATCAATCACACGAGGGCATTTCGCCTGTTTCGAAGTAGCTGCACCATCGGCTGTTTCGATAATCGATGTTCATCGTAAACCGTCGATGTTCATCGTATGTGCACTTTTGAAATTTCAAATTTATTTTTGAACGAATATTGGCAGATATTCAAAGAAAAAGAGAGAGACTCTTAATCTTACTTGGGACTGTAAACGAGTCGAGCTGAGCTTTGCCTAGCTCAGCTCAGGCTCACAAATCTCTAGTAAAGCTTAGGCTAGGCTCAGGCTCATAAAAGCTTGGCTCGCAAAAAATTTGACTTCTAAAAAATGACGTTGTAAAAAAGCTTAAATTAATACAAATATGTTAACACTATAGTTGATAACTGTTATTATATGTAATATAATATGTTAACACGTGTGTTTAATATTAATACATGATATAAGATATAAGAATATAAACGTATAATCACATATACAAACCGAGCCCAGCCTACCCAAGCTCAATTCAAACTCGTTAAAATAATGAGCTTTTTTTCGGGCTCAGGCTCGGCTCACGAGCCTAATTTTAGAATTCAAGCTAGGCTCAAACGAGCCGAACCCAAACCCGAGCCGAGCTAGCTCGGCTCATTGACAGCCCTAATCTTACTCCCAAGTGGTTATTTTTTTATATCCCTAACTCGTATTTGTTGTTTCTCTTCATGCTTATACCAAATCTCTATCAAGATTCATTGAAAACTCATGCAGTAGCTTTCTCTTACTGATGTAAGCAGTTTTTTATTTTATTTTATTTTATTAAATATATATATAAACATCAAATACCTTTGCAGTGCATTCCACCAAACTAGACATCACTGATCTCTAAGCTCCCACTTAACCCAATCGTAAATAAAATTTAATCAACATATGAAGACAAAGCCAATACTGTTCCCTTATCTTCGCGTATCTGAGATGGCAACTCTTTTAGATGAACAAGACTACATGGTAATAAAACCTCTCTCTCTCTCTCTCTCTCTCTCTCTCTCTCACATATATATACCATTCGAGGTTGTTTCTCTTTCGCCATTTGAAGTTGGAATCCATTTGGACATCCAGTACTGTTGTGTAGCTATTATATCCCTGTTCCCACCCTCTTTGACTGCATGCCCAATATAACTTGATCATCAGCTCCAATATCAATCGTTGAAACTAGAAAACTCTTACCGCTGCCTGTTGTAAGTGTTGAATTTTTTTTTTGTAAGAATTAAGTTGCAGGGATCTCCTTTTACCACTGCCTGTAGGTATGTTTAGTCCTTTTTGTTTTTCTTTTTCAAGGGTAATAACAATTCTTGCTAAATTACAAAGATTGGCAGCCTAGAATGTGTAAAGAAAGAAAGATACAAGATGAAGAACACAAATCAAGCACACACAAAACATAGCGATTTACTTGGTTTGGCAATGGTGCCTACGTCTACGGATTTACACCCAATTCCACTATTCTCATGAGCTCAGGAAAAAAAAAAAAAATGTTACAAGAGCAGCCACAAAAAGTATGATAAATACCCTGTAGTTAGGACTAAACAAAACAATAAATGAAATTACTATTTTATCCTGTAGTTAGCTCAACCGGCGGAGTTGATGGCTGGATCAACAGTACTTCCCGAATCCCTCAATAGCATCAGTCTCCACATAACAACAGAAAGAAACTGAAAGGATTAGAATAATTGAACATGAAAGGATTTCTTAATGACAAAGGCTTTCATTGATGTAGGATGATAGAGTGGATATTAGAATAAGACTGGAAGACAAATGCTTTCTATGGCCTGTAATAATAGGTTGTAGCATCAGGTAATGCATGTCTCAAGATGTGGGTCCTACTGAATTTAGACATTGAATGACAAGAAACAAGTTTCTAACTTTTTTCCAAGACAAAGATCACCAAATATGGATGGGAGACTCACTAACATCATATCACACCAAGAGTTTTAGAACAACACTCCAGTTATATATAGTCTCAATTAGTCAAATCCAAGCAGCACACCAAGAGAAGGGGTTGATGTCAATGAAGTTTACAGATTAGCCAGAAAAAGGTCTGGTTAGAAGAACATATAGTACTGTTTCCTTACATGTATACATAAAAGGATGTATAGTACATGCAAGACTATAAGACTGTTAGAAGAACATCTAGTAGACTAGTACTGTTTCCTTACATATATACGTAAAAGGATGTATAGTTCATGCAAGACTATAAGACTGTCCTGTTTCATAATCTTTTATCTACCAATTACACCCAAAGGAAAACAAATTGTGATGTAATGTTAGTCTTTTACAAACATATAATTACTAATATTAAAAGTTTAATCCCACCCCACATTGATACAATGGCAAGTTAATCTCATAAACATGTTTCTGCCTAAAGAAAGCAATAAAATGTGCTAAGAACACAACTCTCTCTCTGATGCACAGAAAGAAGTAAGTCTTCATTTCAAAAACTCTCCAATCAAACTGGAGAAGAAGCTTAAGAAACAAGAAAAAAAACCATGTAACTTACTGATACCATCTTATTTCCTTTCAGGCTCAACAGGTGGGACATAGCTGATCACAGTTGATATAGGATCTGCAGTTGGTGTCTCAGTACCTCCCTGAAGAGGCTCCAGAGAGTCTACAATGTCTCTCATGAGTGGCCTTGCCTTTGGATTACGGTTCAGACAGTGATAAGCGAGCATCGCTGCCTTATGGACTCCTTTTATTGGATAATCTCCTAATCTTGGGTCCACAATGTTGAGTAATTTCTTCTTCTCTCTAAGCAAAGGAAGGGCCCAATCAGTAAGGTTCAGCTCTCGGGCCGGTCGGGATTTGTCTAATGATTTCCTGCCTGTGAGCAGTTCCAGAAGAACTACGCCGTAGCTGTAAACATCACTTCTAGGAGTCAGATGACCTGCATCAAATAGAGCTTATTGCGTCACTAGCTATACACATCTTGCGATTTAATACTACTACTACTACTACTACTTTTTTTTTTTTTTTATTTCATGATTTATCTGCAGTTGTAGATACTACATATAGGGATGCATAACATACCTGTCATTATATATTCTGGAGCTGCATACCCATATGTTCCCATAATGCGAGTAGAAACGTGAGATTTGTCCCCTACTGGACCGTCTTTCGCGAGGCCAAAGTCTGAGAGTTTTGCATTGTAGTCCTGATTTATGGTATATGAAAACAAACCAGAATTCATTGTTAAACAACTGAAAGTAATTATTCATAGCAGGCATGCCCTGAGCTACAACATATTTGTTCTTATGAACCAATATGTTGGGAGATTAGTGAAGATAGTTCAAAAATAAGAGGGGTCTCGAGTTCAAGAAAACTTGAAACTAGGTTCAATTTGATCAAGATTATAGACTTTTCACGCTTATGACGTGATTTGACCTTCAATAGATTCATTATTATTATTAACTGAAGAATCAAGTTCTGCATTATGCAATTAGAAAAATGGAACTAATTGAGATTTTAAGGAATACTAACCTGTTCTAACAAAATATTAGATGTCTTAAAATCACGATAGATGACTGGTTTCTCTGCTTCGTGGAGAAATGCAAGTCCTTTTGCAGCCCCAAATGCTATCTTCATTCTAATAGACCAAGTAAGAGGAAGCAATACTCCTGCAGCAACAGAAAAAAAAACAAAAAATACAAAAACAAATGAGAAACCTCTGAAGGCATATTAGGCCTACTTACATGATGTAAGGCCATAATGTAATGCAGGTCAGATAAAAAAAATGGGTTCAGTTCGTTATGCGATAGCAATTTTTATTTTATTTTATTTACAAGAATATGAATATTACAAAAAAATAAAAATAAAAAAATTAACTTTAGTTGCTTGATTTTCTTTTCCTGTATTTTTCTAATGGTTCAGCATGTCAAGAAAGAGTGAAAGCCATGTCTCAAATGGAAATATGCTTATTAAAAATCAAGTTTTGATAGCTAAACTTCTCACACAAGTTGTATTGATATGCAAGACAGGATGAATTCCTTAAACATCCCTCCTTACATTAGCTATAAATTCATATTACCATAATTTTCCATTACTTTTAATCAATCATCCAGATGATTGATTATTATCCACCCAAGAAAATCTTTCTTGTGGATCATTGTGAATATCCTATGACCCATCAAAAGCAGCCTTCTAATTATAAACTAGGATTGATATCACAGAATTTATATATCCATTTGTGTGATTCCAATCACAAAAAATAGTTTTATCTGCGGCACCAAATAGAATATAAGAAGATGAGGATAATTACTTGAAAAGAGATTGTTCTCCACGCTACCCCGAGCCATGTACTCATATATCAGCACCCTGTGTTCATCTTCACAGCAGTATCCAATTAGTTTAACCAAATTTGGATGGGAAAGTTGCCCCAGAAATATAACCTCGGCCTACATACCAGAAAGAAAAAAAATATATATATCGATGAAACTGATGAAGAGAATGAATGAAGTAGCTAAAAACACATAACATATTTTTAGAGAAAATAAAAAAAAAACATGTAAGTATACCAGCCATTCTCTGTGACCCTGATAACTGTTATCGCCATCGTGAACCTTAACAGCTACTTGAAGGGGATCAAGCCCCTTCCTTAGATCCTCGGAAATGAATCCTTTATAAACACTTCCAAATCCACCTCCACCCAACACATGGTCTTGCCTAAAATTTCCAGTGATTATCTTTAGTTCACTGTAAGTGAAAGCAATCAATGGATTTGCAGCTGAATCACGACGTAAGTCCTCGACTTCTTCAGGGTTTGAAGGTAATCTACTACCCTCCTTCCTTTCTTTCACTGATGGGCTTTGGTCTTTTGGAGATTCTGAAAAACTTCAAAATGTCACAAACACATAATAAAATTGAATGAACCATCATAAATAAGTCCCATAAAACGACTTTTCAAGCTTAAAAAGTATAGCAATATCCAATCAAGAAAAATCAATATCTAGCAAAACTCACTGGGTTTTATTTGTAAATATTACCAAATAAATAGAAAGAAAGGGAGAAAAAAAGGGAAGAGCAGAAGATATCCAATATGAAAACAAATCTCAATTTTTTTTCTTCTATATTTATATAATTTAACTCAACAGCCTGCAAGAAGAAGCAATTTACAGAAAACCAAATTAAATAAGAAAAAAAGAAAAAGAAAAAAGGAACTTCAGAAAGTTGAAGAAGGATGGAAACTTTTTTGTTCATCCTTTCTATTTCGATCTGGAGATCACAGAAAAGCAAGACTAGATTCAAAACTCCTTTCATAGTAACCAAAAAAAAGTTAAATAAAGCAAGGAAATATCTAACTTTTAGATAAACGAAATGTTTAAGAACAATCAAACCAGAGAAAAGCAAAACAGAGAGAAACAGAGTCCAATCTTTGAGCCAAAGTTCAATTCTTTCTAGCTGATATCAATCTGGAAAGGCATAGAAGCACAAAACCACCTCTATATCTCTTGAAAAAAATTAAAAAACCCAATTACCAAAGATCAATCCTAGCAACCAGAACAGAAACTTCATAAAATCCTACCTGACTTTGCATTGGATGATACTCTGTATACAGAAGGTTTCCACCTACACCAGCAATTCCCCATTAAATCAAAAATAAGAAATAAAACCCAACACCCACTTGCTCACCAAGAACCCATTAACAAACAAAGTTTCAATTCATTAACTGATCTATCCAGATTAATTAAACCTCAAAAAGAGGGGGAAAAAAAAAAGAAAAAGAAAAAAAGAAGAAGATGGTGAAGAAATCTCTGAAACATGTCAATCTGAAATGGGTTTAATTGTAAAGATTATTGTTGGAATTGTGTAGTGTGGTTGATCAAAAAAAAAATCTGGGTTACAATGATGAGTTTGTGTTGAGGTGGTGGTGGCTTCTTGGCTATACTGAGAGTGAGAGGGGCCCGTTTTCTACTGGTTTGTGTTTGATTTGAATGCATTTTGTGCGCTTTCTGTATTTTAAAGAGTTAGTGCGCATGGGCGGATTTTAATCCCACCAATCCTTTTCTATCCTTCTTTTTCTTGGCTTGCGCCAACCCCTTTTCCTCATCCCTACGCCTTTACATTAGTACCCAAGATGGATAAGTAATCCTTCAACTACCTTACCTAACATCAATTTATTTCTAATCAATTACACATAATTATACATGTTTTTAAGTGTATGTATTTACCTGTATGCATACATGTATCTATGCCTGTATGCATATATAGACACACAAATACATTATATATTCCATCTGCTCTGCAGTCCATGTCATAGACATGAGTAAGCTTTTGATTCATGGAGGTTTAGCCACACTCAATTTTGCTGCAAAAATTAAGTATTGGGGTATTAACAGCAACAGCAGTCCTAAAATAATACCACTAATGCATTGCGAAAAAGACATTAGAAGGCTATCCTTTTGCCCCATAATCACATACATAAGTGTGTGTGTGTGTATTTGTATACTTCTGGCTGCTGAGATGATTGTTTTTCCTTACTACTGTTGAGAGTTAGTATTGTATATGTATATATATATATATATATGTATGTATATATACGTATACATATACATATACATACATACATATGTATATATATATATGTGTGTGTGTGTGTGTGTATGTATGTGTATTGATGATGTTGAAGGACAACTGTAAATGACAATCAAGGTTTGGGTTTATATTGTAATATTCTTGCAGTAATCAAGTATAATCTATAAAATAAAACATTCCTGATTTAATTGAACTTTATGGTGGCAGGACATCAAGTCTTGAAATCAAATTAAGCAATTTGGTGGGTGGACAGAGAGGGTTGGGATAGAGTCAAAAGACAATGGCTTATAATTAAAGAGCTTGCACTATACTTCACTGTAAGTGTCCTGTTTTGAAGAAAAGGGGAAATAGGATTCTGGATATTCTGCTCAAAATCGGTAGCTTTTTCGCCGAGCAGATGATTCAATTAGTTTGTGTCTAGCTTGTTCTTGGAACAACACTCCATGTGTATCGCCTAAGGATGGAGCTATTGATATTTCAGTGATGTAGACCTCAAAGTTGGTATATGTAGGCCAACTGGAGATGGAAGATTGTAACTACTATACTAAAAAGGTCAACAAAGATCAAACTACTTTGAATCTCTAATTCTTGAAATCTCTTGCTCATATTAGTAAGCAAAGCAATTCAATTATATTTCATATTCTGAATGTAATTTCAAAGAGAGAAGGTTTATATGCTCATATTGCATTGCACAGGTACTTCATTGGTAGACATGATGTCTCTACTCTATGAAGGAAACTTCCCCCTCTCTCTCTCATATGATTTCTTAAACTAAAGTTCTAAAAGTGTGTGGTTGAGGGGCACTGAACCACATACAATAGAGAGCATATGCAACTTCTTTCTTTTTTCCAAGCTTTTTGTTTTTTTTTTTTTTTGAGAAAGACCCTCTAGGCAGGAATAGCCGTAGAGGCACTCCAACAGTGGGAGTGGGGTTGGGCATAGACCCCGACCTGTATATTAGAAATTAGTTAAAAACCTATACAAATGGGGGTGGGGGGGTTGACATAAACCTTTTTTTTCCAAGTTGGATTAAGAGAATTCTATAATATACCAGAGTATATATATATATATATATTGAGGATTGAAACCATATATATCTTGGAGATGTAATGGGAAAATGAGCAATTTAAAAGATCTTAAGATACATATAATTCAAAATTTGAAAGGACTATGCTAGTGAATGGTGGGTCCAATCCTGTATATGGGTTTTCCACCTTGTTTTCTTCCCGGAAAGAGATGACCAACGGAATCTTCTTCTTTGAGAATGACAATAGGGAAAAGTTAATCATCACTTGGTTACTTCTTTATTTTCTTTCCTTTTTAGTTCCTGTAGGACATGGACCTTCTTATGCCATTCCCAACTAGATGAGTGGACTTATCTTTCATTAGAATTATCAGCAGCACATTTTTTTTCTTCTGCAAATTAATTTCCTGCATTGTCTTAACCTACAGACGATGTTTTGGATCTATATATGGGCTAAAAATTACTAAGAATCCTCTGTTACACCGAGTAAAAATAAATAAAAACGCGCATTAAGAATCTTTGCACAAACAAGACACATCAACGTAAACTCACGATCCGAATTCTTCATGAATCATATAAATATCTTCAATCATATCGATAAGACACACGACTTGTGTTCTAAGTTCCTGCAGAATGAAGCTATTACTATATAGGGATGAGCGTATACCAACTTCCATTACCTTCCTGGTCGGGCTAACTACTTTGAAGGCATCTAATATATTGTCCTAGTCAAAATCTCAAGTATGATAGTGACATGCTTTCTCTCCATATTATTTACTACCAGTCACATAAGTTACATAGAACATAGCTTCCCTTACAAGTGATCAACACTTTATTTCTTATTTTATTGCACAAAGTTGATATTTTTTATCATGCAAAAGAAGGAAGAGGAATGAGGATCTAAGGTCAATACACACATCCTTCCCCTGATGTTGTGATCATGTCTAAATAGTTACGATACTCGCAACTGTTACTACTACTCATATTAACTAATCACTGCAGACCAATCACAATATCAGATCCATTTCATCAAACAAAAATAGTATGGAATAGAATAAATTATGAACTAATCACCATTTATTATTCTCTTCTCAGTGAATGCCCATTTGAACTCCGAACATGTTGATATCCCCTTCCACTAGGAAATAGTTAAAAAGTTCGAATCTGCTTGAATAATATCAATTCTTTTATGACATTCATTTTACGGTGTCTTGAAACTTGACGATATTTCAATTTTTTTTTTTTTTTTTTGGAACTGTTTTGGTTAATTATTATTTTTTTTTTTGTTTTTGTGATATAGTTTTCTTTATACAAGAATTTCTGTTTCCTTGTTAAAATTTTTAATTTCATAGCAATAACAGATGGTTTCCACATAAAGATCAATGCTTATAAAATTTAAATACAACAATGCAGCAGAACAGTATCTTGAAACTTGAAGATTTTTTATTTTTTGTAATATGGTTTTCTTCATACAAGCATGCCAGTTTCCTTGTTAAAATTATTAATTTCACAGCAATAATAGATGCTTTCCACATAAAGATCAATGCTTAGAAAATTTAATTAATATAACAATCAACATGCTGCATTATGTGGCACTTGAAATGCTGGTAACATTGGAGATATTAGATGCCTTGGCTCAGCAGAAATTATGATGCTTGTAGATGTCATAATAGAATGCTATGAATGAAATTGGATAGATGCCCATTTATGAAGCATGCCTATTGCGTTCACGCGAAATAAAGTACAATGATGTGAAATTATCTTGGAAGGTAAATTATTTCATGTCTTATAGCTCCTTAATCATCAATTTAAGTGTAGAAAACACGCTTGACATCGATTCATTCCACTGCTGATAAAAAATTTAAGATAATTAGTTGATTACACAAACACTATATTTCTATCTTTTATTTAAGTTCTCTATTGTACAAATTACATCACCTATGCCAATTTGATACTAGTTTCTTCAGCTTTTTGGAGCTTGGTCCTCTTACTTTGGTGCACCTATTAGTTTACGGCTACAAACCCAAAGATACTCTTAAACAAATTTTAGTCGATAAATTTAGATAAAGATAACAGAAGTTTCTTCATAAAACAGGAAAACTTTATCATTTAGCTTGGGACAACTCTAAGAATTGACAGCTTACTAGATGTTCTTATGTTGATTTATATATGATGGATTTGCACTCAAATGCAGAGG